>JAJKFI010011615.1:42670-105665 GCA_029204185.1 Lerista edwardsae
GAGAGAGAGAGAGAGAGAGAGAGAGAGAGAGAGAGAGAGAGAGAGAGGCACGTGCTCAGCTGTCTCCTACTGAACCCCCCAAACTGCCATCCCAGTTCCATGCACGTTTACACAGAAGGAGCCCCGAACCCGACGGGACTCCCCGAAAGGCATCAGTACGGATCCGGGGCTTGGGGTTTTCTTGTTGCTGGTTGTGAATGATCTTCTCGACGGTAAGACACTGTTTTTGTTATTATATGTGTTTTTTTCTTGTATGTCTTTCTTCCACAAGTACGTTCGATGTGCAATTTTATATCCTGCCGTTCCCTCATTTTGCGGAGTGAATTTCCCTGCGCTAGTCTTGTCCTTTCCCGAGGAAGCGTCCCAGAACGACAGGCGTCTAGAATTGAACAGATTGTTAATCCGCAGCGAGCTACTGTAATCTGGGGTCTGCAGTTTTTATGCCGATTATTTTCCTTTTACATTAATGTCCGTTTCTGATCACTTGTTTGCAAAAAAAATTATTTGTTCGGGGGCATGCAGGACTCTGGCTGTCTGAAGGCGACCGAGAGGGAGCCCCCAAAGCGCGCTTTGCAAATGGAGGTTTGAGTTGAATTTAATCATCCATCGACGTCGGCTTCTCTAAGAGGGATTAGCGGAGGGACGGGGACAGCGTTGCAAATCAAACGTATACAGTACAGCGGATTGTTGTTCATGTATGTCGAATTGAGCAAGACCTGTACTTTGCCGCCAGAAGCTCTCTTTACTCGGAAGTAAACCCCGACCCGTGAGCTAATTTCCAGGTAAGACCTCTTGAATTTGATGGAACTGATGTCTGCGTCGACATGCATAAGCTTGGGCTGCGAGGCGACAGGATTTACCTGGGAGTAAATCTCTTTGATCTCACTCCTGCTGAGTAAACGGACATCTGCCACTGATCTCTGTGGGGCTGGGTCGTGCGTGGCCCAGCTCCCTCTGCCCCAACCCTGTCTCTCGGCATTGCTAGACGTAAGCGGTTCTTTTCCCGCATTGCCAAAGCCTGCTACTCCTGCTGTCACATTTCGCAAGGGTGAAAGGTGCTGTTTTACCTTTGGAACAGAAAACCATTTGGAGGGGGGGACACACGAGGAGCATCGTTTCCCGAAGACGGGAGGTTGCAAAGGGCTAAAGGCCCCGATCTACTGCGCGTTTCTGCATGAACCCGTTGGAAACGTGCAGCTCCCATGCATTTTTTTCTTTTCTTTCTTTCTTTCTTTCTTTTTTTGGTGTCTGTGTGGACCGGACGCAGGAGAGCTTCCCGCTGGATCGGGCCTTCAATCTTTACCCCGTTAAATTCTGTCTAATTCTGCGTCGGTTCCAAAAAAAGACAAAGGCGGGAGGACAATAGTCAAGATTCCTTGATTGTCCTTGTAATGATAGACTCAGCATTTGATCCCATTAACCCTGGGTTGGCTTTGACGCTCGTCCTACAGAAATGGGTCCGCGGGGTGCTGACACGGCCTTTTTGCGCTTCCGAGGGGGAGGCAGAAAGGCTGCGCTGGATTCACACGTACGCTTTGCGGGTTCTCTTGCTCGCCCCCGCCACCCCCACCCCCGTGCAGCTGCTTGCGCGGGGCGCGCCGCCGGCTAAGCCGTTCTCAGTGACCGCAATCCAGGCAGTCCACGTTCAGGGGCGAACCGGTGCAGTGGGAAGGGTCGTTAGAGTGTGGGGCGGGAAGCAGGAAGGTGGGACTGGGCGGGTGGCGACCCACAGGGGAGGGGGAGAGGCGACCTGACCTCTTGGTGCGCGCCCCGCTCCCGGCTCCTCTGCCCGCCTTCCGACGGGTGAGTGCCGCGTCCTTCGCCAGTCATCGACGGGCCTTTCGACAAACGGGCTTCCTTTCTTCCTGCAAGGAAGGCGCAGCGCTCTCGGCCCCGAGGAAACCTCCCGCCGGCCGAAGACGGACGTCGCTGGCTGGTTAGTCTCGGGCAGACGCGCCCAGGAAGGCGGATCGGGCCCAAGATCGAAGAACGGGAACTACCGGGCGGCGCCCCAGCCCATTGCAGCCAAAGAGCCCGCGCAGGTCGGCCCCCTTCCAAGGGACCGTGGCCGTGCGGGAAGGGACGGGACGCGCCGTCGAGCCTGCAGAGGGGGAGCTCCCAGCTGCGCGGTGGGTAGTGGGGCGCGCGCGAGAAGCAACGCGACTGCCGGCCCGCTGGCTAGGGGTGCGCGGAGAGGCCCAATCCAGCGGGAGGGTCTCCTGCGCAAGAGTTGGCACGAAGTGGGGCTTGCGCGGGAGAACTTCTCGGCGGGTTGTGCCTCAGAGGAGCCCTCAGTCGTCCCCCGACCCCGCTCGCGCGAGGCATTTATGACGCCTCTCGTCGCCTCTCTCCCTTTGCACCGCTCAGACACCGACAAGCTTCGTGTCCTGCTTTTGGACACCCCCACCCCCCGCACTGCACACGTGCTGGATCTGTTGGCGGAGAAGCTTCCCGGTGCGCCCTCGGGTCGACGCAAAACTGTGGCCCCAGAAAGGCTTGCTGGATGGGCGCTTCTCTGAGGTGCGCTTCTCTGCCTGCTCCCTCGTCATTGTGCAGTGCCTGTGCAGGTCCGAGATGCTCAAGAAAAAGCCTGGACATTCATGGGGGGGGGGGAGCTGGACTAGGGCCGGCAGTCCGCCCCCCCCCACACACACACATTCCGACCTAATCTGTTCCTCAGTTGCTGGCTGTTAGCCCGTCGCTGTGCGTATTTACTGTGGAGTAAAAAACCACTGGCGTCAATAGCGTTTACTCCCAAGTAAGTATGCCCGGGCTTACCAACTTCCCAGGGAGTAAAGGCTGCCATCCTTAAAGCACTCGCATCCAGGACCGAGGATGCTCTTTCGGAGCACAAAGTCCCGGCTACCGGTCTGATGGAACTCAGTCGCACTTACTCTGGAGTAAACCTGCCCGAGACGTCACGGAGGGGCTTCTGAGGCTGGCTTTTCTTGGCCTTCTCCCCTCCTCCGCCCCCCGCTCCCCGCCCCCAGCCCCACCTTCCCAAGCACCTGAGCCAATTGCCAGTGCCTGGCCAGCCCCACAGGAGTCGCCCGATTGGATTACTGACGTCCTCGGCTAGGTAAGATGATTACAAACTAATTATCTGTCTTTCTTTTTTTCCCTTTCTTTCCATTTGGTAAATCCAGCGCGTTGCAAGCAGCTCTACTTGGGGGAGGAGAAGGGGGGCTTCTTTTTTTGACTGGGAGGGGGCCAGCCCTGAGTTCCTCCAAAGTGGGGAAGAAAAGAGGGGGGATATGGAGCGGAGCGGGGAGGATCAAAGCAGGCAGCCCCCCTCCCTCTCCCCTCCCTCTCTCTCCACCTGGCATTTGCCAGCCCCGAGGCTCTCCGGCTGACATCTGACACCCCGGGAGTCGGGGGAACCTGGCGAGCGCTCGGCTTCCTCGGCCTCTCCCTCCCGGGTCTCGCGCGCGCGCTTCGCTCACCTTGCCCCCGCCCCCGCCCCCAGTTTCTTCCGCAGAGGTGTGCGTGTGCGCTCCGACGTGGAGGGAGGCGAGCTGTGGGGGGAGATGCCGCCTGCCTGGGCTTTGTCCTCCGGCTCAGCCTGCCCTTCCTCGCTCGCCGTAGGAAGGGATCGTTTTCGCTCTCCCTCCTCTCCGCCCCCAATGACACCGGGCAAGAAGGTGCCTCCAGCGCCTGGCCCGTCCCCTTTCCCTCTCCTGTTGCCAGAGCCAGTGGGCCGCTTTGTCCTGAAAGTGCCCTCCAGAGCCGCGATGGGACCAGACGCCCCCCGCCCCAGGTCGTAGCTGCACGTCGAGCGGCTCCGGTAAGTGGCGTCTGGCTGTCTTGCTCGATTCCGCGGGATGTTGTTTTGGGAAAGGAGGGAGGGGACTTTCAGGGGCCGCGTCCAGGTATGGGGGGGGGCTGGAACTTCTTCTCCTGCGGCGCCTCCTTGCATGCGAGGAGATCGGGCAAGGCCGCGCCCACCTCCTCCTGAAGCGCGTCCCGAGGAGGGAAGGAGGCTGCTTGGGGTGCGCGGGAGGCCCCCTGCGCCCCTCGAACCGGAGAATCGAGCGCCTGGTCAGGTGGGGGTGGCGGGAGGGAGGCCACCTGTAGGCGCTGCGGCAGAAACGACGACGCCCAGGCGGGGAGGCAGGAGAAGGCGGCGGCGCGCTGCCGGCAACAACGTGCTGCACTCCGCGGCCCGGGCGCCGCACCCAGCTGGACGGCGCGAGGCATCGGAGGACTCGCCCGCGTCGGAGCCCGCGGAGAGATCCAGCCAGCCGATGCGTCGTGCGCAACCGACAGGTATTCCAGGGGAGCGCAGGAGCGAAGAGCCAGCCCCGCCGCGTCTCGCTGGAAGTGGCTGGCTGTTGGAGGGCGTCGTCGGGTAGCGGGATCCTGGCCGTTCCGAGCCGGGCTGGCGATGCTCGGGTATCGCGGCTCGCGTTGTTGCGCGTCCTCTCTTGCCTCGGCCCGGAGCGCCATCCCCATTAGCCCTCGTCCGGGTGTCCCGCCGCTCTGCACCCAGAAAGTGCTTGCTTGCTTTCTGGTGTCTTTTCAAGACCTGGATGGCGTTTGTCAGGCGTGCCTGAACCGCAACGCATCGAAATAGTTGCTCGTTCTTGGGCACTAACGGAGCCCGAATGACATCTTGAAATATTTCCTGGCTTCGCCGTTTCTTTTCCAAGTGGTATCATTTCTCTCGGTTTCTTGTTGGCTATGTTCGGAAAAGGAATTTCTGTCCTTGAGACCCCGCACAGAACGGGACACTCTTTGGTCAAATTCACATTCATCACGCTTAAGTATTCAAAAACTCCTGGGCATACTTGGAAAAGAGAGAGCCAAAATGAAGGCAACGAATCTCTGCATTCTTACTTGAGAGTATGCTCCATTAAATTCAGTGGGATCCATGCTGCAATCCTAGCCACCCTTACCTGGGAGTAAGCCCCACTGACTAGAATGAGATTTATTGCTGAGTAGATATGCATAGGATTGGGCCCGTAATCTGCCTAAACATGGCTAGACTCTAAGTGGTTTTCTTGTTCATTATCATCATTGTTATTGCTCATCATTCTTATTGAGAAACCTTTATATGCCACTTTTTGACAAAAGCTCACAAAGCGGTTATCATAGCCAAATACTGTAATGCGAAGACGAGTCGTTGTCCCACACCCCCAAAAGACACCAGCACAGCAAAGAGCCCCTGCGAGGGTGAGACTCTGTGCCGGGCGGAAGAGAGACACTTGCTCTCCCACTCCTCCACTTCCGCGGTGGCAGCGGCCAATCCTACTGCAATCCTGAGTACCGTTGCTTGGGCACAAATCCCACTGAACACAGTGGGACTTACTGCCGAGTAAGCACGGCTCAGGGTTGCTGCTGCAGATTCTTAAGTGATGCCCTAGTAATGGAGACTCTAATGTTCTGTTTATGGAACAGAATTTTTTCCTACTAGAATTATTCTCCCCCACCCCCATCATTTATAATTTCCTGGTTTTTTGTTTGTTTGTTTGTTTTTACTCCACTCTTTCGGTCTTTTAAAATTGTTACACTGGATTATACTGGATTGGAGAGCTCCAAATCTCTGGAAGCAAATGTGTTAGGTTAGTTGAACCGGCCCCACCCTTTTCTCCCTCCAGAAAGAAGAAGGATCCGTTTTAGTCCTAGCAATCCAGGAGCCAAATTCGGTGTGTCTGTTTTTTTCCTCTTGCTACATTTCATCTGAAGCTGCCTTCATCTCCGTTCACCCTTTTTGACGGTCTGGGATATTTCCCCAAACAGAACTGTAAACTCTGGTGCATCCAGGACTAAGGGCACAATCCTATGCCTGTCTACTCAGAATTAAGTCCCATTATAGTCAATGAGGCTTACTCCCAGATAAATGTGGATAGGATTGCAGCCCAACGAGCCTAACCCCAAACTTGCCCCACTGCGTGCCCACCCTGAATTGTATCTAGAGTTTAGCTGGATTGATTTAGATTTCACCTTTGGAACAGTGCTCAGCTCACCTAGGACTGACAAACGAGTGCTCCTAACCCTCTCCAGAATAGCTACCCATGTGGAATAAGGGGATAAGACTTCCAGGTGCGTCGTCGTAGCAGGTGAGCCTCTGCCCCTATCGCCTCTTAAATTAACCGCTACCTAAGATATAACAAAGTTTCCCTTCCCAACATCAGTGCTGATGCTAACAACGCAGGTGGGCCAGGGCAGTAGGTTTCTCAGCAAATACGATTTAGAGCCAGAAGAATTGGATGTGTGTGGAAGGAAGGAACACAAGAAATTGACTAGGGAAGGCTTTTGAAATTGACCAGAGAGGGAAAAGTACTACATCTCGAACCCAACCAGTTGTGGAGATTTGCCTGGGGCTTTCTTCTGGGTGCCGCAGGCACAGCGAAGCACCCCCTAGGATTGGCATGGGGAGGAGCCTTTCTGGCGTCCAAAGATGCCTCTCCAAAGATGCTGCAGGAGATCTACCGCAGTGGCGTTTTTTCGTTGCGTGATTGATTGGGAGGGTGGAGTTGGACTGGGTGTGGATGAGGGCAGGTCAGGAGAAGAGAAAAGGCTGTTTCTTGGAGGCGCAGTCCAGGGGCAGGCAGTGCGAGCAGGTCGTTTCTTGCAGAATGCCCCCCCCCCCATTGGAAGGTTAGTGGGTACCTGCATTGTCATTTCGATGATCATTTCCAATCTTTTTCTCTTATCTTCCTTCACTCCTCTATAGCCTCCCACCCATCTCTCTCTCTCTCTCTCTCTGAAAATAACACCCGTCTTTTTTGACTGGTAGGAGACAGGACTGTAGAGTCTATCATAATCCCAGTTAAATGCGATTAAGACAAAAGATGCTTGGGATAGGGCGGGGGTGCCGGGTGGAGAAAGAGGCAGATTTAACCCCGCAGGTGAAGGGTTTGGCGATCAGAAATGCGCCTACATTTGGGTTCGGGGCTAGAAGGTCACTCGGGCCAAACCAAAGAGCAAGATGATATTTCACGCACTTTAGAACTAAACCCAACCAAATACGTGTGTGTGTGTGTGAGTGAGAGAGAGAATGTTTCCCCCACCCCCTCGATGTGTTTGCAACAGCAATCGCTTTGATAGTACTTTTCAAGTTGCGATGGTTGACGCAGCTTTACAAAATTCTTAAGCTGAGAATTCACCCCACTAATACATTTAGGTAGCAACATACATTGATGTGGTTTTCTTGTATTGAAAATGAGGAAATAAGGATGTAGTTATCAAACGAAAATTCCAGTATATTCTTAAACGTGTTTTTTTTTAAAAGCAGAATTACGTCTATTATTATTTAAATGATATTCTGTAATTCTCAGTATTTGTTTCCTTGAGTATTTTTTTTTAAACACAAACATTTGTGAAGCAGGGTTCCTAATTCTTTAGTTGAAGTGCATGATGGCTGTAGTGACTGCCTTATATTTTACATCTATAATTGGCTTTATATTTCTAATTACATCTTTTATTGGTAATGTATAGATTTACTTACATAAATATATTTTATATAATATTTCTCCCCTCCTAAAGCAAAGAAAATAATCATAAATTGATGAGTGCATTTTGCTCATTTTTTTTATTACACTTAGGATTGATAATCCACATCTTGATAGATGATCTTGAGTTCAGGATATGATCAGATTTATAGAATTGCTTCTTTTTCTAGGTATAAAACCCTTTGCCTTCGATTGCAGTTTGTGTTCTTCAGATCAAGAACCCAATTTTTTCCCATGAGTGATAATGGGATATTTGCTCATGTATTCTTTCATTATTTGGTTTTTTAAGGGACATTGATAGGCTATGCTTAGCTGTACTTCTTGTAATACTAGATGATCCTTTGTCTCGTGGTTCAAGGTTGATTTTTTTTTTCCTGACATACCTTAAAGAACATGAAGGACAATGTCAGATTCCATGAGTACATGATATTATTGTGGGCATATAGAGAATATATTACTTGGATCTATAGTGTGTCTTTTGGAAAGCATGGTTAGTAAAGCTAGTTATTATAAATTATCCAGAATATTCTTGAAGCTATATAGATTCAATGAGCATTCTTTGAGATACTAAAACAGGTAAATAAAAGATAGACCAATTTTTTTTCAAGTAGAAATGCCAATTTTAATCACAAGTGACTGGGTTTTGTTTTTTTAAAAACAAAACAGTAAGTTAGCCTATAAAGGGAAAGAAAAATGTGCAGTGATTAAAAAAATATACTCTGACCTTTTGCAATAAATACACCTATCAAAATTTATTCCCGCCCCGCAGTGGACTATCTATGGAGAAGGAAACTTTTAGGCATCTTTTAGGAAACTAGTTGAATCTATTTTAAAGAGATTCTGCAGGCTTTTGGATCGTATTCATTTTTGTAGAGGAGCAGAGCAAAATTAGAATGAAATGGATGGACCTGCCCAAAACAAACCAAGACTCTGGTTCGCTTTGGAGGTTTTCAGGGCTATGAACCTTCCTGTGCTTTCTAGAAGTAAGTGGTTGTTTTGTATGAATGCAAACTGGTTCCATTTGGATGTGCCCTTGGACTTGGTAAAAATGATTGGGAGAGATGTTCTTTCCCCCAAAGTGCAAAGGCAGAAGGAAATTTGAAATAAAACCAAGCAGGGACAGCTGTAGTTTTTCTGGGTATGGTCAAGACCCAGAGAAGCACACTGCAGTCTCCACCAATTGAGACTGCCAAGCAGGTTCTTAACTCTCCTGCATTGAAATCAATGGCACTTAAAGATGCTTAGCTGACTGCTAGATCATATCCTTGGTGGGGCTTTTCCTGGTCCTTGTACACTCTTCTGTCACTGTCAGTGTTTTTGGAATTCAGGCCTATGCAGTATATTTGGTGGTAGAGGATGATGTAACTTTAAAACCTTCACTGCACTGCCTCATGGGCTTTGGCTCATATTTCAACCAGCATTGTGTCAGACAAGGCTTAGAGAGGCAAGTGGAATCAGCAAAACTCTCTTGAAATGCCAGCTGAAAAACAACTAGAAACATCAAGCAGCAACATCTCCCAGTTGCTAAATGTGCTTTTTGGTGTCCTGTCTTTTTTTGGCCATTGTTGGCCATCCCACCCCAAAAATCCGGTGAAACCCTCATTTTATCTTTCGTTTTATCTTAAATAAAACCTTCATTTTTGCTTGTATTTAACTGCCCATTTGATAAAACAGATTGCTTCAGGCTACAATCAGCACCACTACTAAATGTGTACACATCTCTCTTCCTCATGTTTCCACAGCCATTTACATTTGAACCATCAAATAACAAAAATAACACAAATGTAATATGAACAAGATAAAACATGAATGAAAGCCATAATTTAAAAAAAAATCCCAAAACCAGCAAGAGGACAGGGAAAAGCAAAAGTCTGGCTTGTTCTTGGCCTTCTGGAATGACAGAGTTTTACAATATATCTGGAAGGAAGTTGGGATGTCTGGGTCTCTCTAGAAAGTTCCAGAACATTAGAACTGCCACTGAAAAATTTGGCATCAGAAGGGGATGGGGTTCAGAGCAGGATCTCATCAGAAGATCTTGTGCAGAAAGGCAGTGGAGACATCTTGTACACTTTAAATCAAATGGAAATATTAAGGGTTGGTTTTTGTTGCAACGTTGGTGTGTTGTTTTTACAGTAGTTATAGTCTATTGTGTTCTTTTAAAAATAATCCTGCCTCTCCACAGACTCAAGCTAGCTGAAAGCAATTACAAATGGAAAAAGCAATGATCTAGTACTATTATTTATTTGAAGAATTTATACCCCGCCTTTCCCATGCGGAAGCAAATGCCCATGCCCAAGGCGGCTTACAGAGAACAAAGTACAAGTAACCACAATAAGTTTTTTAAAAAATGAAACAGTTAACGGGAACACAAAGAATGTTCAAGAATGAAGCTAGATCCAATTCTCCTCATCAGGCCCTTTGGAGGGTGGGAAAAAAATTTACCCGGGGAGTAAAACTGTGACAGTATTCCAGAGGGGCAGAGCAACACTCACATACAATTATTTGGGTACAAGGATAGAATTAAAAAAAATTTTGCCCTTATGGCAGGAAAAATTCCAGGAGAGCATCAAATGTAAAAAATACCTTTGTTATTTTTTATTTAACCTTCCAATGTTGTTGGTTACATATTATAAATTGGAAGCAGAGGCATACCTAGAGGGGGATCACAGCACTAGGTTTTGCAAACAGCTCCTCCTCCTCAGCTTCAGAGCCATTCGGAGCCAACATAGCCTCCATTTTGCTCTAGCCTCTGGGAATGGCTCTGAAGAGGAGGGGGAGCTGCTGCTTGCAAAACTGAGGGCTGTGCTCCCTCCAGGTACACCTCAGATTGGAAGCTGGATTTAGTCCAAGTTCAGCATTAATTTTCTGTACTGAAACATCCCATTGAAATGGCTAATACTAAAAAGAGCTCAGTTTTGCTCATCAGAAGCTGTCTTATGCTGAGTCAGGCCATTGGTCCATCTGTCTTAGTATCGCCTTCACTAACTGGCAGCAGCTCTTCAAGGTTTCGGACAGCAAACTTTCTCTGATTTTTCCTTGAGATACTGTCAGGGATTGAGCCTGCAACCTTCTATATGAAAAGCAGAGGCACGTCTGCTGAGCAAAACCCCTCTTTACAACTCTTCTTTGTTTAGAAGTAGACATATAACATTCTTTCAGCCCAATACAAAATGCATTCACTCAGGCCCTTTGATTTCAAGGTATGTGTAGCCCAAAGGTCTTTAAGCAGAGCATCTTTTGCATTTTGTCTTCTTGGCATTTAAGGCTGCAATTCTATGCTTGCCTGGGGGAGTAAACTCCAGTGAATGCAGTGGGATTTACTTCTGAGTAAGCATTCTGAGAATCAGGCTGTGCTTTTCAATCAAGTCATTCCTGTGTCTCCAAAGCCATGCATATATTATTGACAACAATGGGACTTACTTCTAAGTAAACATGGTTAAGATTGGTCTGCAAATGCTTTCATTACTTTAAAACAGTACAAAAACAGATTTTGTTTAAAGGGCTGTCAGGATTCAAGATGGAGTGTGAAGGGTTGGTTAAAAAAAAAAAATCTAGAGTATTCCATAACACACAAATCTCTTTATTGCAATCCTACATTTCTTTTTTGACTTAAAGTATTACTAGCAATACATCCAAAGACTGTTTATGAAGTAGCAATTTATTTGTCATAAATGTGGGAAAGATGATGAGCATAACCTGGAAAGTTCTCCTGCACAAGCCCCATTCAAATTGATTTCAATGGGACTTTACATTTAAGTCCCATTGACTTGAACTTTTGAGTCAGAGAACTTTTAAGAGAACTTTGAAAGTCAATTTGGCAGCCTGCACATGCTCAATTCAGCTTCAGAAAGGCTTTGACCCAAGTATGCTTCAGAAGACTACAAACTATGATGACAACCCTAAACATATTAACTAGGGAGTCAGAATACAGGACTTGCTTCTGAGTAAACATGCTTAGAATTGTGCTGCATGACTACAATCCTATGCACACATACTTGGAAGTGAGTCTTGTTTTATAAAATGGGGCTTACTTCTGAGTAAGCAGGCATAGGATTAGGCTGCATTTCCTTTTCATTTCAGTGGGAGATGCGTTAGCATGTGTTTAAGTGTCCCACTGAAATTGAAATACTTTACAATTACAGGTTACTTGAAATTGACATGATTGTTCCCGCATTCTCTATAGCATGTTTTGTGGACTAGTATTTCATCTTTGTTTTTCTCCCCTAATTCCTGTGTATTAGGCCATTCATATTCCCCTTTACAGATACAGAACTGATAGAGACTGTCTTGCCCAATGCCCATGTGCCCATGCCATAAGCTTCAGCACTGAGCGAGAATTTGAATCCAGCTCTTGCAAGCCCAATTATATCCTCCCAGTACACTCAACGTTTTGGGTGTAGTCAGGAAACACTTACCTGTTCTCATCCCACTCACATCTATGCACCAGCAGTCCTAATCTTTGCACATTAACTTTGAAGTCAGTGCTACAGATTTCAGTGCAACTGCTTTCTGAGTAAGTATATTTGAAAACTTAGTCAAGTACCTCAGCCCTCTTGATTGCATGGGGCATAAGCATGCTGAATTATTCTGGGCGACACACATAGGTGGGGATTCAGAAAGCTCCTTTTAGACGTGCACTGATGCACATGCTGGAGACACCACATTTGCTCTCCATAATTTCCAGTTTAAAGGATCCGGTAGGAGGTGATGGGAACAAGCCCTGTCTGAGACCCTGGAAAGCTGCTGCCACTGAGAATAGGCAATAGATGAGTCAATTGTCTGACATTGTAGGACATGGCTAGTGAGATGTTCCTCTCTTGTTCCTTTGAACATAAACCATCCCAAGCTGTATCGGAAGCTGTTTTTCCACCTTCTCTCAGTTTCAAAAGCATTTTACCAAGGGACACGATTTTAGGTGGGCAGTGGGAGCATTTCCCCTACCCCATGTTGGAGCTCACATGTGACTGATGACATCTCTGACTTCATAGGTCACTGATTCTGCAGTGACTATGGGTAGCCAATTCAATGGGCCTATGCACTTAATTAAGCGTATCAAAAGCTGAAGTTCTTTTGGTGGCAGAGGAGCCCTGTGTTGATAATGCTGCGGTAGTTCTGATAGATTTTGTTCAATGTTTTAACGCCCATAATTAAACCTCTTAAAATACATGTACTCCCTCTCTCTCTTCCATGTTGACCCTGCCAGGCTTTGGATCTTCATCATCTTTGTCCCCTTCTGAATGACATCTCTTGATTTACTGTAAAGACCGAAGGCCCATCTTGTCCAGCATCCTTCTTCAAACAGTGCTCAGCCAGATGCCTCTGAGAAGCCCACAAGCAGGCCTGAAGTCAAGAGTTGGCTTTTCTTTTGTGCCCCCAGCATCAGGTAGATGGATAGAACCTTTATTTGCATACTCAATACAATACTATATATAACCCATACCAAACTGCCGGCATCAGGTATTCCTAAGTCTAGTACCTCTGAACTTGGATGCTTCATCTTGCCATCATAACTAATGGCCTTTGATAGACTTTTCCTCTTCCATGAATGTGTCTGACTCCTTTTTGAAGGCATCTACACCTTTGGCACCCATCTTCACAGCTTATGGTGGAGAATTCTGTACATAAAGGGCCAAATTCTATCCAATTTTCCAGCACTGGTGCAGCCATGCCAAAGGGGCATGCGCTGCATCCTGCAGTATGGGGGCAGTTATTGAGGCCTCCTCGAGGTAAGGGAACATTTGTTCCCTTTCCTGAGGCCTTCATTGCAGCTGCACCCGGCATTGGAAAGTTGGATAGGAACCCTATGTGTAGGGTTACCAGATACAAACTGGGACAGACTGCCTATACCTTTAACCATTGTATAGCAGAGGGGACGTGGACAGGTGCAGCTTTTGAAACCTTTCCATGATGAGCTGCACCTGCCCAAATTCTGAATTCTATACAATGGGTAAAGGTATAGGCACTCTGTCCCAGTTTGTATCTGGTAACCCTACCTATGTGTATGTTGTGCATTGGACTCTGTAGTCTGCATCCTGGCTCCATGCCAGCTGGACACACTGGGACAACAGAACCCCCCTCCCACTTTGCACATTCACAGAGAGGAGGCAGCCGTTCTCTCTGACTCCTTATGGAGCTGCTGTTCATTAAACAAGGCCCAGAGCTTTCTTGGATGTATAGAAGCAACGCCACAGTTCTTTGGAGCCTGGCCCTGACAGCCTAACCAAATTTCCAGAACCGATGCCACACTGCATCTTGCACACTGCATCTTGTAATGGTGGGGCAGTCACGGAGGCCCCCTCAAGGGAAGGGAACGTTGGTTTCCTGACCTTGGGGCTGCATTGCACCTGCATCGGTGAAAGTTGGTTAGGATTGGGCTGTTTTAGTTTGCTGCTTTTATTTTTCCTCTCTCCTTTTTTCATCATTTTTTGGGGAAAAAATTAGGGCTGGAAAACATTTCAAAGCACGTTGCATTCAGTCATCATGGTGAGAAGGAGGTTTCTGGTAACCTTTGGCTTAACAGTGAAAGAAGAGCCAAGATGCGCCTATGTATGGCACATTCTGGCTGGAAAGGTTACAAGTGCCCATTTGTGTACAGGAGGCACATTAGCTCTTCTCTTCCCCATCCCTCGAATCAATCTAAGTGCTCCAAAATCATGACTGCCACCCAGGGAGCTGGGCAGACCAGCCCGCTTAGAGATGGTAAAATATTAATCATCCTTCTAATTGATCTCCCCCCTCGCCCTCCCCAATGGAGATCCATAGGAGAAAAAAAGTGTGCTTGGAGAGAGAGGATTACAATCTGACAAAGGGCGAGGAGGGGGGAGCTGGCGGGTTTCTTCTGATCCTTTTGACCCTGTGTGGATTGATTACCTCCACAATGGGTGATACTTCGTAGGAAGTAGCAAAATCCCTTTGAGTGTTTGTGTGAAGGGGCTTCTGATCAATTTGTGCCTGCCAAGTTGAATTTAGAGGCAAGAGGGGGGAGGAAGGAAGGAAGGACAGACGGGAGCATATCCTCAAGGCATGGACAGTGAAATCTCCCAGTATGGCTACATATCTGGTGTCAAGGAGTTCCTGAGGCAGTTTTGCTTCTAGACATTCCATATGGTGCCAGATTTTAGTATTGGGTAAATTGACCAGATGTCTCTATGCTCAAACCCCAGCCTTAGTTTCTGGCCTTGAGACTTCTATGGCCATAAAAAGGGGGGGGCAGATTCAGCATGTCCAGGTCATGCTCTGACATCTGGCAAGATGAGCAGAAGGAAAACTTGTTTTGTAGACAAGGCAGAGAAAGAATTGCAGCTTTCTGTCGTCTCGCCCTGCCTTTTCATTTTCCTCTTTTTGCAAAGGGGTTTGGTTTGGTGCATCGAGAATCCAGGTTGACTAGTGCAGCTCTTGTCGTGATAACTTTGAACATTGTATTGTCTGTGGATGATTTGTAATGTAGTTCATGTTCTGTGCCATTGTTCTTGTTGTATCTTGCGTGAGTCACCCTGCATATTGATTTTTGTTGTTGGGGGGGGGCAAAGAAATTGGTGCATTCCTGTAGCAGGTAGTAATAGCCTGCACCAACATGTAATAACCCTCCAACATGTCACAGATGAAAATAGGGACATGCTGGCCGCACATCTCCTGCATGCTACCTGACCCAGTTCAAAACCCACCACAGAAGCTGCAGGATGTGGAATGGCAGGCTGTGAGCATGATAGTGCCTTGCGCGTTCGTGCACAATGCAGTTGAGCAGCAGCAGATCCAGGGCAGGAAAAGACAGTACCTCTCCCCAAAATGCACCGAAACTTATGGAATTTGCTGTCAGGGCCATGGTGATGTCATGAAAAGGGGATTCAGCAGATTCATAGTGGGAGGAAAAAGGGCCCTGTTCTCCAGCATAATAGAGACTGTATCAGAGAATCCCCTTCCATGGGACTAGAGGTTGCAATCCTGTTGGTTCTCAAGGCTTCAAAGTAATTGGAAGTGTCCGTCTCAAATATGGTGCTGGCGAGGTTTCTTCTACAGAACAGTGTCCAGTTTGGGTCCTGTTTTCTGATGGAGGCAAATAAAGTGGACATGGTGAGTCCAAGATTTTTATCATCTGGATCTGGAATGCACAGCCTTAGAGAGACATCTGAGAGAACTACTGTAGTGTAGCAGTTGAGGAATACAGGTCCAACCTTTTTCTACACTGATTTTTTTTAAATCCACGGATTAGACTCAACTCTGATGGCCACTGCAGATAAGAAGGACCTTGCTGATCCCTGGAGAAGGGGGGGGAAGTCCTTTTACAATCCCCGTTCTAAAAACTGCTTCTCTAGGGAGTCAGACTTTTAGAACTGCTGTTTTGCAGCTCACTCTGAGAAAAGTGACCCCTTCCTTTACTCTGGCTCACTGAACAATGGAATGCGGAAGTGATTAATCACTTTCACAGTCCGTTCTTTGGCAAGCAAGGGCAAGGAGAGGGGGCCACTTTTCTTGGAGTGAGCTGCAAAATAGCAGTTCCAGTTGACTGACTGACTGACTTGTGTTTTGTTTAACATGATTTTTAGTATTGGCAGGGAGTCCCAGAACCAAACCCCAGCAGATACCAAGATTCCAGCTGTACATCCTTAGTTCAGATCTTGCCACTGCTGCTTTCTCCTTCTCAGCCCAGCTCTTGCGCCCAGCTCGTGCACCTGCACGTGCTCTACAAATTCCTAATACAAGCATGCCCTGGTATCCGCTGGAGTCCTGTTCTGGACCCTCCCGTGGATACTGGGGACGCCTTTTTAACGATAGGGGAACATCAGTGGTTTTGCTGCAAGAAGGTAAAAAAGAGGTGTGTTTAATGTTCCCCTGTCTTTTTAATGGGAGTCCCAGTATCCAGGGTATCCGTGGATAACTAAAACCGTGGATACCAAATCAATGGATAATGGGGCACACCTGTATTTTGTTTTGAGAAAAGTAAGGACTATCATAAAAGGCTAGTTTACAAGGCAAGGGGAAAGAATAACCACCTATGTACTCCTCACCTTACTGAGCTTGCAAAGTCTTCCTGGTATGTTAAGTCAACCAGGGTGCAAAAGGGAGCTTCCTTTGGTGGTATTCCTGGACATAACCCCCTCTTTCAGTACAAGGTTATAGTCTTTTTATTTTGTAAGTTGCCTTGAGCGGGGCACATACAAAGGAAATCCGAAGAGGAAGAGCAAGGAGAAATTGATGCAAGTGGCAACAGAGACAATTTGAACTGGATTGAGAGAAGCTTGCCCACTGAAGGTGAGCCAAGACTGACTGAGTTCAGTGCTTGGGCTCCGCTCTTGAACCCATGAAGCAGCGCATAGGGCGCCAATCATGTGCAGAGTATTTTTCCTTCTCTACTGAGTGACTTCAGGAAACTCACAATGGATTGTGGACAAGGTTTTTGGGGCAGAGACTGTAGCCTGTAATTCTTCTGAGTTTTTAGGAGACAGCTATATGAAGATCGAAAGGCAGAAGAAATTAATGGTTTTTAGGTTAGGCTTGGAAAAGGTGCGTCACCTTGGGAGCTTTCAGGCAGAAAGGAACCTAATGAGTTAGATTTGTTTCAAATCAAACGTTCTAGCCCAGTGGTTCCCAAACCAATTTCAGGTGGGTCACAAAGCACCTAGAGCAGCCATATTGAAAGTATGGGAAGATGGGATGCAGGAAAGGGGGATGGCTGTGTGGCTGTTTTGCTTGTGTCAAGGTTGCAAATAGGCTTTTTTCTTTCTGATTCACTTTGCTGTTGGAAAATGGCTGAGAAATAACCCAACTGATTGCTGCATTCTCAGCATCACAGTGACTACCTTCGGGCCATGACATCACTTCCGGTGGGTCCTGGACAGTTTGCCATTCTAAAAAGTAGGTCCTGGTGCTAAAAGGTTTGGGAACCACAGGACGACATCATACAAAACATCATTCAATTGTCCTCCTTCACCCCTGCGCAATGTCTTTTCCTGGGGCTGGGGTTGGTGGCTTCCTGCCCCCTGCCTCTGAGCCTCTTCCCCTTCACAGCACCGAGAGGCTTAAACTTGCGGACCCAGGGAAGATGAGGAGAACCTGGCCACTAGCCCAGCTGGCAAGGTTTTCCTGTAAGCCACCCAGCCAAAGACCTGGATTATCCAGAAGCAAAGTCAAGTCAAGGAGATCACATGCTCCAGGCTTCCCCTCCCAGATGACTCCTGTTTGGCCCTTCCTTACCACCACTGATTAAAGAAAGCAGGTGATTTATCGGCTGCTTAAAAGAGAACCTTTTTTTAGTTCTTCTGGTGTTAACTGTTAATGCTGTGGTTGTGTTATTGCGCTTGCAAGTGGTTTTGATAATTGGTTATTGTTTAGTCGTCTATTTTAATTGTGGAAGCCATTTCAGTATGGAAGTGGAAAGGAAGTCAGTGTTCAGCACCGGATGAAAGACCCCAGTGGTTGGCTGTGCAAGGCGTGGCTCACCACAGCATGGCACCCAAGCATCTGTCCAGGATGCTTTAGGATTTGGGCATCCTGTCACAGGGCAATGGTTTGGTCAAGATGACCCACTGTGCCCGTCCAGTGTGCATGAAATACTTTCCTTAGCACAGACATCTTCATAACCACTTGGTCTCCAAAGACTTGTTATTGTCATATGAATTGTATGCATTGTCTGGTTATTAGCGTTGTACTTTTCACATGTTTTTATGTGATCTTGGCGTAGGAATAGCTCTCTTGGTATGATGACTTACGGCAGTGGTTCCCAAACTTTTTCGACTGGTGGCTCCCTTGACCTACTGGGCTGTTGGCTGTGGCTCCCCATTAGAGCTACAATCCTATAAGTTGCATAGGGCCGAAGGTTTTTCTGCAAGGATTCTGCAGCTCTCCTGGGGAGCCATGGTTTACAGTTTGGGAACCACTGGCTTATAGGGAAAGAAAATTGCTGATGGCTAGAACTGCTGCTAAGTTCCATTTTTGTTTGTTTCTCTGAATAGTTCACACTAGTGTTGCACTCTTTGACTATGCCTCCACTATAGTAAATCTATTTAAGAGAAGACATGCCAATGTGCACTTTTAGGAGACATTTCCTCACGGGAAGATGTGGCTAGATTGCAAGGAGCGATGGCTGCATTGAAGGCCTGGGGTCCCCATGCTATTCATTCAGCCATCATGGAGATGTTGCTAGGAAGTTGAACACCACTCAGAATTAATACACGCAGGCAGGCCCATCACCCAAAGACTGTAGGAGTTGCAGATGGTAGCTTGAGTCATCACAGAAGTAGCATTCATATTTCTTTGTATCCCGCCAAATGCAACACTTTCCATGGCTCATAAGTTCAGCTGTGAGATATGACATGTTGGGTTCATTTGCATGCACTCACTGTGATCAAGATTTTCTCCCTTTGTTCTCCACTGTCAGACTTGATGTTGTATTCTCCTTGGGGCTGGCACATGCTTCTTTATGCTTTTGCTCTGCTGGAAAGCCCCATATACATGGACAGCTGTCTTCAAAACATGGTTACCAATGACTGGCGAAAAAGAGTTCTTTACCTGTCATTTAGGAGTTCAGCTCCAGTTCAGGGCAGCCAAGAGATTTGAGGTTTGGGTTCACTGTACAACCCTCTCTGAGTAGTTGGGGGTGGGGGGTGTTTCAGGATTGGTTTAATGTCAATCAATTGGTGCTGTAGCTTTGATGACTGTATGGGTGTAAACCCAGTCCGTGGTCTTGAATCGGGACCTTGTAAATGTTGCTTAATGTGATTCATGAAGCAAAGAACCAGTTGGGGCAAGAACACAAGTTCTAATCTGCAAGGCTTTTTCATTCCACTGAACTCTGATCCTGGACGGCTCTCAACATTGCTTGTGAAAATGTGGTCATAGAATCTCCTTTCTCAGAGGTTGACAGTCAGTGGGCTGTATGTGTGTGTGGATTTCTGCTGTTCATTATTTTTTTCTTTCCCTTGCTTCTTTCCAAAGGCAGATTTGGCTGGGGCGAAACTCACTCCTGTCCTGTGTATGGCACTGGTAGAATTCACTGTGAAAAGACTCTATCAGTGAATTACCATAGGGCCATAAACAGAGCAGAGAAAGACCCACAAGATCATCTTCCCTTCAAAAGACAAGCACCCTCTTCCCCATTTGGCAATGAACCCACTGCAGTGACAAAAGAGAGGCAGTCTTATAACTTTGGGGGGGGGTGTCCTGTGTGCCCCCTCCCATTTACATGATTTGAAAATGTTGTACTTTACATCTTGGAACCAAAAGGCAGGCGATCAAACATCTCTTCTGATTTCCCTGGCCATCATCTGTGTGCAGTGTGAATTAGGGACCAGTGATGTCATAGCCCACCTGGAGTGACCCATTGCATCATGCCATACTATCATACTGCCATCAGCTTTACATGTGTCAAATATGTTGAGAGTGCAGCACAGGCCTGTCGCCCTCCCCCAAAGACTGCCTCTGCAAACATTCTTAGCCCCCAGATGTCATCTGTGTGCCTTGAGATATGTCCTCCCCCATATCCCAGTGGCTTAGGATGGGCAACCGCAATTGGTCATGTCGTCACCCACAAAGGCTCTGGGTTCGAGGGAGAGCATGAACCAATTCTTCCTGTTCCAGGGAGGAGACCCAGAGTCGGCTGGAAATCCTCTGCTTGGCCCTTTTTGGCACTAGCACATTTTTGCTGTTGTGTATGTACTTTAAGCAATTATGTGTAGTGCCAATATGGGAAAAGATGGAGCCCACAGCAGTGTTAGCCTTGCTTGCGGGAACGTCCACCACAGCTATCAGCACTGAGCATGTCTTCCACTCTCCTGCAGTTGTGCACAGTGGGACTCACTGTTGCAACAGGCTCTGTGTCTATGGAGGAGGGGGTGTCAAAGCCCTGCTGAGAAGTCTTGGGACATTTGCTTTGTTATGGATGATATAAATCTGTCAGCTGCTGAATGCAGTATGTTCAGGAGAGTACTTTTCACACAGTGCATAACCTATGGAATTCATTGCCACAAGATGATGTGATGACTAGTCGGTTAGATGGTTCTTTAAACAGGTTTAGACAAACTCATGGAGGTCAGGTCTATTGACCGTAGAACCTCCATGTTCAGAGGCAAAATACCACGGAGTGCCAGATGGTGGGAGGGGGGGTCAAGCAATAACAGAAGGTCATCTCCTTCATGCCCTAACCATGAATGTCCCTGGAGGATCTAGACAGCTGCTGCTGGAAACAGGCGTAAAGGGGGTCATTGGTCTGATCCAGCAAGCCAGTGCCTATGCGCTTTACTGGGTTGATGGGTTAATGTGTCAGACACAGATTGCAGGATTAGACATTTCAAGTTCTAACATTTATTGAAATCTTGAATGCTCCAGACTTGATTGATAGGGTTATGTTGTCATCATTTGTAGTGAGATGCTTTTTATTATCAGCAGTTTAGGATGATGTTTGTTTCCTGACCACCATCATTTCCATCTCTATATCTCTTCATCTAAAATTGTTCTTTTGGCATAGCACAGGGCCTTTTCAATGGTGGCTCCCTGTGGTAGAGTTTCCTACCCGAAAAGATCCACCCATTGTTAAGTAGTATTTAGAAACAATGAAAATATTTCTGTTGTATTCAATCCAAAAATGCTACATGGAGGGTGCTACAGAAATAATACCTAACAATAAATAATTACCTAATACCTGATAATATCTAACAATTAAATAACTTTATTGGCCACTGATTTTGTTTGGGGAGCAAACACTTGTCGAGCAATCACTGTGATGATTTTTCCTAGTCAAACCTAGACTTGAGGTAGACAAATAACGCCACTGAAATAAATGAGACAAGCTACTCATGATGGGACAAGCTTCCCATTGATGTCAATGGTGCTTACTCAGGAGTCACTTTCTTTTGCGGACAGCCCATGGTGTTTACAGAGCAGTCCATGAGAACTGCAGCTTGAGAGTTTAATTTATGCTGGAGCTGCCATTATCCAACAGAGAATTCCTTTTTTTCTTGTAGTTTTAAGCAGGATAATTTCCTTTACAGAGTAGCTCAGGCTACTGGGAGAAATATAGCCGATGGCAAGGAAGAATTGGTTTCTGAAGAGCCGGGACACTCAACTTCCAGCTCAGGTAAATCTTTGACAAATGGCATCAAACTGGACCTGTGCTTCCTTGTGATTGTTACTAGCAAGTGCTATAGAGCCTGCCAGATATTTGACACTGCATCTGGGCTACTGAATGTGTAGTTTATTACCCAGTTTTTTAAATCAGGCATGGATATGTGACCCCTGAGCATGTGTAACTGCATTGGCTTATCCAACTTAGATTGCATCCAACTTCATGTTGTGGCCCATGGAAGGGGTTGATTGTTCTAGATGTCCAGTTGTGCTTGGCTTTAATATTTTAATATTTTATTTTCCTTTATTGATCACGATCCCACCTTGGGGCCACGTGTTCAAGAAAGTTTATGTGGTTTATTATGGTTTAATGTGTTCAAGAAAGCTATGATGACTGAATTAGAGCTGTACTGCTTCATCAGTTAATGAATAAGAATGGTCAGTTAAGCAAGTGCTGCATGCAGCTATTTTCAACCTTGTTAATCTCATGGCACAATGAGAAGTTACTAAAATTATCAAGACACACCATCAGTTTTTTGGCAATTGATAAGTCACACCATGCTGCCAATATCGGCACACATCCCCCGTTGGCCCTACTAATAAACGACTTTCCCCAAATTCCCACCTGTGGACCACTCATGGCACATCACAGTGGTTGAAAATGGCTGCTGTAATGTGTAAAAAAAAAAAGAGAGAGAGAACGAATGCTTTATTTTGGTTCAGAACAAAGGTTTAATTCATTGAATCAAATCAAGTAATTGCTTAAAACTCGTATGATTAATTTGAGTGAATGAATAAATAAGTAATAAAATGGACAGGAGTGACATGTGGCAATAACTCACCCCAACGCATCTTGGCTGTCAAAAAGTGGCTCTTGGAGATGTGCAGGTGGTGAGAAGAGGAAAAGAAGATCAAAAAGGGAAGGATGGACTAGTGGATACTTTAGCTGCACATTGGTCACTTTCACAGCTTGTTTCTTGTGCGCAGTTCAGGGGAGAGGGCAAAATTAAAGGCAAGAAAAGAGGACAAGGGCTGCATAAGGTTGTGGTGGAACTGCAAGATTTTATTACGGAGCCACTAATTGGCTATGCAATTAAAAGCGCAATCCTAACCTGGAGTTAGGCCAGCACAGTTAGGGCAGCAAAGTTTGGCTAGCACAAGGGGCACCATAAACTATGTTTGGACCATTCTCAGGGAGGATGTCATACGTCTCTGTGCTGGCCTCTCTGACTCCGAGAGTGGTCCAAACGTGCTTTACGGTGTCCCTTGTGCTGGCCTAACTATGCCGGCCTAACTCCAGGTTAGGATTGTGCTCCAATTCACAAAAAAGAATTAAAAATCTGCAGAAGATTGTGAATGTCAAATTCTATTGTTTAGCATTTTTAATCTTCCCAAATACTGTTGCTGTAATAGAATCATATTATTGTTATTGATAAAAGTTTCTAACCAGAAGCCCTCATTGCGAGAGGTTACCAGGAGATCACAGCAATGCTGGTGCTCGAATGAGCCAAGTGCGTCCTAACTTTTGCTCATTCTCATAGCAGCCCTACCTGGTGGAGAGCAAGGTTGACATATGGCCACTCCTGGCTTGCAAAGGAGCTGAGCTGTGTGGCAAAATGCAGACTGATGCTCTCCCAAAGAGCTGGGCTATATTGCAAAATATTTTGATTTGCTCCTTCAAGCTTAGTTCTTGGGCAGCCTTAATTGACAAAAAGATTTCTTTTTTGGAAACTTTCAGTGAAAATAAAACTGCATTCCAAAGACAATTTCATGCATGATTTTGAAAAAAGGGGAGAGCTAAGTTGTCAAACTGAGTGTTTCCTAGAGAGTGGCAGACCAGGAATAAGTGATAGGATATGAATTAGCAGCTGGGAAAATGCTTCCATGTTCTCTTGTGCTTTGTTCACCAGGTGCATTGTTCACCGCATTTCATTCACAGCCAATTTAAAATAAACAGGATCTTAATAGACAAGGAGGTTGATAGTTGGCTACCTAAAGGCAGATGCTGTTCTTAGCATATAACAGATGACCCTGTTGAGTGACCAAGCTGCAGTATGAAATTCCACAGGAGCTTCCTCCACTATCCTCTTCCTCCTCCACCATCCCACATTCACAGATGGTCCTCAATCGCCACCTTCCCAGACAATGAAGGCGATGCGCAGTGCTCAGCATGTGCATATGTCCCAATTTCACTGGCTCACACCAGACTAGGGCTGAGCTCAGTCTTAATGGATTAATCCTATGATTGCTTAATTAACCATTAACTGATTGCTTAATTAATAAATTAACCTTGTGTGTGTGAATAAAACAATATTCAGGGAGAGCATAGTTTAGCGGTAGGCTTGGCAGGCAGATATTACTAGGTTCAATCCCTGGGATTCCCAATTAAACAGACAAGAAAGGATCGGGCAGCAGGTGACTGGAAACCCTGGAGAACTGCCACCACCCAGAGCAGACAAAACTGAACTAGATGAACTAATAGGCTGATTCAGCTGAAGACAGCTTCCTAGGTTCAATAGTTCTGATGGGGGGGAACAAACTGTCCTTCCGCCCCTCTGCCATGATGCATGCTCATGTCACTCCTGGCATCATCTTAGAAGAGGCGTTCCTTCCTGGTGGTGAGAAGAGGAGGAATCCCTCTTCTAAGATGGCGCTTGCCACTTGTCATTTTTGTATGTTCTTCTCTGAAAATTATGAACTTTTTCAACATAGAACAAAATCTAGGCATGACCTTAAGGCCTATTTTATTATGCCAAGTTGTGCCTGCGATAGGGCCAGAAGCGTAACTAGACAAAAAAGCGCCTGGGGCAAGGAAGTATATATGGCACCCCTGGACAAACGAAGGGGCCTCCATGCAACCTGGAAGAGGCAGCAGGGACCTCAGGAAACTGCCTGGAGAGCTCTCCAAATTATATGGTTTTGCTGTGCAATGGTAGGGGAAGCTATCTGGGGCTTTTTTCTTTACTTTTTAACATTTTTAAAGTGGGTCTGCAGGAAAAATTGCGCCCCCTTGGTGTGGCGCCCTGGGACAGGTGCCCCTCAGACTCCACTCTTGTTACGTCTCTGGATAGGGCATCCCTGTGGCGCTATTCTAGTTACACAGAGTGCTAGACTGCTGCAGAGAAGTCCAGTGGTGGATGGTGGGTACTTCATTTGTGACATGGGGTCCTCAGATTTATGAGTAGGGAATACTATAATGCCGTCATAGAAATCTCTACTCCTCCCGCTCTCCACTGCTCCTGCTTTCCCAGACTTCCTGGCACTTGTGCTGCTGCTCATAACCTTGATGCAGGGGAAATTAGATCGATCCCTCATAGATCTTCCTGTCAAATTTGCTGTAATAGCGCAACTGCGCTGTTCCCTATGCTTTTTTGATGACGGGTCGGTGAAACCACAAATCTGAGAAGTGTGGGCTTAATGGAAGTGCTGATGGATCTAGATATGGCGAGATGGCCCCTTAGAGCTTTCTGATGGAATCGGCTCAGAATGGGTTTGACTCTCTTTCCAGGATGGCTCCACATTTATGGGATGTTGGAGAAGTGGGAATTCCATGCACATAAATCCACACCTTATCAGAGAATCTCCCATGGAGTTGAAGCCTTTCCCCTCCATCTCTGTTACTTTGACCTATAATGCAAATAAAATTGTGATCCTAAGATATGGACAGCCAATAGCTCCATGGTAGAACATGTGCTTACACAATCAGAATCGATAGAAAGCAACTTCATATGTTTGGGTAGAGAGCTCGGATCATACCCCTAGATGAAAATACACATCAGTAGACATTGTTTATAGCACTCTGCTGAGACTGGATGGCAGATTTGATTTATCTTAACAAAAATATGGTTCTATACTCTATAAATTTTCAGCCAAAGATTTCCTGCATAACTTGCTGGCAAAGGAGGCAGCCAATAGATAAGGTGCTGGTTGCTTTTCTAGATAACTCAGGGTTGCTAGATAACTCAGGGTTACAAATCTTAACTTGCAACCAGCTAAGATTTGAAAAGCTTGCAGGAGAGCTGAATTTTCTTACAAAGTGCTTGGCTTTGACCCAGAACTCTGCTCTTTTCAAGCTTCCCTTAATGGCCAATAGTATTGGGTAAACTAACCAGTGCAAAGATGAAGTTTGGAGAGGAGCTTTCAAATCAGGCAGGTCTACAGCTCAGTATTCCAAGTGCAGAGCACCCTGGCGCCAGTGCAAATATACTGGCATGAAGGCTGTCATGTTGAACATGACAAAGAGATGGTGTGTATAAAGAGCTTTCTGTATTCATCTGGATGAATAACCCCATCCACTTCCAAGGCTCACCTGAGTCTGATGGAATAGGGTGGTGGTCTTTTTGATGTGAATAGGGGAGTGGGTCTGCCTCCAGGTTCCCAGTTGTTATGTGCAACTGATTGCAAGTTGGATTGGTGCCAGGCATCTCAGCAGGTGAGATGGCATGCCAAATGCTGCCCCCCTTTGCCTTTGATGTGCCAGCCTCTGTCCTCCCACCTCACCCCCTGGATTGGAAAAGAAAAAGGGGGACAGAGCAGAAGAGAAGTGTGGAGGAGAGGACAGTCCTGGGCTAGATGGATGCTGTCTCCTCCACACACTTCCTTTTCTAATCCTGGAACTGGGAGGAGGAAGAGTGGATGAAGGGGGGCACCCCTTAGTCTGCTACCTGAAGCAGCCACCACAGTCAGCCTCACGGGATGGTCTGGCCCAGGATTAGGGCCGGACTTTCTATTGTCAAGAGTAATTATAATTGTGATTAGCAGACGTATTACATTGATTGACATCGCCCTTAACAGAGTAACATCAGCAAATGCAGAGCCCTGCCCTGAGGTGATTACAGTTGAAATCTGTGACCTAGCAAACTCTGCTCTTGGAAAGCTTCCCTAAATGGCCCTTTCCACCCTCACCCAATACTACTGTATTGGGTGAGGGTGGAAAGGGGAGAGGAAAAGGGTCTTAGGAGTGAAAGTGGGCCTAAGTTTTATTTCTATTGGGAGTCAGTCAGAGGCTCTTTGGAAAAGGTGGGTTTTGCTGAGGGATTTGAAGGAAGCTGGGAGATGGCCCTCTACAAGAGTGGTTCTGGCATAAAGGAGCACCAAGGGAGAACCAGTGGAGCCATTTAAGCACAGAAGCGTTGGATGGCTCAGGAGGGGGTTGCTGAGAAGCAGCACCGTATTAAAAATGAGCTGGCAGCTCTGTGTGGAGAAATGTGCATGAAATGGAGGAGATGGCAGCCATTTTGTTTCAGTCAGGCAGCATGAAAGCAGCCTAATTGGCAGCTCCTTTTTAAAGAGAGAAAAAGCACTGCTGCGTCTCCCCGACTGCTGGCAGCCATCAAATCTGACAAAGTTGCAGATCGGTCTCTGCCCTCACACAGCTGAAGCCTCTTTGGACGTCTGACAAGAGCAGCCTCTCAGCACAAATGGCACAAGGGAGAAGGAGCGTGAGCTTGACATGACCTTAATATAAGACGGCGACTGCTTCAGGAAGGGACTGGTGCTCTCTGAAGGGCTCCAAAAGGGCTCCTTTGTTAAACCAAGGCCATAGTGGGGAACCAGGATTTAATTCCTTAAAAGAGATGTTAAGTGTGTGTGGAATTTATGATGTGCATTATGTGAGTGGCTTTTTATTTCTTTCACTTCAAAATATATATCTTGCCCCCTACCCCAAAAGGCTTCTTAAGATGGCTTATAGTACACCTGATACAGTGTAGTCATAAAGCAAATGTCCATTTAGAACATGTCCAAGATGGACCAAAACTCCAGATGTGCAAAGCATCTTAAAAGGCATACACTCGAAAACCAGATAAAGACAATAAAAATACAGTTGTCCCAGTATCCTCTGGGGTTTGGTTCTGGGACTCCCTGCCAATACCAAAAACCATGTTTCTTGTTAAAAAGCAGTTAAAACAAAACACGAGTCAGGCAGTAAATTAGAACTGCTATTTTCAGCTTTCTCTGAGGAAAAATTACCCCCCTTCACTCTCTCTCACTGAAGAACAGAATGCAAAATTCCACTCTTCAGCAAGAGAGGGTCTCGGAGCAAGCTGAACATGGCAGTTCTAATAGTCTGACTCCCTAGAAAAGGAGAACAGGGATGTGTTTTTTTCCCCTTTCTCTGGGGATCACAGGGTCCTTCTTATCTGCAGTGGCCATCAGTGCTGAGCCAAATCATGTATACAAAATAAGCAAATAAATAAGTTGGACCTGTACCACCATCAGCAACTGCAGTTTAAAAGCCCTTGGAAACCAAGTTGTTTTAGCATCAAAAGCAAAGTAGAGATATTTTTCACATTTTTATACTACCCAAGGAGCTCAGGGTTGTTTACGTTTATTTTTAGTTTATTTACTGCATTTTTAGCCTGCCATTCTCCGCCTGAGGGGACCCAAGCGTTCATGTTTTAAATGGATATTTATTTTATGTCTATACTTTCCAGGTGTACTATCTCAAGAACTCTTTTGGCATAGTTCCTCCCCTCCATTTGTCCTCACAACAACCCTGTGAGGTAGGTGAAACTGAGAGAGTGACTGATCACCCTGGAAGCTTCATGACTGACAGAGCTTTGAACCTGGATCTTCCAGGTCTAAGTCCAATTCACTGGCGTTCCTATGGGCGGGGGAAACACTGAGGGCCCAATCCTATCAAGTTTTCCAGCCCTGGTGTAGTCATCCCAATGGGGTGTGTGCTGCATTCTGTGGTGGTGGGACAGCCATGGAGGCTTCCTCAAGGTAAGGGAACATGTGTTCGCTTACCTTGGGACTGCATTGCAGTTGCATCAGCACCAGAATGTTGTATAGCATTGAGCTCTAAGTGTTGCAGGAGCCTGAGCTCCCTGTGTCATGTTGCCCCTCCCCCTTGCTGCCTGAGTGATTTGCTGCTGGAGAACTGGCTCAGAGGCTTTGCTCTCCGAGCTGTGAATGGCCCTGGAGGTGAGGAGGAGGGGCCATGTTACACAGGAGCTGGGTCTCCTGCAACACTTAGCATTTTGTCCCCACCCCTTAGGAATGCCACTGGTCCAAACCACTCCATAATCCTGGCTTTCCGCATACCAGATACTGTCTGGTGGGCCACTTTGTGGAGGCTCTTTCACAGCTATGGCCAGTGGTGTTCCTGAGGGGGGGCAAGGAGGGACAAATGCCCCCGGGCACTAAGCTGGGGGCAGAAAAGTCACTGCAGGCCCCCCCCACTTGGCGCCCTGGGGTTGTGCCCCCCTCAGGTTGCACTCCTTTTGCCCTTGGAGCAGCAGGGAAAGGTCTTTCCCCACTGCTCCGAGGATTGGCCCAAGGGTTGCTGCCCGCCCCCTCCTCCTCCATTTAAAAAAAAAAAGTGGGGAAGGGGCAGGTGGCAGGAAAAACCTCCTATGGTGCCTGCAATCAAGAACAGGTGACCCCTGGAGCGGCAGGGATTGGCTCCGCGGGTGGCCGTGATAGCAGCCACAATTTGAGCTTCTTTTAAAGTGGAGGAGGAGGAGAGATGAGCAGGTGGGGACAGCTCAAACGGTGGCTGAAATTGCAGCCACCATCCGAGGTTTAAAAACAGTGGAGAAGGACAGCAGCCCCTAGAGAGGCATGGGGAAGCTCTGATGGTGGCTGCGACCATGGCCCCCCTTGGAGACAATCCCCACTGCTCTGGGGTCACCCGTCCTCCTCTTCCTCCGCATTTTTTAAAGCAGGGAGGGAGAGCCAGGACCGCTCCTGGCCGTGGCACCACTATCAAGAAGGTGCTGCTCTGAGAACTCCTAGTCCTAAGTGTGAACCCATGGGAGGAGAAACCAGAAGTACAGCCTCTCCAGCTGAACAATATAGAGGAAACAGGGCATGCTCTCTCTACAGTGTGAGGTGCCCAGATTGCTCAGAGTCCAGAAAAAATAGTCTGGGGAATGAAGGGACGGCAAATACGTAGCTCGCTTTCCTCTACTAATTGTAATAGTCCAATCCTATCCCCTGCCAGCCACTGATGGTGTGCACTGCATACTCTGGGGGTGACCAGCTGGCTCCTGTTGCTGACCTACCTCTACCGGCAGGGATCTGCCAAGCCTCTACACTTGTGTCAGCCACCCTGAAATGCACAATGGCAGTGTGGCTTTCACATCAGCATCCTGGGCTTGACGGTGGTGGATTATGAGATCTGTCACTGAAAAGTCTCCATAGGATTGGGCCATAAGACTCTAATTTACAGTGACTGAAAGCAGGGGAATGAAAATCAGGGGAGCAGCAGTCATATGTTGGGAGTTGTATCTGGTGGGGGTGAGCAGTTGGGTTCCTCAGAGCCAATTTTATCAACCCATTTCCAACCTAGAGGTAAAAGGAGTGTGTGTTGGACACAGCAGTTGTGGCAGTGGGACTTGCTGACAGTCCCCTTGGAGGAAATGGGGGAGACCATAAATTAACATGTTTCCTTTATGAAATTCTCAGTTGTGTGTTGCACACTGTTTATCTGTTTCAGGTCATATGCAAAAGAACAGAGAGAAAAGGGAGTGACTGGAGACAGCATGGACATCTTCTAGCAATGCACACTCCTCTTCTTCCTGCTTAGGAAACGGCACAGATTGGCTCAGATTGTGTTCTCCTGCATCGCCTTCCACCTGGTCTTCTTAGCGCTTACTGGATCTCTCTTGCTGTGTTTGGCAATGGTAGAACTCACACTGGTGAGGTATCAGGATCCGGTGGTTCTAGACTTGCCAACTACTGCCTGAGTGTCAAGCCACCTGTAGCCTCAGTCTTCTTTTGGTCATCAACTGACCAGTGGCTTGCTATCTGAAAGAACAGGCTGTTACTGCCAGCAAATGCCTCACTTTGTTAGTGGCCGAGGGCAGGTGCAGCCAGAAATGGGATTCCAAGTTCTCTGCCCGCTCAAAGTCACAGAGCTACCAATCCTTTGAACAGCGTTTCCTGTTGGGTTGGGTGAACCCGGGTTGGGGGGAAGGGTGACACAGGTTCATTATGTCCTTTCAGGCCTAGCCTGTTGTTTCTCGCCATGAGGGATAGAAACTTACTACTTAAGCGGTGATGAAAATCATTCTCCTTTAGAATAGCATGTTCTGGATCTCATCTACAAGACTGTTGTAAACTTTCATGAGATGCATGCTGCTGTCTTGAATATCTCATATATAAATGTTGGCCAGAAGCTGAGTTTAGGGAATAGAGTGCTGGCATCGGGTTATGGGTAGCTCTAGTGCAACACCCTGCACTGGCCCCTATAACATGTTAGACTCCCCAGCAGTCCCCCCTACAGGTTTGTTGGTGGGCGGAAGCTCCTCCAAGACTCCCCATTTGTGAATCAGAGAGAGAAATCTTCCATCCTCAATTGCTAGGGGAAAGTGGGGCCACCATCCGATCTCATCCTGCTGAAGGAGGATTTTTGCCACCTTTCCCCTCGCCCCATGGGGCGACTTGGCAGTCTGGGGTTGCAGGCAGGACAATCCTAGGCTTCATGTTTGTCCCAAATGTTCAGGGGTTGGGTTGGCCAGGTGTGCCCTTTTATGCCCCACCCCTGCCACTGCCCCAATTGAATCATGCAGGGAAGCTGGGTCAAGTCGCACAAGGCACAGTGCTGCAGTGCCCTGAACATTTTAGAGCCTTCCATCGGCACAACGTCTATCTTGATAACATTTCTCTCCGTGATAACAAGAAGCTTTCGTGGGGGATGGGGGTGGAATGAAAGCTGTCCTCTGAAGGACATGTAGTTCTGAGCTTGGCACCTTGTGGCCTCCAGTGAAGTTCCCTTTTCACAAGTCCTTCCCTCTTATACATACCTTGTCTATGCTATCCCTGTACCTTATATCATTCAAGGCCATGGAGTCCAAGGAGGATTTCTGCAGGAGAGGGCCGACCACTGCCACCTTTAAGGCTTCTGGCAATACTCCCTCCCTGAGGGGTCAATTTATTATCTTCCCCATGCATTCAGCCAACCCTCCCCCTGGTGCAGATCATAATAACCAGTGCTGGGCAAGGATCAAGAAGGCAAGCAGCAGATCTCACGCATCAGAGAATCCTGTCCACAACCTCATGCCATATAAACCAAAAAGAATCCCAAATAACTTTGGAAGTGAGTGTCCGAGGGGCATCTATAGACTGTCAATGGAGAGTCCAAGTTGAGTCAGATCTGAGTGACTTAGCTCCCTGATTCTGAGGTGTTGGGTGCAACAAGCCCTGCGCAGTGAGGAACAGCTCTGCTGGGTGGCATTCTGCAGCAGCGATAATGGCAGAGAAGACAGCGCCACCAACACAGACTGGACTATGTGACCTGGCCGAGGCTGCATGGGGGCAACTTCAGCCACTGCTCTCTATTTCCCCATTCTAGAGGTCGACCAGAGCAGGGGGTGAATTGCCAGCAGGGAAAACCCCACAGCCCTTTAGGAAACCACCAGGATCCATCAATATTCAGCAGCTTCAAGCATGTAGGACAGTCACTAGGGTCACCAAGGGCACCGAGGGAGGAGGAAGGGCCAGAAAGAGGGGAGGTCTACCTTTGACCAACCGCCTTTCTCCTGTACCAGCTGCCCCATGTCCCCCGCGACATCTCCCTTTACCTAACAGTAACTTCCTAACTCTCCAAAAGACATAGTACCAGTGGGGGGTACTATGCCTATACTCCTTGTCCATGCCCCGACTGCAACAGCCCACAACCCAAATCACTTGTCCTGCCGAGACCCCCGCCCCTCCCCTGCTCTCTCCAGAGCTCTCACACCCTTTGCAGATATGCCCAAGAGCAGCTCCTCACCTCACATATAATTTGGGGAGGGGGGGGTCCAGATGCAAAATGCATCTGCCATCACAGTTGTTGTTGTCGTCTCTGTTGCCACTGCAGTTCCGACGCTGCTCCCTTCTCTCCACCAGGTAACCCAAGAGGGAAGGGTTGCTATGCATCCAGTCTCATGGGCACCTGCCAGGAAGCCTTCAGCCTCTGGGCACTTACTCTCTGGGTAGGCTCCGCTGGGCTAAGAGCCATGGGCAAAGTTGCAAGTGCAATTGAAAGCACTATGATAGGAATGCACATGTTTCTGTATGAATGCAATAATCTCTACCCCATAGGTCCAAAAAAGCCCCCTTGTAGTGCATGCTGGGAAATGACAGCTCTTATGCTTATAGACATTTATGCCAATAACAGTTAGGGCCCAATCCTATCCCACTTTTCAGGGTTGATGCAGCTGCAATGCAACCCATGGTAAAGGAACAACTGTGCAGCACATGCCCCTTTGGCCTGGCTGTATCAGGCCTGGAAAGTGGGATAGGAGAGGGTCCTTAGAGACATTACAGCCAGAGAGGGAAAGAAGCTATTGAAATGAGACGTGGAAAAGGTATGATTGAACTAGGGGACAAAGAAGCTTGCCTAGCAGACGGTATAAGCTGCTTTCCTGTCCCAAAGGACCTAGGATCAGAGGACTGGAATCTGAGCCATTAACCATCAACACAAGAGTGCTTCCTAGCTGTGCCTGCCCAGAGTCAGCCTGACTTGAAGAACAGAAAACAAGCCTAGGTGGGTCAGGCCAAAAGGTGCCTACCTAGTAGCATCTTGGCCTCAGTGGCCCATCAGCTGAGAGCAAGGCATCTTTTTCTTATTGCTGTTGCTCCTTCTGAATGGTATTCAGGCAAGAATACTATTTGGGCAATTCAGGTCTTGCTCAGGATCTCCTTTACTTGCCCTTAGAGTGCAACGGGCAGCCACCAGGATCATGGCCTTTTAGGTGGTGGCACCAATCCCTCTTTGATTGATTTGAGGAGGAACAGGTTGTTGTTTGGCCTGAACAGCTGGGCTCGAGGTTTCCTGCCTGCCTTGGTGAATGCCACACCCTTGAAGGTGACAGCAGACTGTCTTTGGGCTCTCCCTGATACCGACCCCAAGTTCATGGGCCTGGCTTGCAGGATGTGTGTGTCCGCCAGAAGGGCTTGCTGCAGTTGTGGACCTTTGGGGCCTTCTTTTTGAGGAGATTCTGTTTGGGGTTTCTGCGGTTGAATAAATGTTCAGTCTTTAAAGGTGTATGTGGTGTTGGTTGTTTTTCCTGCTGCTGCGGTTGTTTCTCTGCTTGTCCCTGGAGTGGAGTTTCTAAACGTGAAGAAACCAGGAGCAATGAGACCTGCTCTCGGGAGAGCTGGTGTGGCATCACATTGAAGAGACAGAGCTCCAAAGCCGCACTTCCCCAGTATGAATCCAGCCTCTGCTGTGAATCCTTAGGCAAGCCCCCCTCTCTAGATCTCTTGGCCTCAGCCTTCCCTAGCTGCAATATGGGCATCGTAATACATACCTTACAGGGTTGTTGTAAGGACCACATCACAGGCAGAAAGGGTAATAAAAATGCCAAGTCTGCGTGTTATTGAGGGACTGACAATCTGAACCAGACAGAGGAAGGAAGGAGGAACCGGGACAACCAAGTGTCATTTTGATTAAAAATAAGAGTATCCAGGCATCCTTCCTGGAGGGAAGCTCTAGTGTTGCAAGGCTCCTGCTTGGAGGTGCTTCCATGGTGCCATAGGATGCACTTATGCCAGTGCTATGCAATCATAAGAACAAAAGAAGAGCCCCTCTGGATCAGACGAAAGGCCCATCTAGTCCAGCTTCCTGCATCTCACAGTGGCCCACCAGATGCCTCAGGAAGCACACAAGACAACTAGATACTTGCATCATGTTGCCACTCCCCTGCATCTGGCATTCTGAGGTAGCCTGCTTCTGAAATAAGGAGCTTGTACCACCCTTCATGGCCTGTGATGGACTTTTCCTCCAGAAATCTGTCCAATCCCCTTTTAAAGGCACCTAGGCCTGACTCCATCGCCGCCTCCTGTGGCCAGGGGTTCCACAGATTAATTACAGGCTGGATAAAAAAGCATATCCTTTTTATCTGTTCTAACTCTCTGAACACTCAATTTTAGTGGTTGTCCCCTGCTTCTGGTGTTGTGAAAGAGGGGAAAAAACCATCCCTCTATCCACTCACTGCATAATTTTGTATGTCTCAATCATGTCCCCCTCAGGAGCCTTTTTTCTAGACTGAAGAGCCCCAAATGTTGCAGCCTTTCCTCATAAGGGAGGTGCCCCAGCCCAGTAATCATTTTCATCGCTCTCTTCTGAACCTTTTTGAGTTCCACTAGGTCCTTTTTGAGATGTGGCAACCAGAACTGTCCACAGTAGACCAGATGTGATGTGCTATTATTGGATGGTGCCCCTGATGCCACTCGTGACGCATGAAACCAAGTCCACCACCCTCTAGGCTCAGGCCATTATGTGTCATTTTTAAAATTCACATCTATGTTTGGATTCCTTCAGCGGTCAAGGGCTACACCACAATCCAGTTCAGGCCAAAGAAAACAATCAGGCCTTAACCTATACACAGATGTGCTGAGCTTCCAGGCAGCTAACACAAAGCTGTGCCCAGGGGCTACAAGAACAGCCAGTTTCAGGGCTTGGCCGGCCACCCCAGACTTCTTCCTTGGTGGCCCCTTCAGTTCCACTAGATCCTGACCTGAGTTCTTAGCCAAGGTCTCCCTATATAATAGTCCATACCATTACGAGGGAGGTGGGAAGGGCCTGCATACTGTCTGAAGCTGGGTGCAGGGCAGGGGTGGGTGGGCAGCTCAAACATGTCTATTCCAATGTTCCCATCGTATGAAAGCTCAAGGTCCAAGGGGACAAAATCCGCTTTTTTCTAGACTGAAGGGCCCCAAATGTTGCAGCCTTTCCTGCAGCAATAGGAAATGCTAGGTTGGGAAAAATCCCAACGATAAATGCTTGGAGAGCAACCAGGCCTCCGAGCAGTGGGCGAAGAGCCTGCCAAAAGCAACAGGTTGTCAAGAAGCCTCTGCGGAGCACTCACTTCAGGTGGCTCTGAAGGCACAAGGTGGTTCTTGCCACCCTGGCCCCAAGTGCCTCCCCCCCCACACCTCTTGTGAGGCAAAAGATGACAGAGAGCTGACTTCCCGAGCTGCTGGGCTCTTTCTCCACACAGCCTGCCCACTCCCCTAGATAGGATTGCAGCCGGCCCTTTAATCTCCACTGACTCATTAGAGGGTCACAGTCCTCCTGCTGGAGCTGGGCTTGCATCTGCTGGCATTTGAGGTAATCCTCCTCTTCCTGCCCCTCCCTCTGCATTTCCACAGGCTGCAGGAAAGCTGCATCAGGCAGAAAAGAGACAAGGGCTGGGCAGGGGGGCAGCAGGCAGAGGCTGGGCGGAAGAGAGCACCCAAAGCTTGAAAGGGGCTGGTCAGTTCTGGCACTGCCTGAGTGTCAGTTCTGGTACTACCCTGACTGATGGGTAGTCGAGCTGAAGGGCGGCTCACCTGAGCTCAGGGACACAACAGTGGGACTCCAGCTGCTGCAGAAGTACGTTTTGGTGCACACAAGACACTTACCATTCTAGTGTGAGCCTAAATACCATGATGCTAATTTGCAGCAGTGATTTTCTATATTTGAGAAGATTTTAGAGAGATGTAGGTGTTTGTTTTTCTGTGTTATGGTATCCAGCTGCCAGCACCCTGCTGGCAGGTAGACCTGGGCTCTGCATCAGGAAACCCAGTAGACCTGGGCTCCAAAGACTTTTATGGCTGTTGTCACCCTCCTCCCACCCTGTTTTGCCTCCTGTTTTGTCACCCTGCTCCCACCCCATTGTCATCTTCCCCCCACTCTGCCTTTGGGAAGGGGCCCCAAAAGAAACTATTGCCTGATAAAATTCCTCTGCCAGGCTGTGTCCTCCATTAACTGGACAGCTGATTTAAAAAATGTAATATAAGAACTCATAAAGGCTGCTGTCGAACAGCACCACTGCAGAAGAGGCAAGCCTCCTAACTCTTCCACATGGGAAGGAATGCCTCATTTAAGACCCCGCCTCTATGGCACATTAAACAGGAGCATCTCTGCTTCTTGCTTCAGAACTTTCACTGTTCCCAAATGATAGATCAGATTGCAAATCTGATCAATCAACTAAGGCGGTGCAACCCTATAATACTTCCCTGGGAGTAAGGCCCATTGAACTCAATGGGACTAACTTCTGACTAGGCAGTGCTGTAAGAATACTGTGATCAGGGGTTGGTTCTAATTCTTTGACATCTTCCTGAGTGACCTTTGCTCAGCCACTCTCTAGACTGCTCCAAAGCCACTCACAGTTGCACACTCCCAACAATGCCACAACCAGCGACACCCTTCCACCTATAGCAGCAGCAGCACTCCTCAAGCCAGCCTCTGCCTGCACAGTCTTGGGTTTCAGATTCAGGGCTGTTCATTTCTGATATTTGCAAAGACAGACTATGACTCAATGCCCCAACTCAGAGCCACCTTGGTTTGCCTGTGAGGTTGCAGATGGGGGGAGAACGCCAGTCGCTGCCTCCACCCGCCTTGATCTTCCACCTCTGCGCTCATTGTCATCGTCATCATCACCCTCCTGCAGGCCCTGGGTTTAAAAAGAGGAGAGCGGAGCCTAAAATGAAATGTGAAGCGCTCTAGCCTACTCTCCTTTCCCACTCCATTTTCTCTCTCTGTCAATCCAGGGATCTGGGAGAATGACGAGAGAGGCCAGGCCCTGCACTGTGGCATGCTGCCAGGTAAGCCAGCATTGTGCGCCATGTTGGGTTGCTCAGAAAAGTGACCTGATGTGCTACGCAGCACAGCCACTGGGGGGGGGGCTCCTGCGTGGCAGCGGCACCCCTGGAGGTGTGCCTCCCGGTGCTGACCCTCCCCCCAGGATCACCCCTGCTCTTTTGTTATGAATCATATTGTGCTGATTACAAAAAAGATCAGATTGAGCGCAGCCACCTTCATCCACACACTCTCCTCCATTGCTCCTCCTTCAGATCCCTGAATTGGAAAAGGAAGTGGGACAGAGTGGAAGAGGAAGTATAGATGACAGTGGTGGGCTAGAACAGCTCCAGGGAGCGCAAGGAGCAGAGAGTGGTACATCACCAGGTCAAGGTGCCTCAGATGCCAGGAGCACTTGGGCTAACCATGGCTGGCAACGTGCTTTAAGAGCACGTCTGCACACAAAGAGCAGAGACTTCTCCAGACACGAGTTCTTCATCAGAGACCATGTGAGTTGCATGAGACAAGCCACCAACCCAGCATTAAGTTCTGCCTTTCAACACAGAATGGAAAGAAGCCACATGACAATGACAAGTTATGGACACATCTGTAACAATTTATTGAATGAGGCAATACACAGAATCAGGGAAAACAACAGGTATTTTCATGCTCTGCTAGAGGACTGGGGGGGTGGAAACAAGGACGGTCTTTCTTTGGGTCTCAGGGGAATAATTTCTCAGTCCATCAGAACGTTATTCCATTGCCAAAAAAGAACACCGACTTTAAAGTCACACTTGACATCTTCACAACGACAATACAAAATAATAATAATATTTAAAAATAAAATTTTAAAAAATTAAAAGCGAAGACCTGGGTTTGTTTCTATGGAAATAAGTCCCTCCCCTCAATTTAAGTCCAGGAAAAAAGTACACAAAGAACTGATGAGATTTTTGCATCTTAAAAAAAAAAAAACCCTCCGATGAAGAAACTGGGGGAAAAAATTATTTGAAGGTTGAGATAGACATGAAAAAGTTAGGTAAATGGCTGTGTAGCAATAAAAGAAAAATTAAATATTGTGTTCAATTCCAGATTCAAATGGGGGCAATGAAAAGGGGGGTGCAGTGGCAGCATTCGGCTTACGTGGGGGCAGCCAAAAGCTCTGGCTTCTCTGGGAGTCAAATAAAAGTCCGTCCCTGAAACTGCTGCTCTAGGACTGGCTGCTGAATACAGCTGCGAGAGGGGACAGCTCGCCCTCTCACCCACCACCCTAGCGGTCATCACCCGTTCTGTTTACCAGTGGTGCACATTTGAGTGCGAGTGCCCCAGGCTTATCCACCCCATCTCCTATAACACTTGTGCACTTTGGTCTGCATACACAGGTGCAGCAATGGGGCTACAGTGCTGACAGTCACACTGAACTGCAGACAAAGCTGCAGAGGCAAGGATCATGGGAAGGGTTTATCTGGTTGGGCCAGTCGGACAGGCACGGCGGACCTTCTGTACCCCATCAATTAAGAAATGGGGCTTTGGGCAGGGATGCCAGATGCAGCTGCAACCAGAAAAAGGAGGCTGGGCCTGATGCGGAGCTGGCAACCAGGGGAAGGAACACCTTGACCTTTCTTGAACCAAGCAGCACTGTAAGAGCAAGGCAAGGGGAGGGTCTGGCTTGCTCGCTTGTCCTCCATCGCAGCCGCTGCAGATGGCACCCATTAGCTTCTCTGTTGGAAGGATCCAGTCAGGATCCAGTGGACAAGCAGGGGGGAGTGGGAAATTACCATGTCAATGTTGGTGTCCCTTCACAACACAACACACCACTCAAGCCCCTCCCGAGAGGCCTTTCAAAACTTGCCATTGTACGGATTTAAAATGTCAGCACAATGTGAGCCGTGAGGAAAGGGAAGGGTTGGGGGGTTCCAAGCATGGACTTCAAAAGGGAGCACACGGTGTGGGATGCATTCCATCGAGTCACAATGAATGGCCGAAGACCCTTCCCTCTCTTGTGGGGATCCAGAGTCAGCGGAGAGCAGCTTCACTGTCTCCTTCGGGAAGTCCTTACTCTTTAACGTCTTCTCAAGGAAAAAAAGTATCTTTTTCAAATTGTCTCTTCAAACCTTTCTCTTTTTAAATTTACGTCCACGGTAAAATGACACCTAATTCTCAACTGGAGGACGGCCGAGCAACTGGGCTCTATGAGCCTCTGCAGGAAGGGGCAGCAGAAGTCTGTGGGGAGCCCCACCACAGACCCCTGAGACTGGGTCTGGGAGGACAAGAAACCTTTTCACACCTCACCCTGACTTGAATAAAGGAGGGCCCATGCAGTGGGGGGAGGAAGGCTCGACCTGGCCTGCCCCGGGCGGGCCTTCGCGCTCCTGAAAGATCAGAGCTGCACGCAAACGCCACGCTCCAGCACACACCCTTTTCCTCTTACTCCCCCATTTTTGTTAACAAACCCTTTGCTTCCAAAGTTGCGAGACTCAAATGCCACCTGATTGCATCTCTGGGAAGATGTAGAAAAACTATTGGCGCAAGAGAGGAGGAAGCTGCAGCATCATGATCCCACCACTTTGCCATCACTGTTCCAGCGTCACCACTTCCACTGCCTGGCCATCCATAGTGACAGTGCTATCTGTTATCCTTGCCGCCACAGGCGCCATGGCAACCTGCACAGGGCCATTCCCCTGGGCAAGGCTGGTTACCACCGTCTGGTACATGCTCACAGGGATCTGGACAAGTCCTGCGGAGACAAAGAGTGGGAAGGAGGTTAGTTCAGCATTGGAGAAAAACCAAGGGCCAAGATGGGGATGAAATGGGGAGTTGGAACACGAGTGCATGGATTTTAGAAAGAACCAGAAGGTGGCTAAAGGAGACATATCCAACCACTAGACTTCTTTATCTCACAGGTCAGTCTAGGAACATTCACCCCAATGGAAAGTCCTCAAGCCAGGCCCAAAGGCAGCAGCCCTCCTCCCACTGGAGCTCCCCAGCAACTGTTCTCAAACGGAATCATTTGGCCACCATGGTCCTCTTCAGACCTCTTCTCAGTCTCCTCCATGACCTTGTCTAACCCCCTTTGATCTGTGAGTGTTCAAATGCTCCCCCCATGTCGATTTAGTCCTCACAACCACCTTGTAAAGTAGGCGAGTATGACACTGAGGCTGGTGGTTTGGGGTTTGCGAGGGAGGGACAGGTGCCAGAGTAGCCCAAGGCAGGAGAAGGGGGGAAAAACCCAAGAGAGCAGAAGAAAGGAGAGAAATTGGTTCTGCTGCCTGGAGGCTGTCTGTTCCTCCCTTTCTCCAAGGAGGGTGGCCTTACCCTGGCACCTCTGAACTCATCCTGTTCCTCCTCCTTGCCCATGGGCTCACTCAACTACTTCCACCACCTGGGGCAAAGCTGTCAACCACCTGCTCCAGAGTGTTCTCCTTGGCACTCTCCTCCCTACTGTGAAATCCAGTACAGCAAGCTTCCCTGGCCTGCCAGGGCCCAGCCCTTTGCAAAGCTGCCCTGCTCAGAAATGGAATTTGCAGCACTGCCCCTTCCCTGCATCATCATGGCAATAGGGCTGCCAGTGTTTCAGACCCTGACGCTACTCAGATCGCCATGGAGGCAGTCCTCCTTTTGTTGCTGTTTTTATCCACCTCGTCTCCCAAATGTGCCCTTGTTGAGTCAACAAGGAGCACTCCTGGACAATCACTATCCCCATATGCCACTGGGCTGCAGCTGAGACTATTGGTTTAGACTACCTAGTAGGTTTAGAACAGAGGTCAGATTTGAACCAAGGGCTTCCTGCTTAGATCAACCACAATGCCTCCCATACGCAAGCCAGGCTGCAAGCAGACAGGAAATGCCATCTGGAAAAGTGGCCTGCAGAGCAGCCCCTTCAGATGACTCAAGCAAGTGAGCCAAGAAATGCCCAAGAGAGAGAGGCAGAATTTTAAAAACCCAATGCCTTACGGAATTGGCCTCCCCAACAATAAGGATGGCTGCCTTTCTGATCCTGAGAGGGAAACTCACTTGGGGGCATAACTTCCTGCCCCATGGCAAGACTTTCTAAATATATCAGCCACACAACACATTCACCATCAGGTTGCCAGAAAACAAGTGAGACGGACCTTCCAGTAGCCAGACAGGAATGTTTGTGCAAGCTGGAAGAGAGTTGGAGTGTGTGTATGAATGCCATCAGGCAGGCAGGCAGAGGGGTTGCTTGTTTTCTTCTTTTTCTTCCCTGGACTATCTATGCTGATCATTAGTACTCATGAATTGTTTAAAGTGCTTTTCAAAAACAAAAAATCAGTGGCATATGTGGGCAGGCAAGCTCACAAAAATTTTTGTGGGCTTTTTTGCAGGTGTGCTGAGCTACACTGACTCACAGAATCCAAGGCATAGTGCCCCACCCTGGAAGAAGATGGCTTCAGGCGAATCACGTCAGTGAGCCCAGCCAAATGCTGCAGGAGACAAATGTGGAGAGTGGGGGTGTGCGCTCTTCCTGGTCGCTCAGCAAAGCAAGACAGCTCAGAAGCCAGCTTGTGAGCTTCCTCAACACCTTTCTGTTTGTGCCAAGTATGTGTGCCCAGAGAAACGTTCCAACAGTTCTCTCTCTCTCTCTCTGACCCATCCCTGCTGTCTCCTGTCAGATGAATGTGGCTGTTAAGACCAAGATAACCCTTTCTTCCCATTGCCACTAGACATGGCTGGGGGGACACATCCTGCTTAAGAGGAAAATGCGGACCCTGCAATGGCTGCCCTACTATCCCCTAAAGGACACGGTTTAATGCCCACAGGAGGAGGCAGAAAGCAACCGAGTGTCCTCACATCACTTTGCTGTGCAGACAGGAAAGCTTATGTCTTAAGCACTCTGACCTGGTGTCAAGGCGACTCCAGATTTGGCGGCTCTTCCTTGGGTGATCTGTCTGTCACCAGCCTGTCACAAAACCCTGCCCAGGGGAGACTTGAGGGGCCCCACCCTATCACCCCAGTACAGTTAGCAACCCACACAACTGACACAAGGCCTTCCCCCAAGGCAAAAATGGAGACAGTAACTGACCAGCAGCAAGTTCAGGAAAATAGGGGGAAATGGAGACAGATGGAGCAGATGTCAGGCTTGACTGAAAAGGTCACCTTCCAAGCCCTTTGCCAGCAGTATTGGTTCTCCTTCACCTTTAAGGGGGTATAACATCCGGTCTGAAGAAGAGTTCTTTGAAATCCAAAAGCTAGTTCACTATTCTGGGACTTTCAGGTGGTCTGTCACGCCCTCGCTGCCCTGGTGTCCGAGGCAGATGTATGGTTCTCATAAAGTGAGCATTATGCTATGTGCTGCTGGCACTTTGGGGGCTTTTTCCTAATGGATCAGCAGGCAGCTGACTCTTCTGACTCTCAATCCTATCCAATTTTGCAGCCCTGGTGTAGCAGTCCCAATGGGGTGTGTGCTGCATTCTGTGGTGGAGGGGGTGTCATGGAGGCCTCCTCAGGTAAGGGAACAGTTGTCCTCTTGCCTCGGGGCTACACTGGCACCAGAAAGTGGGATAGAATTGGGCCCTGTGTGAGCTAGCCTGAAGAACACCTTTTCTTTCCATATTGTGAAATGTCCAGGTAATTCCAGGCCTTGCTTCCTGAAAGTTGTGGGCACATATAGTCTAGGTCCTATGCATATGTTGCTGCTCAGAAGTAAATCCCACTCCATTCAAGGGGACTTACTCCTAAGGAATAATAGTTAGGGGGACTGCAGCCTAAGGCAGATCTGCTTCCTCACAGAGAGGTGAACCTGCTTAACATTCTTACAGGCATAAAGAGAGAAAACCAAACCGAAGTCCTGAAGTTCACAATTGCTCTCCTAAGCAGATGTAAATTCTGCAGAGGACTGCAGGACAAGTGAGGTTTGAAGATGATGTTCCTGGGTAGTAGGAAAGCTTCTAGTGAGCAGCAAACTATGTTTCATTCATATGCAGGCTGGCTCCGAAAATATATCATATTGACAGATGGCAACTTGATTTAAATCAGTTCCCCTTCTATGGTGATTTAAATTATAATTCCAATAATTCCATCCTATTTAATTAGTCAAACTTTATAATGAGTTTGAACCTTCTGTATAGCTTTAAATATACAGGAAAACATTTTTAAACAAGTGACACAAGGGATTATTGCTGAAATATTAGGAAGACTGAACTGAAAGACTCGTTCTTTCGAAAGATGAATTCTCCCTGCTGCAGGTGCAGGTGGCAGTGAGTCCTGACAGGGCCTTCCTTGCTATGGCACCCAGCCCCTGGCCACCAGTGGCGGTAAGAAAAGCGCCAAGTGGCGCAGGAACTTGAGGAGGGCAGCATGGAGGCAGAGGGGGGCATTTGGGAGCAGATCAGTCCTGGGAGGAGGGCAGGACTGACAGAGGAAGCCTCTGCCATGTCCTATCCGGCCCAGGCCTGAACGCCCAACATGGGGCTGCTCAGACTTGGGCCAGTGATTTAGTTTGCCCAAATCCGAGTAGCCCCATTGGGAAAGGGGAAAAAACCCTTACCCCACTCTCCAGCCTGCTCCTTACCCTACATTGGATACAACGTGGGCCCAGCTGCACCAGCGCAGGTTAGGACTGGGCTGTCAATCTCTGTACCAGAGATGCAAACCAAAATTATGACTCCCTTTGCCTTGGGAAAAGAGGTCCTTGTTTACCTTGTGTTGCGATAATTATTATGAAGTACAGCCTCCTTCCTCTGCTTTTCTCAGTACTCAAGCTGGTATTTTTTGCAGTTTAATAAGCTTACGTATATCTGAGAGGAGACCTCTGAGAGTCTGGCTGTGCCTCTTAGCTTGCTTCCTTCTCTGAAATGGACCCTCGACTACAGAATCCTGACCACGCTGAGCCACAAGCAGATCAAGCACACTGCGGACAGTGGCAACAGCTGATCTGCTTCCAGATTCAATGAAGCCAGTGAGTCTAACCACAGGGAAACACAACCCTCACTGGGTCATAAGCCACTCTGACCTCAGAGACGGGGATCTATCGAGTCTGCATAGGAGCACAGCGCTTCTGCTCAGCAATTCAATTAAAAGCAGCAAGACGGTGAGGGCAGGAGCCTAGCATTTCTTGTACTGATAGCAACTCTTGTTTGTTGGCTGCCTTGATAGCTCTGCAAATAAGGCAGGCTAGAAAGGTTGAAATATAACATTGAAATAAAATAAATAATTATTCTTCATTTCTAGAGCACCATCACAATTCACAAGGCACCTTACAAAATGATGACAGCAAACTTCTTGCTTCGAATTGCTGAGTTCCAAGAAGTTTGCAATCAAAATTTCAAGAGAGAGAGAGAGAGAGAGAGAGAGAGAGAGAGAGAGAGAGAGAGAGAGAGAGAGAGAGAGACGGTATCTTGACTGTTGGAACAGTGGCTTTTAATGTTTTGGCATTTCTCATAATCTTGGTAAGAAAGTGGTAAAAAGAGTTCTGAGGTTACACAGTGCCTGTGGCATCGCTGTGTACACTTTTTTTAAAAAAAAAATACACATGAAAATGTGAAGGAAACAAGCAACTGCCCCTCTGTTGCTTGCCAGACAGCACAATCAGTTGAAAGCTCAACCTATCTATCAAATAAGGAGGACAGGCAGGACAGCAGAAGGAAAGAGGAAGGCAACAAAAAGGGCAGGAAGAATACAGAAAAGGCAGGTTAGGTGGGGAAAAGACAGGGAGGAATGAAGGGTCAATGTGCAATGAGGTTACTGCAAGAGACGACCTTCTGGAGCAAGCAGGCCTCCCCCTCCACCTGGCTTCACCTCATGCAGAGCACAAACCCTCAACGCTGGGCACTGTCCATGCACGACGGAGAGGCACACGCGCATGTGCACACACGTCCTTTTCTGCAGGGGGATTAAGCCAAATCGCCTCAGCGTCTGATGCAATGTCCTTTGCAGCTGCAGTGCTAACACGCCCGAGTGGGCGAGGGGTGGTGGGGGTGGGGAGAGGCCAGGCCCTGCAGTTGGCTGTGCCCAAGAGCAGAACTGACCGCCCTTGGGAGGGACACGATTAAAGCCCCTGAGAGATGGTAAGCAGGGCTGGGATTGTCACTCTGCCGCATCTGTCCCTCTGATTAGCCTTAATCTAGCTGGCACATGTTAATCTAAAGCCTGAGATTTCGGACCCTTTCAATGGTATTAAAGAGAAAATCCTCTTGCTCACACTTGGGGAGGGAGCAGCTCTTGCACAAGCAGAGGGCTGCTGCTCCCTGGCATTACAGCTGCAACAGCCCAGCCGTGGAGGGTGCACACTCCAGCAGGAACATCTCCTGCACAGTGAATGAATGGGGGTTGGGCCAAAGCATACTCATGTCAATGGGAGATTGTACTGGAAATGGTGGCTCTGGGGGTGCTGCCGCCCATTGTTTAAAGAGGGGCCTCTGGCACAGAACTGCCCGGGCCTGCGAGCTGCTTTGGGTTCCCCAGCTCACACACGCATGCAGTGGACTGCTCTGCTGTGCCATGGTAGCTTCAAGTGGCACTCTGCTTGCCAAATAGAAGGTGGGCCAGCTAGATGGGGATGCTCCACGTCCCATTAAGGAGGCGGTGTGGTGTGGGATTGGGGACAGCCAAGGGGACACCTCCAACTCAACCTTGGGTGACTCAGTCTCAGCTTCACTTACTGGAGAGGTGGTTGTGAGGGGGGAAAATGGAATCCATCCCCCTTAGCGCCTTGTACATCAACTGCATCAACTATGGGCAAGGGAACCACAACCCTGACATGGGGCTGGCTCACAAGGTAATATGTCCCTGGACATTTACGCTGCTGACTGAAGTACCTACGCCTACCCAGTGACTAAAAGGAATCTTTTCAGGTATACTCAGGAGTGGGGGCAGGGGTTGCTGTCAGAAATGCACACATCCCTCCCAAGGAAGGAAGGGTGCTATTCTGGGGCTTGCAGCCTCAGGACGCAATCCTAACCTGGAGTTAGGCCAGCACAGTTAGGCCGGCACAAGGGCCACCGTAATGTATGTTTGGACCACTCTCAAAGTCAGAGAGGCCGGCACAGAGATGTGCACCGTCCTCCATGACTCGGAGAGTGGTGCAAACACACTTTACAGTGGCTCTTGTGCTGGCCAAACTTTGCTGGCCTAATTCCAGGTTAGGATTGCACCCTCAGTCAGATAAACAAAGTGCTGTCAGGAAGTGATTAAATAGAAAAGAGGAAATGACTTGCCTGCCTGCCTGCACCAATGCTGTGTCCCGGACTGCCTTATCGTGCTGCTTCCCACTGCTTGACCACCAACTGGCTTAGCTGTCTGATGAAGGAATTTGAGGGTGTTCCAGCCATCAGGTCACTTGCTGGGTTTCTCCATGGAGTTGTGAAGACCCACCAGAGAGAAACCCTGCTCTCAGGCAAGAGAGAAGTCTCATCAAGAGCAGAACTTCCTCCCACCTCTGATTTACCCCTGAATATGTGGAACAAGTGAGAGGTTTATAAGTGCAGTAAATTCAGGAGGTGTTGCAAGATCATTGCAAACAGGCTTTTAAGAGACTGTAAAGCTTTTGCCCCCTCCTGAAGCCTTACTGTGACAAAACAGGATACAGCAGTGGTGCAATGTGGTGAGTAGCTGCAGATGGAGCTGGGGAGGGGGAGAGCCACACACTTCCAACGTTGAGTGACACAGTGAAGGCCCCCACTTTTGCTCCACAGCCTGGCTTATACAAGTCTCAAACCTGGGTCCCTGCAGTTGAAAATTGAACATGGCACTCAAAGGCACTGAAGACTAAACTCACCCTGGGTTAAAAATCTCCCTCGAATCAGCTGGCTGCACTGTGTAGAGTAAGCCTCTTCAGACTGTAGGCCTGTATTTGCAAAGCATGCAAAACGAAGGTGATGTACGTGCCAGCAAAGCTTCAGAGTTTTTAACAAAATTATGAACAGTCTCTATCAATGTTTATTGCGACAGGCAGAGCACTTGCTCCCTTTGTTTGCTTTCGGATGTACAAACCACCAGGGTTGCGTTAGGTGACCAAATGCATCTAAATCAATTTATTAGCCATCGTTCATCCTCTACCGTTTATATAGGAAAGGTATCAGCCATGAGAGCTAGATGAAACTTCATAAGAGGCCTCCTTGATCAGGCTCTCCCTAGTTCTGCTGATCCAGTGGGATCTACCTTGGAAAAGCCCACTTAGCAGGGCAGGAAGGCTTTCCCCACTGTGCGTCTCCAGCATCTGGTATTCAGGGATACAGTGCCACTGACCATGGAGACTCCATTTAGCTCTTGAGGTTAAATGCCATTCGTAGACCTCAACCTCTTCATGAACCAGTATAGCGCTTTTTAAAAGGTATCTAAATTAACTGCCACCATCTTATCCTGTGGCAGTCAGTTCCAAAAGTTCAACATGCGTTATGTGAAATAGTACTTCCTCTGTCCATTCTGACCCTACTGCTGATCTATTTAAATTGATGCCCTTAGGAAAAAGTCATATTCTGCTAAATAAAGAAGGCCCCAAATGCTTTAAGCCTTTTCCCACAGCGAAGGTGTTCCAGCTCGCTGATAATTTTTGACTTTTTTTTCCCTATCTCTTTTCCAGTGTTCTGATATCCAGTTTGAGATGGGGTGATCAGAAATGAATGTAGTATTCTAGATTCAGATGCACCATAGATTACTTAAAGGCATTATGGTATGGGCAAATTTATTTCATACCCCTAATAAGGAATTTGCCTTTGTCCCTGCTTCTGTGAACTGAGTGGACATTTGCAGCCTGGCCTTCTAGGACAATGCCTTCTAAGAAGCAAGTTCCACCGAATTCAATGAGACTTAAGGACCGATCCTATCCTTGAGATATGTCAGCATAGCTCCAAGTACGCTAGTGCAAAGGCAACGCTGTCTGTGCAGAAGCCCACCTGCCAATGGATGCATAATGGATATCGGTGCAATGCCAGAAAAATGCAGTGCTAACGTAACTCAGCACAACTCCACCGGCAGAGAGTCCAAAATAGGGAGAAGATTGGGGTGTGATGTGGGAGGGACAAGGAGGCGTTGAAACATACCATATCCTAACCCCCTTCAACAATAGGCTTGCCCCTGACAAAAAAAAAGCACTATGCCAATGACAGAGGTGCTGTAGGTAAGAGTAACCCCATAAGGAGCAACAGGGAAAGGAAAAACAGCAGACAATGGCATCTCCTGCCCTGCTCCACCCACTTTCCTATGACAAAGGATAGGCTACAAACTACATCCAGCAGCCAGTCATCACAGCACCCCCACCCCAGCACTAAAGGCCATGCCAGGGGACTACAGCTCGGATGGTCAGCCATGCAGCCTGCAGGCAAGACCTCCCTGGCCTCTCAAAGGGCAGCGCTGGTGATGGGAACCAGGGTGGAGGGACACCTGGTGCACAAAGGGAGCACCTTGCACAAACAGCCTCACACCCTTCACAACACATACAGAAAGCTATTTTATTGTCTCCTCTGTATTTTTGTTGCAGGGATTCTGCCCCAGGAGGCCTCCAAACCAACTGGAATCCCTCCCTCACCACCCCACAAAGGTAAGCAGGGAGAGGGAATCCCATGCTGCAGTGTAGTGTACGGGGGCTGCATCTCCCTCTCATGCCTCCTCATTGTTAGTGGAGGTGCTCTTGTTGCTGCGCTGCTCATTCCCAATGGCTAGTGTGTGAGTGTGGGGAGGGGGCTCCTCCTAGCATTGGCCACTCGTTGGTCCTGCACTGTCCTCACCCCCTGGTCTGCTCACCCTGGTGGCACTTCTCTGGCCATCAGCATTGGGGCTCAGTGGATGTAGTATCCGGCTCCTTTGACATCACACCATTGACGCACTGATTTCAGGATGCTGCTCCTTGTGGGGGGGGGGGGGTAGGCTGCGTCAGGGTTTCCATGGATGCTGTTGGTACTGCTGGGAGGGCTGTGCCAGCAAGGTGTTGCCTGGGGGTGGTGGTTTAGGATATGCCAGGGGTTGTGCTGGCACCCATGTGTTATCAGCGCAGTGTCCAAATAGGATTGGGCCGTTAGTCCCAGATAAGTGCATATAGGATTGCAGCCTTGTTCACTTATCATTTGGCAATCAGCTCTAATATTTCCTTGTTTCTCACTTCTGTGACACAGCTCCTCAGTGCCATCTCTGGAAACAATGGTTTGGATACAGATAGGTCTCACTCCAATATTCCCAATGGTGGAGCCAGACACTAAGGATGGATTTTGCCTCTCTACATTCCTGGTTTGCCTCCTACAGTATTCCTCTTTCACTCCTTTGTCATCCAAGGACACTACTGCCACCCTGAACGTTCCTATGCAGACATTATACCTCTGAATACTAGATGCTGTGACCAAGGCCTCCAAGGGGAATTTTTCAGGGGGCAGAAAGTTTCTTTTGGGCCCTTTCCCTGTTGGGCAGAACAGGGTGGTGATAGCTGAAAAGTCTTCAAAGATCAGGTCTACCAGGCTTCCCAATGCAGAGCCCAGGTCTACCACTGGGTAGACCTGGTCTCCCAATTGACCCAGGATCCATCTTTCGCTCTCTATGAGGAAAGCTGAGATCCCAGGAAATTTCCAGCTCCCCTCCTTTGGCACTCAGGCCCCCTTTTTGACCTGGATGATGTACCCCCTGCACCCCCCTCTCGGAAGCCCTGGCTTCAAGGAAACAACAGGGTATGATCATGAGCTTCTGAGGGGCCTGGTTTTAATTTATTCTGCAACACAAAACATTCTGAGAACTTTTTTGGCTGGAAAGCATCATAAGCACCGGAGTGGCAAGCACTGGAGACAAAATGTGCAGCTCAATGAAACTTTGGTGCGAGCCAGCTGGGCTCTGCTGTTGTGTTCCAAGGCAGGGGAATGCACAGCAAACAAGGGTGAGGATTTTTTCCCTTTCTGCATGGTAAGATGCACTGTATATGAGCCTGCTGAAGGGAAACTCCTTTCCCTACCCAAAATGTATTGCAAAGACAAGCGCAAGGTCCTCTCACAAGCTGGGTACTCTGCACTAAGGCCTGGCTGGCCAAGAGGTAGATGAAGTAGATGAACACAAGGACCTCAACAGAGCTTGTGCTCATCCAGAATCTGTGGCGTGTGCAGTAGAAATAGGCCGATTCCTCCTGCAATCTCCCTGTGCAGCTGTTTACTGGCTACGGATTACTGCAGTCACATGATCTGCTTTCCAGCAAAGCCAAGCTGTCCCCGGGACTGAGAAGGTCACTGTGAGATGTGGGGCTTGAGAAGGGAAGGCGGGTGCTATCCTTTGCAGTACACCAGGGACACAGTTTGCAGTCAAAGAAAGGGGCTACTGCGCCCTTGTTCAATTCCTGATACAGCATACCCGGGGAAGGAAGGTCAGTGTCTCAGCCATCACCCAACCAATTAAAGACCAAGCAAGGGCTCTCTCCACGCCTCTGTTCACTTGCTGAGCTGCAAACACAGATATGGGGAGAAGGTTGGCGGGCAAGAGGTCTTCCTCATGGAGGCATAAGATTGCATATTGATGCAGCATGCAGTAGTTTGGTGCTTGCCAGGCACTTGCCTTAATCTGGGTTGGGCATTTAACAAATCACATCTGAATGGGGGAAGAAAATGTCAAGGTCATTTTAGGTTGCCACAAACACTATCACAACTAGGATGGGAAAATTAGGGCACCTGTCCTAGATGCAGTTTGGAATGTGAATGAAAGATCATGTGACATATCCATTAAAATATCCTTATCAATTAATATTAAATTAACCAATATAATGCTTTCATGTCAAGTATGAAATAATTGGAACAAAATGTGTTCGAAAGGACAGATGAGAAATCCGACAGTGGTCACTCCTAGGCTCAGTGAGGGCAGCAGGCCAGATAGAACCCCTTGTTGCTTCTCACTGACCTTGCACATTTGGCCCCTGAAAAGTGCTGCTGGTGGAAAAGAAAATGTTGGAAAGCACAGAATCTAGCCACAACAGCTTCTGAGGAGGACAAGCTCATCTGAGCAATGGGAACTTGGAACTTCAACAGTGTCATCCTTACAAATCCACAGCCAGGGCCGGTTCTCAAGGAAACCAAAAGAAGGAAACAAGCTGGATTTCTGTTTAGAATTGGAGGAGCACTGCAAACCTGCCAGAAGTCACTATAGAAGGCACCAATAGTAGAGGACATTGCAATATGGCAATAACAATAAAATGATGCTTGATGCGGGGGTGGGGGAAGAGGTTTTTTTCCCTCTCTCATAATGCTAAAACTCACCCAATGAAACTGATGGGCAGTAGTTTCAGGACAGATGAAAGGTAGTCCTTCTTCCCAAAACACACAATCCATTTCTGGAATTCACTGCCACAAGACATGGTGGTAGCTTTTAGACAATTTCATGGAGAAAAGGGAAAAGACTTTCCAAGGCTACTGGTCATGGTGGCTGAATGGAGGCAGTAATGCCGCCAAGGACCAGCTGCTGTGGGCAAGAGTAGGGGAGGACTGCTGCCTTCAGGCTTTGCTATGGGGCATCCTGAAGGCACCTGACTTGCCCCCTGGGGAAACAAGATGCTGGAGTAGATAGACCGTTTTGGTCTGATACTTCTCAAGGAGTTCCACTGACTTGTGCACCAGTGAAAGGGACACCATGCCTAGAGCAGAGGGTACAGAGAACTGGAGGTAATTATTTACTTCTGCTCCTGATTAAGGAACTGTGGATCAATTTCTCATGAGAGTTTTAAAATGCATAATCTGCTAGGAACAAACTGCTTTGGAGAAAAGAACATTCTATGTGTTTCTAGATCATTCCACACCTCTGTCACAGCAAAAACTGTCCTGGGAGAAGCATTCCCTCCCATGTGAGAGAAGTAGAGGAATCTCTCCTGAGATGGCACGTGCCACAGGTACATTTTGCAAGTACTTGTATTAAATTCCATTTAAAAAATCTGTTGCCTAACAAATTGTGGGAATCTTTTTGACTTGGTCAAAGGATTTGTAATCGACTCATCCAGAGCCAGCCCAAGGATGCCAAATGCTGCCCTCCATGATGGTGTGCCAGCCTCTGCTCCTCCCACTCTACAATGTTCTTGCTCAGCACCCTCCTCCCCTCCACACATCTTCTTCCTCTCTGTTCCCCTCTTCCTTTTCCAATCCAGGGGGTGGAAGGAGCAATAGTAGCAGTGGATGCAAGGAGGTAGATTGAGATGGGTGCCCCACCCCCCAACCTGCTGCCCAAGGCTGCCACTTGAGTAGGTCTCATGGAGGGCTGGTCCTAGATCCCGCTACCAACTAAAACAGAGCGACTTCACTTTTCACCATGCCCTTTGGGAATCTGTCCCTTGGGCAACTGCAGTACCCACAGAGAAATGAACAGCCCTTCCTGACCTCCAGCAGCTCCTCTCTCAGCACAAACTATCGTAATCATCATCTATCCTCTTGGCAGCAACTAGAGAATGCAAGCCTCATACATTATAAATGAGGCCCCTAAACAATCCTGCAAGCTTGCCTGCTGCTGAACCTAATTCACAAAACTCAGACCAGAACCAGGAGGCTCTCAGTGAGTTGCGACCTCCGCCTACCCTAATCCACAGGCCAGGGTCCTCCGAACCAGAATCGCCACTAGCTAGGAATGCGGACCACTTCCTCAGTCTCTTGACGGGTCTGCCTACCATATGCAGAGAATTTCAAGGGATCCCGATACAAGAAGGACAACAAGCCCAGCTCTCACAGTACAGAAACTGAGAAACGTTGAGAAACGTTGCAAGTGCCTGTTCAACTTACAAAGTAGTTAAGCCAATCCTGACTTCCAGCACAATCCTAGGCACGTTTACTTAAAAGTCAGCCCTGTTATTCTCAATGGATCTTGCTCCTGAGATCTTGCTTACTGTGGGTCAGGACCCACTTGGTAGGTCGCAATCTGATGTCAGGCGGATCATGCTCTTGCTATATTCCTTTTGTGAATGTCTACAGTTTGAATTTTCAAGTGAGGGTTTTTTTTAATTTTGTTTTTTAGTTCAGTGTCTTTACATAATATTTTGTCCGAATCTTGCTTTCTGTCAGGAATGTTTCATGGTTGTGCAATTGCTGCAGTTCAGGAATGCCAGCTTGCATTCCAGGAGTGTCATTTGATTATGCCACAATGACAGCGGTTCCTGCTTGCTGATGTCACTTCCAGCCATGATATCACTTCTGGTGAGTCCTGACATGGGTGCCATTCTAAAAAGTCGGACCTGGTCCAAAATGTTTGAGGACCATCGTTACAGATCATTCGACGCAGAATTTCATGAGAAATTCAATGAAACATAATGGTGTAATAGCTTCAGTTTAGGACTGAGCTGCTAGAAAGCTGATACCCTTAGGGAGTGGGTGAAACTACTAGTGAGCAAAATTGTGGAATGGTTTTTAGGAATAACAACATCATGTTATATATCACTAAATGTGTAATTTAAGGCCGAATGTAATGAAAGAAACCTTATTGAATTATCTGTATTCTATCAAGTTATAGCCAAATAAACTGAAAAAACACAACAGCCTTATGTAGCAAAAAGTCGATTTTCTTAACTCAAAATTGACCAATGAGACTGTGCTGATAGCTAAGATGACACAGCATGGAACCAAGACGTTGTTAGTCAGCTTACTTTTCTATGTATCAGAGTTAATACTAGAACTCTTATTCAGTTGTATGAGTGTCATCAATTTGGCTACTGGTTTTTTTGCTGTTGTCGGTTACTGATTTGCTGGGTGACCGCTACTGTTCTGTAGTTAAATAAGTAAAGTTAATGGGGGGGTGACATCATATATTACCTCACCGGGTGACACCAACCCTAGTGATGTCCACTGGTGGGAAGTTTAGGTGTTTTTGTGCACAGGCTTAGATGACTTAAGTGGGTTCTAAACACGCATGGTACACCATAGACTATCAGTAGTCATTAACCATGATGGCTACAATGTACCTCCAGGTGCAAGGGGAGTATGTCACTGAGTATTATGCGCAGGGGAGGGCACTGACGTTCATCCATTGCTTGTGGGGAAATAGTCACTGCATTTATTTTCTGGCCATTATTATTATTATTATTATTATTATTATTATTATTATTATTATTATTCATTTCATGTCATGACTATTACTATCTCTCAGTCTCACCTACCTCACAGGGTTGTTGTAAGGACAAAAGAAGGGGAGGAACCATGCACAGCGCTCTGATCTCCTTGGTGGAAGGGTAATATAAAATGTGAAAAAAGTAAACAATTTTGTCTCGTGTGTGTGTGTGTGTGTGTACACACACACACACACACACACACACACACACACACACACCAGTGTCAAATGACCTAGCTATGCCACTAGCCCCTCTCCAGGCCCACGCCCTGGCTAATGCAAACCATATTACTCTGGACCACGGCTCTGCAAAAATAGATGCAGTGCAATGCTTACTTGCGCATTATTCTGAGTTGCTAGTCACTGGAGAGGGGGAACGAAGGAAAAGCTGCTGAAGCCCCATCTCCTGACAAGTGGACATCTCTGGCAGCATCTTCATTCAGAAATATCTTAGGTAGCAAGTGCTGGAAAAGCCTTCAGAACATTGCTACCAGTCTGAATGGCCCGTGCTGGGCTAGGAGGCCCACAGTCTCTGTAAGGCAGCTTCTTTTTATGCATGATCAGAATAGGTCTACAACATAGCAGTCTGAAAGCACTGAACGAAGAGAAAGAGCATTTCAGACTCCAGGGGAAGTCCAGCTCCTTTAGAAGGTTTCTTTGCTAAGGCCCAAAATGGCCGCCAGCTTCTCCTCTTATTACATGGCCTGCTATTCCTTGGCGCAGAACAGATTGCCGTGGCGATGAGCAGAGGGTGGCTGTCTCTTCTCTTAAATGCAACATTAATGCCTTGTAATCAGCTTTAATTTTTAAACAGACCCAGTCCCTCCTGTCCATTTCCCCTAATTCAGACCACGTGGAAGGTACAACGGCCTTGCGCTTTAGAAATACTGTGATGCTGTTGCCTGTGACAGCTGGAGGGACTGGCTCAACTGCCTGATAATGGGGGAGGATGTCAGGACTCCCAGCAGGGAAGGCAGGCAGGAGCAGGGAGGGCAGGAGAGGTCTGTCCAGCTTGTCTGAAAGCTGAAGGACAACAGGAGCAATACATGAAAATGCAACGTTTCTGCAGCATTTCGGAGTGCTTCACACTGCACTCAAAAATGCTTCCCAGTGCATTCCAAGGTCCTTGTGTAAGGGAGGCCAGTAGCAGGACATCCCCAATGAGGCTAAGAAGACAGTCACTTGCCTAAGGCTACCAAGGGAGTGCATGGCGGAGGCACGACCCCTCCACCTTCATGGAATTAGATGGGGGAGGGACTCTGGTGCCATGATGACCAAGTTCACTGCCAGCCTCTTTCCAGCTGGCTGGTCCACAGACATTCTTTCCTCAGGCCCAGTCACCACCAGCCCACTTGCAGTCCTGCTGGGGCCTCCAGGCCACAGCAACTGCCGTGTGCAATTCCTGCTGGCAAGGATTAAGGCCTGGGAGCAATTTAGGCCAACAAACAGCCATGTGATGTAGCAGAGATGGGATTTAGAGCTGCAGTGTACATCTCACTAACAGGAGCAAAGGTGGTTTGGTGCTGGCCAGACCTGGTTATATACCACCAGCACAGAGGGGGCAGTTAACCAGGCCTCAGGAAGCGGCAAACATGGCAGACTGCAAAGAGAGTTGTTTGCTGCCAGAGCAGAAAGGCCCAGTCACACTCTCCTTCCCTGTCCTGTTCTCTGACAACTGACAATTACAGTTGTCACATTTAGGGAGAGGAAGAAATTATCATGCGTCCTTCTGCACTTGGATTTTGACAGATCATCAACAAAGCTTATTTCCCTGTTTTTGGAACTAATGACCGTGTGTGCGCATGTGTGCGCATGTGCCCAAAATACCGACTTTTACTGTGTGTTTCTAACGCCATGTTCCTAGCCATTATATTGGTGAAGATATGCTTGAAAGTGTGTGGGCAATGCACCTGTTGAAATCACTGTCACCAGGAAGGTGGTCGAATAGGCTTGCCACTGTCTTTGGGCTGGGATTCAGTGTCTAGCATCGCTGTCAGCCCATGACTACATGACTGTAGAATGAAACAAAATGCCCAAGAATCAAATAAATGCAGAATGATCAAATCCTGTATAAAAGGAATTATACACATATTGTATACTCAATGTATATAATTCATGGGGACCAGAGGTTTAATTCTGGTGCAGAACATCTTACTTTTAAAGTAAGGTATATACCCATCCCAGCTTATGGTATCCCACCATCCTAAGCAGTCCTGTTCGCCAAGGGTCAGCTCTGGAACATGTTTTCAACTCCAGGGCTAAACCCAGGAACAAGTGATGTAATTAAGCAAGTGTCTTACAGCCCAATCCAATGGTCTGTTTACAGTGGTGGAACGTGTGTTGTGGCGCCACTGTAAATGATGTGCTACTGCCAAGCATGTTGGAGTTGCCGGCACATATGGCTGGCAACTCTGGATACCTCAGCAGGGCTAACGTAACACACAATTCTTTCGCTACTTTTTCTCCCTCTGCAAAAATGACTGGGCTCATCAGCAGAGATATAGCATGCATAATTTTGGACAACTTAGGAGTACCACCCAAGTGCATGTGGGTGGTAGGGGGGAGAGGGGGGAGAGCCAGCTCTCTTCTATTCTCTGCCACTGACTCACTGTACACCCTTGGGGGAGAAGTTAGCCTGATTCCACTAACTAGCAATAAAATGGAAAACAGGGTTATTTACAGAAAGAATATTGGGGTATACGTGGAAAAGCTCTTGCAAAGAAGTGAAGGACGGCTGGGAAGACATGTAATAGGATGATTAATGAGCCCATTTGTTTATATCAAATCTAGGACAGAATGAATTGGCTGGTTAATTCCACTGCCTGCTAAGATTCTTCCCCCACCTTCACTCAGCGAATGTGACCAATCACATCGTTTCCCCCTTAATCTTCTATGCTGACCGAGTTCCACACCACAGAGGCCTGTCACTGGAAAGTTGACGTGCTTATAACCTTCCAATGAAATCAAGGAAAAAGACTGAGAATAAGAGGTAGGTGATGGGCCCACTTAGAAGCTAAAGGCCCAAATGCAAAACCTCAAGATGCAAAGTGAATGCTGAGCATTGCTCAGGGCTGCTTTATCCAGATAGGTGGAGGAAAAAAAAGACTCTCCAGAATCTGCCAGAACCTGCCAGAATCTGCCAGCTACCCCAATGGGGAAAGAGAGCTGCCAGTTATAGACCAAAACTATGTGTGGTGCTTACAAAAACTGCCTGGCAATTTAGCCAGAAACACAATTCTGTGATATGCCAGAGATCAGAGTACCTGAAGGGGGAAGGGAAGGGAAGGGGGATGCAAGGAGCACAAGGCAGGGCTGCAGGGGGAAAAAAACCCCGAACAATAATTTCAGCCCTTCAAGCACTGTCATTTCTGATGGAATCTGGGACCAAAATATTTGAGTCTGAATGAATGAGGTAGAACAGGGCAGAAGAGGGTGGATCTCTAGCTGAAAAGAGATCCATACAAGGTGCTTTCCGGGTAATTCTCACAAGTCAGAAGATGCAGGAGGAAGCAAGTGGGATGCCACAGCTTCATTCCCCATCTCCTTTGGGGCATCAGAGGGTGAACAATTAGGTGCAAGATGGAAAGCAGTGGGAACTAATGACCTGCTAGATCAGACCGAGGTGGATCCAGAATCCTGGTTCCTGTGTTTCAGGAAAGCAGCAGGCCATCCCCTGGTGTTTGTCTCCTTTAGCATGGTTCTGGACCTGTTTTGCTCATGCTCAAGATCTGACTGATGGCCAAACTGGGGGTAGGATCATTTCCTCCACTTAGATTAGATTCGGAGACAAGTGGGCCAGAGACAACACAAGACACCAGCAATAGCACTGGCCCACTATTTCCTCCTGCATATACAGTATTTTGGAGCGTTGTTTATTGACATCAGCCTCTTGGAAGCTCTTAAGGACTTTGGCTTTACACACCTTAAGAAGCACTTCTTTTTGAGCTCATATGCGCTCGAAAAATGGGCTTGGAGCACCTTGCTGGAAGTACCATTTGTGCATCTGGTACTATCAGAAAGGACGGATAGCAAGGCAATTTCAATCGTGGTCAAGGAAGGCCCTGCCAGAGCATGGTATGTTGTAGACACTGATACATCTTGTTTTTGTCAAGGAAGAACCTCAGAAGAGCCTGGCTGCTGGATCAGACCAAAGGACAATTAGTCCTTGCTTCCAGGAGCTGCCAGCCAGATGCCTGAGGAAACTCAGAAGTAGGGTAGGAAGGCAATTGCCATTCCCTGCTGTTCTGTCCTCTGCCTCTGGTAGTCACGGGCATAAAGCCTCTGAACATGGAGGTTCCATGTCCAAGGCTTTCACTGGGCTAGGCTAAAGAAGTGGCTTGGTAAACTAGCCTGAGAGTACAATCCTACCTTGGAGTTAGGCTGGCACAGGCAAGGAAAGTTTGGCTGGCACAAGGGCCACTGTACAGTGCATTTGGACCACACTCGGAGTCAGGGAGGATGGTTCACATCTGTGTGTTGGCCTCTCTGACTCCTAGAGTGGTCCAAACGTGCTATATAGTGTCGCTTGTGCCAGCCAAACTTTGCTGGCCTAACTGTGCCGACCTAACTCCCGGTTAAGATTGCACCCCGAGATTAGTGTACACCATTCTCCTGTTACAGAGTAATCATTTAGAAATGTTAAATTTCACACATTTTGGGGGGACCTTTTTGTTTGTTTGCCACCCTGGGCTCATGGAAGGAGGACACAAATGTAACAGTGAACAACTGGCAGACAGAGTTTTATATTGTTCTATTATTGTCACCTGCCCAGAAGTGGGGCAGGCCCCACATCTGAATGAACAAACAGCACAAGGACAATTAGGCCATCCCCTTGCAGAAATAAGCCTACATTCTCAGCCATTTAAAATGTAGACCAACAAAGCAAAAGACTAGACATGCAGAAGCCAGTGAGCACCGTACCTTGTCACTGCCAACTTTCTTCCGCCACAGAGCTCAGCCAATGAGGCAGCGGATGCTTTTCGAGGCAAGTAACTGAGAAAGCAAGCAGACTAGCTGGGCACACTGCACTTCTCTTCCTCTTTGGTTAGGAAGCAGGATAGTGGATCCTTGCACCCCACTCCTCAGTCCAAGGGAGTTTACAAACAAATGCAATGATACCTATTTGCTTACCGTTTGCATCTTGAACTCCAGTGAGCGCGCCAACAGCTGCTGCAGTTTCACCGGACAGGACAATCTGCCCTCCGCCCTGAAGTGTGGCTTCTGCGAGCGTAGCTACAGCGTGGGCAGCGGCTTCGCTGCAAGACAAAGGCCACAGGAGAAGAGATTACAACTCAAGAACAGCAACAGAGCAGGCACCCGGCAAGGGCCCAGGTACCATCCCTTGCATCGAAAAGGCTAAAACAGAAGCACCAGGTAGCAGGTTAGGAAAGACTGCTGTCTCAGAGGCGCCAGAGAATGATGGCAGTCCATGGAGACAATACTGCACTACCTGGACATTGGTCTGGCTCAGTATACAGCAGCTTCTCATATTCTTTAAGATGTCTTGTTGGCCTTTGGCAATACCAATGCTGCCTAACCACTGAGGGTAACTGAATGCTGAGAGGGATGGTCAAGAAATGAAAGTGGCAACGGGACAAGACAGCCCCTGAAAGCTTTACCATCTCCGTTTCTCGCATTCTAAGGGCAGCCTGTGTGTGTGTGAAGCTTGCCACCGTCACTTGAAAGAATTATGTGGTCTCTCACACCCATCCACTCACCCCCTCAACCGCATGCTCCTACCTGAACTGCCTTCAACACCATGCAATGATCAGTGTAGGCAGCTCAGGTGCTTGGTGGCTTGTTAAGAAAACCTCACGGGGCACTATTAAACTGCTGCCACCATCGGAACGGACCTGGAAAGGGAGCAGTGTTTTCCCCACAGCAAGCAGCTCTTCCTGCCAATGCCCAGTCCCTCCTGTGCTGCTTAAGCTGATCCATGGAGTCAGCTGTGGAAACAAGCAACAGGGCACAATCACTGAATGTGATGGGGGGAAGGGCAGTGCATCACATGACCGTACTGGCATTGCTTGTACTGCACACCTGCTGCTCAGGGAGCACCGCAGCATCCTAGTCCCAGCTGCCACATTGCTTTAAGATGCTGAACTTGTGGACACGCAAGGGGGGATTGGGCCTACTTCCTTGGGAACAAGACAGCCCCCCCATCTTGTCTCTCAGCTGCTCTTATTCTTGGTTTTGAACAGCATGGCAGCTTTTGGTGCAGCACAAGGGGGCCAAGAATCTCAGCCACAAACCGTTAGGCAGCCTGAGGCAAGGCACTTTCTCTTAGCCTTCGTCTGAAATAGGGGGATAATCATACTGGCCCATTGTATAGGTTGTTGCACTGAGAAAACTATTTTAAAACTTAGGGCCCAATCCTGACAGGCTGTGCTTGTGCTCCAGCGGTGCATTCAGCTTTCCAGCATCCAAAAATGTGGTGCACTGTAGCCTGCAACTGCAGCTTGCCAGAAACAGCAAGTGGCAGTGGTCGTTCACAGTGGTCATCCAAGTTGTCATGGAGCTGGTAAGTTGGTTAGTGGAGTGCCCAGCATATGGATGGAAGAGGGCGGGAAGAAAGGGGCAGAGAGGGGTGTATCAAGGTTAGGAAAGGAGCAGTTATTGGCGGCAGTGGCTCCACCAACATTCTATCCCTCCAGTTGGAGGTGTACCAACCAAAGAGCAGGCACAAGTCTGAGTAGACCTATTGGGGAAGTGAAGGCTTACAAAGAGGTAAGGGAACAAGTATTCCCCTACACTTCAAGGAGGCCTCCAGGTCTGCTCCCCCACAGGATACAGCACTTGCTCCATTGGCACGGGGTCGGATTTAGTTAGGAATGGGCTGTAAGTAAGATTAAATCGGGGGTGGAAAGACTGGTCATAACGAGACCCTTGCGTATCAATGACTGAAGGCCCTGAGGATATGCAACATCCCTTAGCAAGAAGATGACAATTACAAATGGGCACATTTTGGACAGTTGGAAGTCATTTTTAGATATACTGTATATGCATAATGTACTGTATCTACCGGCTATGGATTATGGTTTGTACCAGTGTTCTTCAACCCTGGGGTCGGGAGCCCAATGAGGCTGCGAAGCCTCATGGACAGAATCACTTCTTGATGCAGCTGCCAGGTCAGCCTCGTCCTGCCGACCAGCAGCAGCGCCAGCTAAAGGAATCTGGCAGAGCTGACCGGCAGCTGCAGGAGCACTTACTTGCCCCTGCAATGATTCTGATTGGGTGAAGCTTTGATTGGCAGCGCTTCAGGCCAATTGAGAGACCCTAATGTACACAAGCTCTTTTCCAACGCTCTTTTGGGGAAGAGGTTCTCGCGCCTGCTGGGATAATATGAAAAAGGCGGGTGCTCTGTGATTGGCAGTCCCTGGCTTGATGTCCTTCCTCTCTGGTGGGGGGGGGGGAAGCCATGGCGCCAACGGCTCCCGCCAAAAAACAGGGTCACAAACTCAGCTTGGAGGGAAATGCAGAGGGAGGGATCAGGAAGTCCTGATTGACACCAGAGCAGGCGCCTCGCTGCAAGGGTGGGGAGGTGGGCTAACGCAATGCCGTCCTCCAGCTTATGTAACGTACGTGAACTGCTTCGGATGCTGGGGGGGGGGGAGAGGGGGGTACACTCTTTACTTACCCCAGTGGCAGTGGGGAGCTCCTTTCTCCCCTCCCCGCCCTTTTTGTAGGCAGAGGCAGCAGCAAATTTAAATTGCCATGCGGGAGCAGTTTTTTCCCTTTCTCTAAAATGAAGGGAAGAGTGAAGGGGCTTATGGGAGTTGGAGTCTTTGTGAGGACTGTGTCCATTGAAGTAGCTCTCACAAAGACTACAATCCCCTGAGTCCTTTCACCTGTGATTCCCTCCTGCCTGGAAAGAGGCAATACGTGCATATTCGGTTGACAAAATGGCACCGGCAGTATTTAATATCCTACATAAGGTATTTTCTTCACTGAACTCCTTGCCTGCACTCCCCACAGCTCTTGCTGCCTATTGGCCAGCTCTATCCACTGGCCATTTGTTTTTTCTTAAGGTTCCTGTACATACCTGTTAAAAAGCATCTCAGAAATACTGTCTTCAAACTATGGCCAGGATGTGTATTATCAGCAAGAAAAGACGGTGCTTCAAGCTGATGATAAAGCAGGAACCTTGAGGAATAGAGAGGCGCACTGGGGAGCTTCAACCTCCTGCTTGACCGCCCCAAGAAGAATGAAGTTGGCTAGCTTCATTCATGAGCACGGGCGAGCAAGCAGAGACACCCACTCGCCCACCCCAAGAACATAGTTGGCTGCTTTCATTCATGAGGGCGAGCGAGCAAGCGAGCGAGCAGAAACACCCGCTCGCTCGCCCCAAGAACGTAGTTGGCTGGCTTCATTCATGAGGGCGAGCAAGCGAGCGAGCGAGCGAGGAAGCAGAGTCACCCACTCACCCGCCCCAAGAACGTAGTTGGCTGCTTTCATTCATGAGGGCGAGCGAGCGGGCGAGCGAGCGAGCAGAGACACCCGCTCGCCTGCCCCAAGAACGTAGTTGGCTGGCTTCATTCATGAGGGCGAGCGAGCTGGCGAGCGAGCGAGCAGAGACACCCGCTCGCCCGCCCCAACAACGTAGTTGGGCTGGCTTCATTCATGAGGGTGAGCGAGCGAGCGAGCGAGCAGAGACACCCGCTCGCCCGCCCCAAGAACATAGTTGGCTGGATTCATTCATGAGGGCGAGCGAGCAACAGAGACACCCACTCACCCGCCCCAAGAACGTAGTTGGCTGGCTTCATTCATGAGGGCGAGCGAGCGGGTGAGTGAGCGAGCAGACACCCGCTCGCCTGCCCCAAGAACGTAGTTGGCTGGCTTCATTCATGAGGGCGAGCGAGCGAGCAGAGACACCCGCTCGCCCGCCCCAAGAACGTAGTTGGTTGGCTTCATTCATGAGGGCGAGAAAGCGAACGAGCGAGCAGAGACACCCACTCGCCCGCCCCAAGAACGTAGTTGGCTGGCTTCATTCATGAGGGCG
>JAJKFI010011615.1:105675-130249 GCA_029204185.1 Lerista edwardsae
TGGCTTCATTCATGAGGGCGAGCGAGCAACAGAGACACCCACTCACCTGCCCCAAGGATGTAGTTGGCTGGCTTTATTCATGAGGGCGAGCGAGCGAGTGAGCAGAGACACCTGCTCGCCCGCCCCAAGAACGTAGTTGGCTGGCTTTATTCATGAGGGCGAGCGAGCAAGCAGGGACATCCGCTCACCTGCTCCAAGGAGAACGATGCTGGCTGGCTTTGTTCGTGTGGGCAAGTGGAGCGAGCCGCTTCAGCCACCCGCTCACCTACCCCAAGGCACATTGGGGCAGGTGGGGGCAGCAGGAGTAACTGTGGTGACGTGATGACATCACCACAATTACTTTTGCATGGGGGGGGGCAGCAGCTGGCTGGATGTGACGCTGTCAGCACATCCGCCAGGACTTCCCTTGTTGGGGAGTGCAGGTGGGGCACACCAGCAAGTTGCAGCCTTCTGCTCATGCACTGCCTTGATCTGTTGAACTGTAGCTACAAAGTTCCTTCACAACCACCCAATGCAACAACATTTGAATGATCTAGTGCAGTGTTCTTCAACCTTGGGCTCAGGACCTCAATGGGGTCGTGAAGGCTCAGTTATGGGGTTGCGGCAGTTTTTGGGAATGAGAGAGGTGGAAGACCTCTGAACTAGAACACTACCAGGTAAAGGGGGAGGCATCTGGAGTACCCCCTCAGGTACCAGGTGATGGTGTCCCAGTCTAGCTCAGGTTCTTAGCAATTGTGCTTAAATAGCTTTCACTAGTGCCAGGCTTTGTGGTCACTTCTTCTGCTCTCTCTAATAAGAATGTTAGAGATAAGTGAACAGCGCAGGGAGGGCACTACAGGGGAAGGGAGTGGGAGGCGACAGGGATGGGGTGAGCAGATAGGGTCCTGGGAGGGGGTGGGATTGACAATGGGGTCCCCAGTCTCATTATTTATATTTTGGGGTCACTGCATAAAAAAGGTTGACGACCACTGATCTAGCGAACGAATGATCCGGCGTTCAAGGCTCAGCAAAACAAAATGGCTTGGCCTGAATTCTATAACCAGAGGGCCCTGCTGCCAACCTCCCCTCTGACGACAGAGGGATGCAGAGCAGAGCCTCCCCCACTAACCAGGAGCCTGTGTACAAGAAACAGCATTGGAGTCACATGCTCCAAACAACAGCCAACAGCATTCTGCACCAGCTGCTGTGTCCAAATACTCTTCAAGGGCAGCCCCATGCAGAGTCAACTGCAGTAGTCCAATCCTTTTTGTTTTAGCAGTGCAGGTTTGAAAGATACAAGAGTCCTCCACTACAGAACATTCTGGAGTTCCTGTTCCTTACCACATATATTCCTCTCCTATTCCACTAATCCTACAACCGCAGAAAGCACGGTCATTCTGCCCCTTATGTTTTCAATCTCACCCACCCCCAGCCCGACCAAAGGTTCCTACAGAATGTCACCACTACTTTAAAAAAAAAATGCAAGAGAAACAGAGGGTGCACACACCCTCTTAACAACACTGTACATATTCAGGGAGCAGCATAGGCAGGTGGAGAGATGTTTGCCACAATCATATAAATGATATATAGAATTTTATCATATGCTTGGGGCTCCTTTCTGCAGCATCGAACTCAGAAGCTTTCTGGACTGAACGGAATATTGGTCGGGCCTAGCACTGTGCTTTATGAAAGATGGAGCCCTTGTTTTTAACAAACCTGGACATACTTGCTTATGATAGTTGATCCTTAAGTTTCCCTAATCATAATGAGTAGCACGAGAGCGTTTCACCCCGTCATCTCCTCCCATTTATTAACTGCTGCATAAAATATATTGTGCTCCACTTCTGAAATGACAAAGCTCTCTCAGAAGAGGCAAACAGCCAACAGGAATGAATCCTGGCCCTTTGAGACATTTTCAAAGAGGACATGCTCCATCTCTCGGATCATCTTGGAGAGCAATTTTCAACCGGTGTGCCATGAATGATCTGCAGGTGTGCTGCGTATATTTGGGCAAGGGTCATTTATTACTAGGCCATTGGAAGATGTGAGACCCCACCCCACCCCACCAGCAGTGCAGTGTGCCTTGTCAATTGTCAAAAAAACTGATGGTGTGCATGGAAAATTTTAGCACTTTGTCAGTGCATCATGAGATGAAAGAAGTTGAAAATCTCTGCAATAGATCCTAACAGTCTTGCAATGACTAAAAGATACTGACATGCTGTAAGGTTACCCCCTGCTCAGTTGTCCTTGAATGGGTTTGACAGCATCGGTTATTTCCTGAAACTTCCTTTAAAGTGGTTCTTCCTATTTTTTACACATCATCTTGGAGAGTATAGCAAGAAGGCACTCCTTCTAAGAGAATCTACAGGCAGAGGCTCAGACCTGATTCCAAGTCTGGGACTCAAGGATGTCCCCCAGGACTACTCGTTCCCTGCTTACCTGTTGAGTGCCATGGTGACAGTTGCGCCTTGCTGCATCTCTTGCGATGCTGCCACTGCAGCTTCTGCCAGGGATGCCACTGCCTGCGTGGCTTCTGAGGCCTGTGTTGTTTGGATGGTCATCTCACCCCCTTGTAGCGTCGCCCAGTTCTGCTCCACCTAGCAGAATGAAGACAATAAGATGCATATCCAGGGAGCATATCTAGTTTTCAGCAGAAGTATGTGCATTGTTAAAACCATGGAGAGTGTAGGGGGGCAGGGGAAAATCACATTCAACTGCCATTTTTATAAATCTTCTACAGCCTCAAAAACTATTGTAGTGGAATTTCTATTTACAACACATTTCACAATACGCTTTCAAGACAAAAGCACATTGCAAGCTTTGGCTGTGCCTGATTGGGGCCATGGCACAAAGGTGCGGATCAGGTGGCTGGTGAGCAAGTGACTTGCATGGCACTGCCAATCAGCTGGGGATAGGTACTGTGTGGCCCTGCCCAATAAGAAGAAAAGTGGACCGATGGTCCAATTAGCCAACCACAGAGTGGGAGACAAGCCTCTAATGGTGCACATTAGGCTATGTGCACCAAGGTTAAACAACCTGCTACTTGTGGGGAGAACTGCTGCCCCATCACTGTTATAGCCACAGAGGCTTGAGTGGCCAGTAAAGTGATACTTTTTTTTCAGGTGGGTCTTGCTGCTAAAGTTTGAGAACCACTGCTCTAGTCCTTTGACCATCTAGAAACAGATATCCAAATCACAACACACACAGCTCATTCAAAGACATATCTGAAAACTACGGAGTTGCTTTTTTGCTTAGCCAAGCCAGATGGCATTGACCTTGGAATGGATGGGTGAGAATACATGTCAGGTGTTTGAAAAGAATAAAGAATTTAGAAAGCAAGAGAGATCTCCATTCTGGATTCCAATATGCCTCACCTACACTGCAAAGGTTAACTTGTACTGGGGTGGCCAGCCTATTTGGCAAGCATATCAGAAGCCAGGTCCACAGTACAAGATACTGCCACGCTTGCGTGCACGTCTTGGGATAATTCTGCCTCAGGGACATGACTTGGGATGTGCACTAATGCACAGAAACTCCAGGTGAGTCTGGATGGTTTAAGCTCATGCTATGTGTTAGTAGAGACAGAGACAGCCACAGGTACCCCACCCAATTTTAAGTGACATCCAGTTCAGCTCCAGTTAAAACAGATCCCAGGCAACAAGAAAAACTCCTCTCCTGGAAACCTTTGAGGATGGCAGCTAGTCACAGATGCCAGTTCTGTGCAGGATGGACTCACTGACTGAGCAGGAGGTGGCCTCACATGCGCAAGCATCAGCAAAAAGTGCTGGACGAAGTGGAACTGCCGGCTCTTATGCGGACAATGACCACTTGTACGCTGGAGTCTGAAGCTCCCTTGGTGAATTTTCAAGGCCAGCACATCAAGCAAAACACCCTGGTTCTGCCTGGGTTTTCAAATGAAAATGCTGGCAGCTCTGGAAATAAAGCTGTTTTGTGCTGCCACCTATTGCTCTGCAAATGCTATCCCTTCACAGAGCAGAACGCGGCTGACTGCACTACTTGGCACAAAGGCCTGGAGAGAAAACAGTCCCTTTCAGGGGCACAAAAACAGTGAGAGGAAAATAAATGCAAAGAATATTCAAGATTTTCCCCTGTCCCCCGGGCCTAACAAATGATGCTATTGGTTTTCCCCAGCCTGACTTTTTCAGCTCCCCTGATGCTCCTTTTGCCTCCCAGAATACCTCTGCAATGCCATCGCTTACTGTGGCTTCAAGGGCTCTCTCAGAGCCAAAGGTGTAGTGGCAGATTTCCAAGTGCAGGCATTTGCCATGACACACCCTCCTCCCACAGCCACGCCCCATTATGACTATTAAATAAAAGCAACCTTAAAATTTCTTCATTAGAGCGTTTTCTTCCTCTATCAATTCTGCTCTAACACTTATTATACTTCATTTAAATTTCTAGTTCATTCCACTCCAAACTCTTGGACTGGGTTGCAATAGTTTTTAAAACAAATGTACAAAAATTGAAAAAAAAAACTGGATTGAAAAATATCTCAAATATAAAAGGTATATTAGAATCCTAATCTAATAATCTTTACTCAGATGCAAGTCCCACTGTGTTCAAAAGGACTTAATCCCAGGTAAATATTTTATAGGACTGCAGCCTTAATGTAACACAAGCAACTTATTGTTTCTCAGATAGCCTGGCTATGGTGAGGAAAGATAATGCCAGCAGTTCTCAAACGTTTCAGTCTCCGGAGCCCTTTACGCTGCTAAAAGTAGTGGAGAGCCCTGCTGGTAATTGCATAGAGTCTCAAGGAGCCCCAGAGCACTGGCACATGCATGTAATGGTGCCGCGCTGAGCCCAGCACCAAATACTGTTGAAGAGCTGGAACAGGAGGGGAATGAGGAAGGAGAAACATGACCAGGAAAGGTGGGAGGGAAAGACGAGCAACTCAGGCAGGGGGCAGGTGGCAGCCACTTACAGTGCACTTGCACTCATGGAGCCCCTGAAGAGGTCTTAGGGGCTCCCGGGAACACACTTTGAGGAACACTAGATTCAACATTAAAACAGGCCTCTAGGCTAGCAGTCTCCAAATTGGAGACTGTTACTCCTCAAAAAGCCTTCCCTGTCCTAAGTGGCGATTACTGTTCCGCCACGTCGTCTCCCAGCCGTGCTGTGGACAGGGACGCTCTGGGCAGTCACATCTATTGCCCAGGGTCCCAGAACGCCTTACAGCAGGATGTCCAGGCAGGTGCAACTGCTCAGAGAACACTGTGGCTGGGACACAATGCGGCAGAAGGGTAACTGCCACTCATGGGCAGTGGCTGGGTTTTTCCAAAACCCCAGATCCGGCCCGCGGGCCAAGGTTTGGAGAGCCCAAACAGAACAGACAGAACTTATTATGGTTCAACAATGTCATCATCTCCACAACTGCACCTGGAAGTTTATAACATTGCCAGAAGCCTTCATTGGAAATGCCCAAAATCAGAAGTTCGTCAGAGATGCTTTAGGTGTGGGACATCCTGTCTCTAGGCAGGGGGCTGAAATGGATGACCCTCTGGGTTCTGGTCAGCCAACAGCATCTCTTACCTCTCCGTCTGTTACTGCAGAGTAGTTGACTTGTGCAACCGTAACTGTGGTAGGTAATTCAGAGGCATCTGCCAAGGTGGCCACTGTAGCTCCTGTGCCAACCTGCAACACACCGTCATAAAAGAGTTATCAATGAGGTATCACTAAGGCCACCTCTGGAATCTTTTTATACCACTCAGGCCCCCTATTTCTGGACCCTTGGGCAAAGATCACATGAATCACGTATCAAGAACCACAAAGAATCTGAGGGACCATCTCCTCCTGCATCAATCAGCCTGAATGCTGAATTCATCATCTAAGACCCAGCTTCACATCTCCATTGCCATCCAATGTGCACTCAATGGGGACATGAGATGGGGGCTTTTCAGTGGCAGCTTCCTGATGCTAGAACTATGGCCCTTTTGAAGCCAGACTAGTCCCTAAGCTTTCCATTTTTAAGCAGGCACTTACAACCATTCTGTTTTCTTTGGCCTTTTCTTGAATTTCTTCAGTTGCTTACAGCCCCATCAGTTTGGTTACCTGTGCCGTTTGCCATTTTTGTTCTGGTTATTAGTGTTGATTTGACTGTAGCTTCCAAATGGTTTTAATATGTTTTACGGAACACAGTTAAGTTACCTTGATGTGGGACTGAAAGGCGGTCTAGAATATTTTAAATAAATCATTTAAAATGTTTAGCCTGCCCCATTCTGGTGACTGATAGTGAGTTACTCTTTATTTAAAGAAAAAACATTATAATGACAGAAAAGCAAATATACAGCTGATTCAGCAATGGCGTATCAGATTCTCTCTGGTACGCAGGTTCTCTAAGCTTGGGCCCAGAAACAAATTTTGGGGGACTCAAAATCTTCCCACAAAGGAGGGATGAGATTCCCACATTGAATTTCTAGGTTGGAAGCACACATCTTTTACCAGCCCCAGTATCAGTTGGTGTTGGGGTGTCATTAGCCCAAGGCTTTAGAGCAGTAAAAAGAGTTCTGCTGGAACAGGCCTAAGGGGTCCTGTCTAGTCCTGCATCTTCTTTTCCACAGTGGACCACCAGCAGTCTCTGGGAAATCTGCAAGGAGAGGAAAAGGCATACTTCTCTCCTATCATTGCTCCCCTGCAACTGGTAATTCAGAGGCTCACTGCCACTGAACCCAGAGATAGAATGCAGCCATTGTGGGCCCAATCCTATCCAAGTTTCCAGCACCAGCACATTCATGCCGATGGGGTGTGCACTGCACCCTGGGTGGGGATCACAGCCTCCTCCTCAAGGTGACATTTGTTCCCTTCCCTTGGGGCTATTTTGTGGCTGCATCGGTGCTGGAAAGTTTTTAAGAGGAAACTGGACAGATTCATAGAGAACCAGAGGTCTGTCAGTGGCTTTAAGTCATCCAAGATGCTAGTCATCACCACTTCTTGTGGCAACAAATTCCACAGACTAAATGATGCACTGTGCAAAGGACCTCCTTTCTTCCATCCTGAATCTCCTGCCAGTCAGTTTCACTGGATGACTTGTGGTTCTTGCATTGTGAGAACAGAAAAACAAACTTCTCTCTATCAACTATTTCCAAAATACATAGTTATAAGACTGAATCACGTCTCCCCTTAGCCATCATTTCTAAACTGCTCCAAGTATTGTAGCCTCCCCTCATAAGGATGGTGTTCCAGCTCTAATAATTTTGTTGTCCTCTTTTGCACCTTTTCCAGCTCAACAATATCCTTCTGGAAGTGTGACAGTAATATTCCAAATGTGGCTGCTTCATTGACTCTGATAAGAGCATCACTGTATCAGTGCCTTATTCCCAATCCCTTTCCTAATGACCCCAGCATGGAATTTGCCCTCTTCACAGTTGTTGCACACCGGGCTGATATTTTCCTTGCTAGCTGCCCATTCTACTAGTCTGGAGGGTTCCTTTGGGAGCTTTTCTCAATCTGCTTTGGTTTTTGCCACCATAGATTGCTGTCATCTGCAGACTTGGCCACCTCTCTCTTTACCGCTTATTCCAGAACCCTTAGGAGTGAGTTCAAAAGCACCGGCTTCAATACAGATCCTTCAGAGACCCCATTTCTGACTTCTCTCCATGTTAGAAATGCCTGTTTATTCCTATTCTCCCATTTTTTTTTTACCAGCTGCCAGTAAAACAACCTGCCCTTTTATTCCCTGACTGCTATAAGAGCCTTTGAGGAGGGACTCTGGGAGATTCAGTCCTTGTTCTTTTCCTCAGAGCCCCTATTTGAGCCTCCTGAGTGATGCAGAATCAGCACATGCTCAGTGGCGACTGAGCGAAGAAAGGGGAGGGGTGAAGAAGAGGGGCAGCCTGGCCACTTCCTCACTCGCAACCCAGTCAAATGGCTGACTTGCCCACTCTCACCACACTACCATCAGCACATGCTCACTAGCGACTGAAGTGAAGAAAGGGGAGGGGTGAAGGAGGGCAGCCTGGCACTTGCTCACTCGCAACCCCGTGAAATGGCTGACTGGCCCACACTACCATCAGCACATGCTCACTAGCGACTGAAGTGAAGAAAGGGGAGGGGTGAAGGAGGGCAGCCTGGCCACTTGCTCACTTGCAACCCCGTGAAATGGCTGACTGGCCCACACCACCATCAGCACATGCTCACTAGCGACTGAAGCAAAGCAAGGGAGAAAGGGGAGGGGTGAAGAAGGAGGGCAGCCTGGCCACTTGCTCACTCGCAACCCCGTGAAATGGCTGACTGACCCACGCTCACCACACCACCTTGCAGTCCTCCTTTCTGGACAGCAGGAGCAGTGCAGGCAGCTCTTGAGTCAGATAAAGAGGCAGGCGTGTGTGCGCGCGCGAGAGAGAGATGCACGTTGGGAGGAGAGATCCGGCAGAACGCACTCGGTTCTAAAGAACTTATGGTTGCCACTTTTATTAAATGATCAAAGATCTCTCTCTTAAGTTGGAATTGGTGGACCTGTTTGTTTGATTCAGCTTATTCTTGGTGAATAATGGCACAATCCTACATATATCTACTCATAAGTAAATCCCATTGAGTACAATAGGATTTACTCCCAAGTAAATGTATAGAATGATAAGCAAAGAAACTTCTCTCTTGGAACAATTGAAAACTCAGGATCGAGTGCATATGAAAATACCTGCTTTCTAACTCACGGTGGAATCATGGGTCTGGGTAGAAGGCAAATCCTCTGGAATTCAAATGATTTTTACACAGAATCTAGCGTGGTATAGTGGTTTGTGTATTGAGCAACGCTGGAGATAGCAAGGTTCAAATCCCCATTCAGTCATGAAACAGTCGACCCTACCTTGCAGGGTTGTTGTGAACATAAAATGGGGGGGTTTTTTTTTGAGAAGAACCATGTATACTGACTTAAGAGTCCCATATAAAGGACAAAAATAAGCACAAAATCGAAGATCCACATCCATGACTATGGACTGTTCTGTAAAAATCACAGGTCTGGAATTTTTTTGTTTTGCGATGCCCCCCACATATAGATCAGAAGCACCGATTCTCACAGGAAGTCTCTAACCCGTCCACTGATTCCAACTGAGAGATCTTTGATCATTTTATTTTAAAAAGCAGTAGGCAGAATGAAACAGTCGGATCTCTCCTTCCTACCTGCCTCCCCCCCCCCCTCAGCCTGTCTCCTCCTCTGGCTTCCTGCTGCCTGCGCTGCTCCTTCTGCCCAACAAGGGCAAGGACTGCAAGGTGGTGTGGAGGGAGTGGGTCCATCAGTCAGGCATTTGGCTGGCTGGCCAGCGAACGAGTGAGCAAGCAAGTAAGTGGCCATGCTGCCATTCTTCTTCACCCTCCTCCTCCCTTCCCCCTTGCTCTGCATAAGCAGCCAATGAGAATGCGCAGATACTACTTTCTCTGCCCCCTCTTCCCCTTTCAGGCCAATTGGAACAAGAGCACGGATCCTCATGGATCCTCTGGATTTTTACACAAAGTCCAGAGGATCCATGAAGTTCCATACCTCTAAACTATTTTTTTTTTTTTGGATGGAACAGCATTGCCAGGAAGCAGAGGATTTGTGATTTTTTTAAAAGATGCAATTCATGGAATGGGTGTGGTTTGTGATGTGACGGTGAGATTTGGGGGGAAAACCATGAAAAAATCCAAAGGATCTATGAGGAAATACGTTTTGGAACCTTGTTTTTGTGCAGCACCAGAAAGCAGTGGATTTGTGGTTTTTATCCTGTGGATATGAGCCTGTGGATATAAGCCTGTGGATATAACTATGTTCTATCGTGTGACCATGGATCTGGGAGGACGCCACGTCAAAATCATAAGGATCTGCAGTTTGGAGTCCATGTTTTATGGCATGGCGACACCAGAAATTCATGAAGTTGTGGTTTTTATGCTTCAGCCTGTGGATATAACTATGTTCTATCGTTTGATCTTGCATCTGGGGGGGAGACCATGTAAAAATCATGAGGATTTGCAATTTGGAGTCCACATTTTGTGTCATGGCGACACCAGAAAGTAATGGCTGTGATCTTTATGCTTCCGCCTGTGGATATAAGTATGTTCTATCGTTTGACGATGCATCTGGGAAGATGCCACGTCAAAATCATGAGGATCTACGATTTGGAATCCATGTTTTGTGTTATGGAAATACCAAGTTGTGAATTTTATGCTTCATCCTGTGGATATATGTATGTTCTATCGTTTGGTCGTGCATCTGGGGGGAGACCATGTAAAAATCATGAGGATCTACAATTTGGAATCCACGTTTGGTGCCACGGCGATTCCAGAGTAATGAAGTTGTGGTTTTTGTGTTTTTTATGCTTCATCCTGTGGATATATGTATGTTCTATCGTTTGATCGTGCATCTGGGGGGAGAACATGAAAAATGAGGATCTACAATTTGGAATCCATGTTTTGTGTCATGGCGATACCAGACATTGGGATTTTTATGCTACCAGCCTGTGGATGTAAGTATGTTCTATGTTTTGACCATGGATTTGGGGGGAATCGTGAGGATCTGCAATTTGGATCTATGTTTTTGTGTCATGGCAGCGCCATGATCTGCAATTTTTATGGTGCGTTTGCATACATGGATGTGTTCTTCGGATTTGATGGTGGCTTGGAGGGATTTCCTGTAAAAGAAAAATCCACAGGATTATAAGGATACACATTTCCAAACCAGGTTTTTGCACCATGATGGCACTGGGATTTGCCGTATACATGATTTTCGTCCTGGACATGGAAATCTTCGTTTGATAGCAATTCGGGGTGCCTTCATGTAAAAATCACAAGAATCTGAAACCTGGATCTCATTTTTTCCTTTTTTTTTGGTTCATAATTACAGTTCCAAAGTATGTCTCTTTGTGTGATTGATGGCGGGCTGAGTGCGTGAGCACGCACGAGAGAAACGGGTAAGAGTTTATATATAGGGATAGGCTGCAAATGTCAAAGTAACCGCAGGGGAAGCGGCCATCTTGAACACGTATTTATTTTATTTAGATCCTGCGCCATTTCAGTAAATAATATATCTTTGAAAATACTGCCTAACAATATAATCCTAGACATATTTACTCAGAAGTAAGACTCACTGTGTTCAATGGGACTTACTCTCAAGTAAGCCATGTTTAGGATTGTACCCTAACAAGTTTATTTCTGTAATTAGAACCCGCGTCGAAAATATATTTTAATTCTGAACTTTTACCCTTGTGCCTCCTATGCTTCAGAAAGTGAATCAGTTTCTTGACGTCCAATTCTCTACTCTTCCATTTGTTTGTATGTTCCTCAATGGTATGCATGCATGTTTTCCAGTTTATTTCACCTGATGTAAAAGGCGCCGCAATCTGAGGCTAGTGAGATCAAACTTTTGAAAGTACTTTTCCATCATCAAGGTTGAAGAGTGTGGCTTGTTTTGTTGTGTTGTTCGGGGATGTCTTGATAAAATTTTATTAGCATGAGTGGCTAGGGTGGTTTCCCCCTCCCTTCTCTGCCAGATCTCTAGAGGTGAAGATCTGGCAATGGTGACACAAGATCAGGCAATTGTAGCATGCTTTATGTGGGTCTGCCTTCAAAAAGTGTTTGGAAAGGTCTCCTTGGGCAAAATGGAACTTCTAAACTTTTGACCAGGGCTAGTGTTGTGGAGTAGATCATACCTCTTTTGTTCCAGCTTTAATGGCGGCCAGTTCACTGGCACACCCTTTGGTTTCGTTCCACGGTCGGTTGAAACGTTTTTGTTTAGACAAGCATTTCACTTGTCTTCAGATGCTGAGTTTTGGTCTGGCTTTGTGGTTATTATGTTTTAATTGGCTAGCAATCAGTTGGTTCTCTGATTTAATGTGTTGTTCTTTGTATAATTCTTATGTTGTTCTATGGCTGCATCTTTATTTTATTCATTAGTTTTGTATTAATTTTGTTTAAATTTGTCTTGAGCATTTTTCAGTAAGAGAAAGGGGAGTTCACATTCTACGTGTGCTCTACCATTTCACATGCTAGTGCGATTTATTCAGCTGCTGATAACCTATGTTAGGGCAGTTTTATTTTTCAGGGAAAAAGAAAAAAAGCGAACACCCTCGGATTTTACAGTGATATGGGAAAGGTATTACGGAGTCTACAAATATTGGGTGGCCTTAGCCCAGTCGTCAACTCTCAATATAACCCACCTCAAAGGGCTGTGGTGAGAATAAAAGAGACAGTCACGTGTGCTACCCCAAGCTCCTTGGATACTAATGAAATACACACTGGATACAGCCGATACATTGGATTACAAATGAAATGAACTGGATATAAATGGAATGAAATGAATAGCCTTGGATCTTTTTTGGAATTAACTATGTCCTTGAGTGAGGGGCTCCTTTTGTCCCCATGCCCCACTGCTTTGGTGCCTCGCATGCTAACCGTAAAATGGGCTGAAACACGCAAGAGTTTTTTTCTCCACTTTGCATCCCATTGGTTGATCAAAGAAATATGGGCTGGGAATTGTAGTCTACAGCAATGGCAATGGCTCTCACAAAGACTACAACTCCCATCAGCCCCTTTGCTGCTTTCCTGACCACCAGAGCTAAAAGGACACAAAGAAGAGAAGGGGGAAAATCAGCTTCATTTATATTCTGCACTTTATCCTTGGTAAAGAGGGAAAGCAAACAGCCCCCCATGATCTGCTGGGGTAAGTAAAGGGGTAAGTAAAGGAAGGGGGCTTTAGAAGACATTTAGTGAGCTTGTATTGGCTCAGACACTAGTCAACTTCTTGCTGATTTTTTTCAACAAAGTTGGATTGTGCCTGAGATAACACAACTAAAAACTTAGACTGTTCTCCCAGCTCCACAGTGAAGGTCCTCTGATGTTCTTTAATTGCTGAAGGATATTGTTTTGATGCTGCTTTGTTCTGAAAATGTGATTTTATGGTTTTGCTTTTCATGTTGCTGTTTTTATTGCATGGTGCTAATTTTCATTTAGTTGTTTTCAACAGTATACCAATGACATCCAGCTCTATATTGCCATTCATCTGACCCCAGCCTGGGATATTCTGAACCAATGTCAGGAGGCAGCGATGGAACTAACATGCTGAAACTTTACCCAGACAAAACAGAAGTGGCTGATGGTAAGTAGGCGACCTGGTCGTGGACTAGGGGGGTTGACTGTTCTGAATGGGATATCATTTGAATTAATACAAAGTGCTCTACGTGGGACTGGCCTAAAAAAACAGTTGGAAACTGCAACTGGTTCAGAATGCTGCAGCCCGATAGCAGATGAACATCATCCAATCATCCAAAGGGAGCATATTACAAGCATTTCGTGAGAGTTACACTGGCTTCTAATCTGTTTTGGCATCCGATTAAATGCGCTGGTTGGGACAGCTAAAAGCCCTGGACAGATTGGGCCCTCGACACGGTAAGTACTACCTTCTGCCATATGTATCTACTAATCTTCAGGGAGGCTCTGCTCCACCTGCTGCCACTGACTGAGCCTTGACTGGCATACATGCAAGACAGAGCCTTCTCTGCGATAGTCCCCCCAGATGTGGAACTCCCTACCTCAAAGGGTTCACAATGTCCCTAACCTTTAAGAAGGCACTCATCATGCACTTGTTTCATTATGCTTTTGGAGGGTGACGGTAGCTTGGGGGTGTTTCTGTATCTGCTGCTGGAACTTCTGGCTTTTCTAGTCTCTAGTATTATTATATGTTTTAAAACTATTTCTGTGTGTTCATTTTTTTTTGTTAGCTGCCTTGAGACAACAGTGAATGGCTGGATGAAGACAGAATAAATAAAGAAATGCCTACAGAAACTAACCAGACAAGGTTAGTTTCTCTGGTCCCATTGAAGTCAGTGGGACAAGTTAGTCACAAGTCTCATTGAAAATAAGCACGGCTAATGGATTTGGGCCATAACCTTCATTATAAAAGCAAAGCAATGGGTTGGATCCAGAGAAATGCAAGCAAATCATGGAACTGAGCATTCCCACCCCATCCTTTCTGCTCCACCCCTGCCCCTAAAAGCCATTCTTTAGGGTTGGGGAACTCTCAAGAATAACATGGGAAACGGTGCAGGAGCTGCTGATGGAGGGGGGAGTAAATGGAAATCACATACCTCCTTGCATGAGAAGTGGCTCTCCCACATGCACAAAGCACCTCTGGATCCATTCTACTGTCATTTGTCAAAAACAGTTACCAATACTTCACTCAGATTCAAGCACACTATTCTAGCAATGAATAAAAAGTCATCATCTCACCCTTCCCCATACCCACACTGTGCACAAAAGATTCAGGTTAGTCAGGGCTTCATGTGAGCTGCGACTCACCAGTTAGCTCAAGAATTTGTCTTTCTTGCCAGAGCTCAGACCCAGGTTATATGAGCGATAATACAGACATTTTCTGTTGACCACAAACAGAATATAGTTTACTCAGCACTGAAGAACCACAAGTGGCCTTTACATGCCTAGGATTTAGGGTCAGGCCTCCTGGTCAGAGGGCAAGAAATCTAGGCCAATTTGAGGCACAGGCTCGCCAGAGAAATCGACTGCCATGACCCTCACCTGGATGAGAGAGACGGTTCCGTCAGGATTGCTGAAGGTTTGTACCACTGTTTGCGACGGTACCAGATGTGCTATACTGTGTGTCGCTGTTGCAGGCTGCGTTTGCTGATCCTCAAAGGCATATAGCAGGTCTTCTCGGCCGTGCTGTTTGTAGCAATTCTTCACAATAGTCCGCAATGCCTGAGTCCAAGACACCTGCCGGGTTTGGGGAGGGGGAGGAGTAAAAAGGGATTAAGGCATATTCACAGATCCTACTTTTAGTCAACACCCATATAGTCCTCTCTCTCTCTCTCTCTGTGTGTGTGTGTGTGTTATGACAACGAACTATACCATATAATAAAATATACTACTAATAAAATAATGCTAACACACAGTACTAACACACTGAGCCACAATCAAACACAGAGTATAACCAGAAGAACAGAACTCAACCAACCAATTAAATGCACACAGGAGTAGCAGAGTGTTCATTGGCCTAGCGGAAAGTCAGCAGGGCTGGGGCCAGCTGTATCTCCTAAGGCAGGAGTTCCAAAAGCTGGGCACAAATGCAGAGAAGGCTCTCTCCTGCGTCCCAAAGGCCTTGCATGCCTAAAAATGATGGGACACAGAGGAGGGCCTCCCTTGCTCTGATCTCAGCAAGTGGGCAGGTTCATATGGGAGAAGGCCATGCTAAGTATTCCTGGCCCGACTTCTCTCACATGAACCTGCTTGAAGGTCAAGATCATCATCGGAGGCTCTTCTGAAAATGCTCCTGCCTTCCAAAGTTAGGCAGGCGACTACCAGGCTAGGGCCTTTCAGGTGTGTCACCCCATCTGGGTTGGTGCAATTTGTCACAAACAATGAAGTCCCAACGACAAATCTACAAGCCAACCCTTTCCACCATCCACATAAAAGAAGACTCTTTTGCAAATGCAGCTCAACACACACCCTCTGCTTCTGCTCCTCTGTCCGGACGTCACTGCGAACATTGGCCCACGGAATGTCCTCAGGCCACCAAATGGGTTTGCAGCTCTCCTTCCCCCAGCCAGGCTTCCCACGACCCGTTGAGTATTTCAGCATCTCAGGGATGAATGCCCGCAGCTGCGCCTGAAGCATCAAAACAATCCTGTTTGAAAATCAAAGCCCCCACACCAGCAGCTTGGTTCATCAAAAGATCACCTAAAGTCAACATCTGGGCATTTGCTCCTGCAGAGGAAAGGTAAGTAAGTAAGTAAGTAAATGAATAAATAGTTACCGGGCCCACTCAGAAGAGCATTTGTCTCCCCATGAGAGAACAGGGGGTTTGAGCAGAGGCAGCTCCCACGGCTTCATCTTGAGACAGGGGCACCAGTTACCATCTGATATCCCAAACACTTTTAGCTGTTTTTCTTTTTGTATTAACCTTTAAAGAAAGTTTAGAGCTAGTACAGTTTTTGAAGTTATGCATACTGGACATGTAAATGGCCTTCAGCTCTGTCTTCTTGGATCTGTTTATACTATTTGCCCCCAAAAAGTCAGATTCAGATCACACCAATCAATAAAATGTATGCAAATATGCTTGCTCTGGATATAATAAACATGCTTCATCTGCATACTTTCCTTTGAACAAGACATCTTAGGAATTGTAAAGTTTGTTTTTTTAAAAATAGAGAGCAAGCAAGCATTCAGGAGAAGGGCTCGGAGGAAGCAAGAGGCAGTTAAGATGTGTAAGAAATGAACTGGACAAGAGGTCAGGAGAGACGTCCAGCCTCTTTAGCAGGCTGTTTCCAAGCTGACTACTACACAACCACACAAGCTTAAAAGTACTCCAAAATTACAACAGTTGTCATTTCCAGAAATCCAATTTCTGGAATAGCTGCCTCATTCTCTCTTGTGATGTCACAATGGAAGACATTCCTAAATATAATGCATAGATTGCACTTCACTGATAGAGCAATCCTACACAGATTTACTTAGAAGAAAACCCCACTGAGTTTAGAAGACTACTGCAACATTAGGACTTCACTCTACCAGTGAAAGTGCCATCTACTGCTACATTAGGACTGCTTGTAAAAATCAAATCTGGGGGCCCCCATCACAAGAGGTGCAGTGAGCCTCACTCTGCCCTTAGCAACACTTTGAAATGGAACCGTCAAAGGTACATCTATGTGGGGCAGCCCTGGAAGACTGTCCAGAAACTACTACTGGTACAGAACTTGGCGACCCAGGTAGACACTAGGGCACAGTGGTTCAACTACGTAAGGCCACTTTTCCAGCTGCCAGTTCATTTCCAAGCACAATTCAAGGTCCTAATTTTGACCTTCTGAGCCCTTTACAGCTTGAGACTAGGGTATTTGAGGGACCTTGGGGGACCAATCAACAAATATTGTTGATTGATTTTTCTTCCTTATATTCTAGCACACCTCCCAAATTTATCTGTGTGGGCCCTCCTGTGTGTGCCACACATCTGAGATTAGAGGAGTGGCAGTGAGAGGTCAGGTCTTTCATCACTTTGGGTTTGACATCAGCACCCTTTCTGCAGGTCTTCCAGTAAGGGTCTGCAGATCTTTCTTTTTCAGGTGGCATAGCAATGGAGGATGGGTGATAGGAGGGAGTCTGTTCTGGGCTGAGAGATGCTGCTATCTCTGATATGATTGACCCTGCTTTTTGTTTTATGCCACTTATGGTTCATTGAGCAGTATTTTTTATACAACTGCACTGGTTCCTATTTTATTTGTTCTGCCACAATATTGCCGGTCCGTTTTGTCAACCTAATATGCACGTATTGCCTCTTTCCAGGCAGGAGGGAATCACAGGTGAAAGGACTCAGGGGATTGTAGTCTTTGTGAGAGCTACTTCAATGGACGCAGTCCTCACAAAGACTCCAACTCCCATAAGCCCCTTCACTCTTTCCTTCATTTTAGAGAAAGGGAAAAAACTGCTCCCGCATGGCAATTTAAATTTGCTGCTGCCTCTGCCTACAAAAAGGGCGGGGAGGGGAGAAAGGAGCTCCCCACTGCCACTGGGGTAAGTAAAGAGTGTACCCCCCTCTCTCCCCCCCAGCATCCGAAGCAGTTCACATACGTTACATAAGCTGGAGGACGGCATTGAGTTAGCCCACCTCCCCACCCTTGCAGCGAGGCGCCTGCTCTGGTGTCAATCAGGACTTCCTGATCCCTCCCTCTGCATTTCCCTCCAAGCTGAGTTTGTGACCCTGTTTTTTGGCGGGAGCTGTTGGCGCCATGGATTCCCCCCCACCGGAGAGGAAGGGCACCAAGCCAGGGACTGCCAATCACAGAGCACCCGCCTTTTTCATATTATCCCTGCAGGCGTGAGAGCCTCTTCCCCAAAAGAGCGTTGGAAAAGAGCTTGTGTACATTAGGGTCTCTCAATTGGCCTGAAGCGCTGCCAATCAAAGCTTCACCCAATCAGAATCATTGCAGGGGCAATCAAGTGCTCCTGCAGCTGCCGGTTAGTTCTTCCAGACTCCTTTAGCTGGCGCTGCTGCTGGTCAGCAGGACGAGGCTGACCTGGCAACTGCATCAAGCTGTGATCCAACACTTGAGGCTTTGCAACCCCATTGGGCTCCCGACCCCAGGGTTGAAAAATACTGTAATAAATATAATGTGTTTCAGGGTTGTTGTGAGGATTATAAGATAATACATGTGAAGCGCTTTGCACAGAAAGCACTATACAAAAGCTAAGTATTTAGTCTTAGCTGTTGGAAGAGTCAGAGGGAAGCAAGGTCCAATACCATTCGTACTGTTGCACTGAGACCAGCACAGTGGAAGACCAGCCACTTACAAATCATATGAACACCTGAAGTTGTCTGACACAGAGGCAATCATTGGTCTGTTTAGCCCAGTACAACCTACTCTGCAGGCTTTGGTCTGTCCCTGTCCCGCCATCTCAGATCATTTAATTGGAGATGCCAAGGACTGAGCCCGATACCTAGTGCCTGCAAAGCAGCTGCTCTGCCATTCAGCAATCTCCCCTTCTCAAATATCCCCCGAAATGGTGTCCTTATGTCAGCTTGTTATAGGAAAGTGATCTGCTCCAAGAAGAGAAAGGCTTGGAGAAGACAGTAACAGTAGCTGATGTGGAGAGCTGATGCAGTCCAGGGCCGGCTGAGTTTTGCCTTGGAGCTAAAGAGCACCTTCACACTGCTTGGCAATTCCAGGACTGCTTCTTGCTTCCAGGTGGACTAATTAGTGGTCCTCTGGGGGTGAGAATTGGAGCCAGTGTAGGCACTTGTTAAGGCCCTGAATCCCCTGGGAGACAATCAACAGAAGTGCTGCATCTCCACCTTCTTAGGTCTCTCTAATTAGCACCATAAAAAGAAGGATGATCATCACCTGCTCAGGCCTCTTGCTTCTAATATTTCTTATTTTTCTTTCCCTCTCACCCTTCCTCCAAGGAGTGTAGGGCAGCACACTAAGTTCTCCTCGCCTCCATTTCATCCACACAACAACCCTGTGAGGGAGGCTAAGACGGACTAATGCAAATTCACTTTATGAGCTTCATATGACTGAGTGACAATGCCAACTATATGACATCCTCTTCTAAGCCACTGAATGCCAGCCAAGTGCAGTGCTTGGGTACAAAGCTGACCCAACACCACCCTTGGCTTCAATTTATCTGCTCTTCCCACTGCTGTCCAGACTCTCGCAGAACTCAAGTTTCATAGCTCATCTGGTATCACAGATACAGTGCAACACACCCACCTGCCAGAGCAGGAAATTCACTAGTATACATGCTCCAGTTGTACCCATCTCCATAAGCATCATCTCTATTTTCTCACTAGGTGTTCATATTTGCTGGTATGCGCTGAATTTTTAAGTAGCACCAACACTGAAGCTTTTCTGCCATTTGTACTGGCATTTCTTGGGAACTGATCTCAAAATATTTACAATACATGCTGAATTTTAGATTTCCCTGTTTTAGGGATCTGTACAAATGATCAAAACGTTCCTTCTAGGGTAACAGGAGATGTCCTTGCAAAATACTTGGTAGAGCAAAACAGCAGGCCACACGGAAGTGGTTAGCTTAGCTTACGAACACCCAAAATGCTACTTCGACAAAAGAGCATATGTTGCGCACATGCGTGCACCACACAATGTTGTGCCAATTATGCACCTAAGCAACGCTGAGCACATGGTTCACCACACTGCATCAAGGTGGCAGGGCTACCTTTAATCCAGATCCTACAGCACTGTGCCAGGAGCAATCCAAAGAAGGAAAAGGGAAAGGGCCTGCCTGTGCCTCAGTGATAAGCACCACCCACTAGAATAGCATGTAAGACGACCTTCTGTTTCCAAAGAGAGTGCAAACTTTTCACGGCCCTGACCTCAACTCCCAGTCCAGATCTCACAGTCAAATATACACCTTCCCCCTGCCCCATTCCACCCCCTGCACCAGGCATATTTGTTCTGGCACTTCTTCCAAGGTCTGCTGGTGCATACAGGAAGGCTCTGGCCTTCCTGCCAGCAGCCTGTGCTGGTATCTAGCACTTTACAGCTGCCAGTGCTGGTGGAACACGTCTTCCCAATACGTCACAGCAGCCCAATAGGATCAGGCTGCCCAACCACCAGATTCCAATTATGCATCCACTCTAGAACCACTAACATTATCAGGCAGGGCCTCTACAGGTCCTGAAATCTTTCCCAGCAGAAACATTTCCCAGCCCTGAAATATGAGATCCTCTCACTTAGAGTAACAGCTATTAAACCTGGGTCTTCCACAGAGCTATAAATCTTTGTGGACCTTTGGGGGAAGTATTTTGCCAGATGGTCCACTCAGAAGTCCAGGGTCACACAGGCTGAGAAAATGCTTTTGCAACACCACTAAAGCCAGTTCTGGCCTTTGGCATTGTGATCAACATTAGTTATTCTCCCACACTCCATCAAAAAGGCAACATCAGTGGAATCACCTTATCCTAAGCCATTTACCAGTCACTATGACTTCCCCCGGGAGAGAGAATTTTGGGGGGCCAGGGAGAGGTGTCCTTTTTGGAGGGCCAGGGAGAGGTGTGTAAAAAACAGAGAAAGGAAGAATCTCTACTGGAAAAATCAGCAGGCCTTTTGCTGGTTTCCCCCCTGAGTTTCCACCTTTTCGAGTTGCTTACTTGGGTCATCTTGTCCACAGAGACTGGAATCCCATCAATAGTGAGAGGAGGCAACTCAGAGTTAACCTCTTGTGGCGCAGGTGCATGTTCCAACAGCGCTGACTCCAGGTCTTCCAGGATCATGCTCTTGTACTTGCGCACCTGTGGGGAATTAAAAGGGCTCAGGTAAACAAGGTGAAGAGCAACAGGAGAGAAGAGGATGACAAGTAACAGGAAGGGGGGAGCATGCCGCTTCCTTATGGTGCCTCACAGCAGAGCAAGCAAACAATGCCGCAGCTGCCAGATAAAAATACCCACTGGCCCCAAAGCCCTCAATCTAGGAGTGTGTTAGAGCAAGATGATGAAACGACAGGCAACAGCAATAAGTGAAGCATGGCAATGATTTCAAGAGAAGTTTAAAGGCAGTGCAGGACCTTTTTTTCATGTCTACTGGAGATCCTATCTCATCGCCATGGGCCAGTCCTCATTGGTGGTTTCCATTCCATCACTGCAAATATTGACTTAACAGTCTCAGTCCCCGATATGGCTTTAAAAAGAAAAGAAAAGAAAAAACACCACCACCACCCCAGCACAGGGCCCCTTTTCTCATTTGTCAGGCACTCTATGGCAGGAACCAGGAAGTGCATGGTCTGAGGCTGGGACTATAGCCAAGTGAACTACCCCGGACTGTGTGTGCCAAAGCTTGGCTCTTGCTCCAGCCCAAGCCCCCACCCTGGAGGACGCAACCGTCAGCCATGGTAGCTTCCAATGCTCTGATGATGAATACTCTCTGGGGCCAGGAAGTGGGATGCAAAGACCCTCTAGTTTACAATGAGAAGAGGGATTCAAATCCCACATGTTCTACTCCTCTCTTCTTCCTACCATTCTTGGAATATTCCGTGGCGTTCTTCTGCAATGCAAGGCAGTGCGCTGTGTGCTGCATGCACGTGCACAGATGCCAGCACTTCTCATTTGGGAGTCCTGCTAGGATGTACATGTGGGATCTGAAGGATGTGGATGAATGGCGCCCTGCATTAAAGGAGGGGGGAGGGGAAAAATCCCCAGTGCATTCTTTAGGTTGGTGGGGTAAATGGGTTGAAAGAGTCTTACCACATTCTCCAATGGTGCTGCACCAAACACTTTAAAAACAGGGTTGGGCTTGGAGGGCGAAATGCACAGAACAATGGCCTGCTGCCCTACACGGGTGGTGTATTCATCCAAGGTGGCACGAAGTTTCCTGTTCCAGTAGGGCAAAAAGAAAAGAAAAAAATTCAGTATCACTTTGTTGGTCCTGATCCATTTCCAGACATAGCTCAAAGTGCAGGTGTTGATCTTGAAAGCTCTGCCCAGCTTGGGACCCTGGCACCTGAAGGAACAATGGCTCCCATATCGATCTGCTCATGCAGTGAGGCTGTCTTTGGAGGCCCACCTGCAGATGCCCTCACCAAATGAAGTGAGATGGAGCCTTCTTGATGGTGGTGTCCTGCTGATGGGATTCCATTCCCTACGGACACTCTGGGGCCCACACTATTCAACTTCTATATATTTCAGCTGCTCATTTTACTGCTGTTTTAATTTTTGTAAGGGCGGTTTAGAGTGTTCTTTTATTGTGCATTGTATTTTGTTTGTGTCCCCCTCCCTAGGAACACAGCTGAAGGTTCGATACAGAAACATATGAAAATAAATGAATCTATACTCTGATGCATTAAGAACATAATTAAAAAGAAACAGAGAGGGGGGAGAGAGGGAGGCAATCAAAATGTGGCCCTTCATTAAATACTTTAGACTATGTGCTGCATCCACTCAGAGAGTGCGGCATGATTTCCTGGGACTGCTAAGCTGCACAAAGACACTGCTGGAATTATTCCATTGACACTGAGCAAGACACTGCAACCCGTTGCAACAGCAGGCCAAGGGAAATGCGTCTGTTTGGCTGAACGTTGCATCAGAGTCCCTCATGAGGGAGAGTCCCTCTGTGGGAACAGAAGTGCTCTTAACTAGTACTTAACTTTGTTCTCCCCTTAGAGACACCTTGAAGTGAATTCCAAGAGAGGCATTCATTTATTTCGAAGGGTCATCTCACAGACTCAGGGGTTTGGGTCACCCACTGCAATTTCCAGCACTGGGAAAAGGGTGGATTTGTGACATATGAAGGGCAACATGATCACCAGCATTCACCTCAGGACTCTGCAGGGCAACCACTGACTGATTCCCAAGCCGGCTGATAACTCTCCTTTGCCTGAAATTGTGGACAGATGCTGCCAGTACTGGGCTAAACAGTTTGAAGGCAACGTTGTAGAATCCTGAGCCAGTGACCCACCTGCCAACTTTGGAATGGGGGTCATGGATCAGTGGGACTGTCCACTTGGCATGTATGAGGTTCCCTGTTAATCCAGGTTCCTCTGCAGCTAAACAGATCTGAGCTGTAGGGCTGTAAAATACTCCCACCTGAGACTCTGGAGCTGGGCCAACAGGCGTCCCTATGCCCTTACCGTAGCAAACGTGTCTGCTGCCTCTTGCGGATAGAGGGGTTGGACTCAAACACATGAGGGCGTTTCCTTTTTTTACCCGTTGCCACAGCAGCCGCAGCTGCCATTCCGACTGGACCTGTGAAAAAAATGCATTTTGCATATCTGACAGACCATGTGTTGAAGCAACCGTAACCCACACACACTAAGCAGACCACCAGGACAAGTCCACTGAAACAAGAGGCCTATAATCTCTGTAGAAATTAGCATTCATTTCCATCACCTCCCAGCAAAGTAAAATTTTTAATTGTAGTCAATATGTACTATATTCCCAACTCCACAGTGAAGATATCAGATTGTCAATCCGATTGCCAGTTTTTAGTGTTATACTGCCCTCTAACGGTTACAACTTTGCTCCAAAGGTTTCCAGTTGAGGGAGATGGTGCAAAGGTTGAAACATATAGAGAATGACAAAATGGCTTTAAGGGTAACTTGCATACTTCAGAAAGACGAACTGCTTTTCAGAAAGAATTTCAGGACAGCTTTGACAGTCAGGTTTGGGACCATGCAAATCATGAACAACAGGGCACCTGAGTGTATATCTCATGGTGAAAGCCACATTTATTGACTCTGAACACTGATGCCCAGGTTCTCAACCTAGTATCAACAGAGGCATTGCCTGGTGCCAACCTGCCCCTTGCCTGCTTGCCCATTTCGCCTTCACATCCACACTGCCTGCCATGCTCCCTGGGCTTAAGAATGGAAGAAAAGCCCTGCTGGATCAAGCCAAAGGACTACCTAGTTTGCTTCCCACATAGCTGTCATGACTAGTAGCCCTTGACAGGCTTGTCCTCAGGGAATTTGTCAAGGATCTCTTTAAAGCCATCCCAGCTAGTGGACCGCTTGGCATATATGTATTGCCATATCTTCTGGCAATACATTTCACAAACTAATTACATGCTGGGCGAAGTGCCACCTCCTTTTGTTTTGCCAATTGGTTTTACTAGATGACCCCTGGTTCTAGTGTTGTGACAGAGGGAGAAAATCTCTCTCTTTCCACACCGTGCATCATGTTCTAGGTCTCCACGTGGCCTCCTGTTAACTGCCTTTTTTTCCTACCTAAAATGCCCCAAAAGTTGTAGCCTTTCCTCATAAGGTAGGCGAGGAGGACAAGTGAAGTGGGCCCAGCAGGGCAGGTGAGATGGGGTGGCAGAGGGTAGACAAGGCAAGGCAGCTTTGACTGCTGCTGCTATGCCAGCACGTCCAGTGCAGGCAGAAAACTCTTCCTGCCTGTGCTGAGCCAGCGCTGTCTGTGCACACCTGGAGGTGCCCCAGCAGAGCCGGCGAGCGGCATGTTGAACCCTAGTCGGCACTGTACGTCCTCTGCGCAGGCAGGGAGGGTGGAACTGGGCAAGGGGAGGAGCGGGGCAGGGGCGGGACTGGTGACAACCTTCCCCGCTGGATCCCTACCTCCACTGGCTAAAAAGCCAGAGCAGACACGAGCAGACCCATTTGCAGGTTTCTGGGCTTACCCGGGGGTGGGGGGGGG
>JAJKFI010011615.1:130349-353312 GCA_029204185.1 Lerista edwardsae
CCCCCCCCCCCCCCCCCCCCCCCCCCCCCCCCCCCCCCCCCTGATATTAAACTCATTTGTGATGGTGCTCACCACTCCCTTTTAGAATTCTAAGTGCCCATGGTTTCATAAAATTGGGGACCCAATTTATACTCTGCCTTTCACCTCAACATAGAGGTGTTTTTAAAACAATTTAAAAATAAAAATAATCTATATATATAAAGAAGAGCCTGTGTGTGTGTGTGTGTGTGTGTACGTATGTATGTATGTATGTCTCGCATAGGCTCCTCAACGCCTGGAGCGATCGGCACGAAACTTGGCACGCATACACCTTGCGGCCTGGCGACAAACACTGCGGGGGTCAGGCCCCCCTAGCACCCCTGGGGGTGGGGGTACGTGGGGGTCCCCACGTGAAAACGGTCAAAAATGGCCAATATCGGTGTCAAATCCACAGTTTCCAGGGTCGCCGAGATGAGCGGTGCCGCTCCCGATGCCGTTGGAGTCCGGCATCAGCCCCCCCTCAACGTGGGGGGCAAGAAGGGGTGCGAAACAAAATGTCCGCCATGCCCTGCTGGAACGCCTGGACCGATTGGCGCCAGACTCGGCATGCGGAAGCCTAGCGGCCTGGCCACAAACACTCCAGGGGTCGGGCCCCCTAGCGCCCCCAGGGGTGGGGTACGCGGGGGTCCCCATGTGAAAACGGTCGAAAATGGCCAAAATCGGTGTCAAATCCATAGTTTCCGGGGTCGCCGGGATGAGCGGCGATGTTCCCAATGCCGTTGGAGTATGGGTTTGCCCCCCCTTGGCGTGGGGTGCAAGAAGGGGTGTGAAACAAAACGTCCGCCATGCCCTGCTGGAACGCCTGGACCGATCGACACAAAACCTGGCACGCATACACCTTGCGGCCTGACGACAAACACTGCAGGGGTCAGACCCCCTAGCGCCCCCGGGGGTGGGGGTACACGGGGGTCCCCACGTGAAAATGGTCGAAAACAGCCGAAATCGGCGTTGAATCCACAGTTTCCGGGGTTCCGGGACGAGCTGCAATGCTCCCGACACCGTCGGAGTCCGGTTCGCCCCCCCCCCTCAGCATGGGATGCGAGAAGGGGTGCAAGACACAACGTCCGCCATGCCCTGCTGGAACGCCTGGAGTGATGCGCGCCAAACTCGGCATGCGCGTGCCTTGTGGCCTGGCGACAGACACTCCGGGGGTCAGGCCACCCTAGCGCCCCCGGGGGTGGGGGTGCATAGGGGGCCTGAAGTGAAGACGGCCGAAAACGGGCAAAATTGGCATCGAGTCCATAGTTTCTGGGGTCGCCGAGGCGACCGGTGACGCTCCCGACGCGGTTGGAGTCCGGGTTCGGCCCCCATCGGTGTGGGGGGGCGAGAAGGGGTGCAAAACTCATAAACTCTGGAAGATCATTTTGTTACCCGGGCAACGCCAGGTAACAAAAAGCTAGTAAATAAATAAAGCAAGCTTCAGGGATGTGATTTTGCACTTTCACGTCTTGACCCATGGCTAATTTTGTTTGCTAGCAGAAGCTAAAAAACAAACAACCCCCCACACTTGGCTACTTCAGGATCTCCCAAATCAGTTACTTCACAATGCATTAAAAATCCCACATCCCATTTGAGGAAAGACTGTACAGAAAGTTTTAGAATGTATGTAAGTGCATAGATGTATGACACAATTGAGCATCACCAAAAAAATCTAAAAACTCAAGCATGTAATTCTGAGGGGTGTGTGAACGTAACTGAAGTCTCCTCCCAGGAGCCACTGATGGGAATGAAAGGAATTAGAGATTTTATTGCCTGAAAGAGCTATTCATTTAAGGCGCAATCCTAAACCAATTTTGCAGCACTGACATAGCTATGCCAATGGGGCATGTGCTGCATCCTGCAGTTGGGGAGGGGGGCAGTCACGGAAGGCTACTCCAGATAAGGGAGTATTTGTTCCCTTACCTTGAAGCTGCATTGCCCTTACCCCAGTGCTAGAAAGTTGGTTAGAATCCTAAAAGAATTATATCTCTCCTTTCCAAATCTCAAGGCAGCTAACAATAAAACATATCAATCGTCACACAATACAAATACCTGCCCCTTGCAAGTCAAACAGGTATGCCCTGGTATCCACTGATTTAGTATCCATGGTTTCACTTATCCAGAGATACCATGGATACAAGGGTGCCTATTAAAAAGATAGAGGAACAGTAACCAAATCTCTTTTTTTTTACCTTGTTGCAGTAAAACCACTGATGTTCCCCTATCTTTAAAAAGGTGTCCCAAGTATCCACTGTTTCAGGTATCAATGGTGGAGTCCAGAACAGAACCCCAGCAGATAGTGGGGCATGCCTGTACTCCAAAATGCATTAGTGCACAAACACCATTGCAACTTATAATTAAAACAACAATAAAAACAAATACCCAGAATACAACAACTATACTAATGGCAACCTGCCATTCTGCACAGCTGGACTGCTGCTGTAAGCAGCTGCACAGCAGTGGCCTCTGAAAACCCCCTGATGCCAGTAAGTTGGCGCCAAGGGTGGGCAGAACGGGGAAGAACCAGGGCAGGGTGTGTCAAGGTTGGGTAGGGGGCGGGATCAGTGGCAGCTCTACCGATATCTCTCTTCCGGTCTTGATCTGCCTACCCAGTTCCACTCAGATTGTGCCAAAAATATTGCTGGTATAGGACTCAATAGGCCCATCAGAGCAGCAGAGACTTACCCACAAGCAAGGGAACAAATGTTCCCTTGTCTGGAGGAGACCAGGATGAAGGGCGTGCTCCTGTGGCATGGCTGAATCAGCAGGGAGGGAAATTTGGATAGGATTGGGCTCTGGGTCTTTAAAAAGAGTAGGCTTCAGTGCTCAAAATGTATATTTTTTTCTTGAAAAAAATATATAGTATCAATTTTTATGTTTTCAAGTTTTGTACAAATTTGGAACCTCTTCTTTGGACACAGACTAGGCCTTAAGTGACCTTAAGTGTGTACCAGCCAAGTCTGGTATAATTAGGAAGCCACTCAAACCCCTCAGGAAACAAAGAAAGTGTGGGGCACTTACGGGAACACCAACAGCAGTAGCAGCAGCAGCCTTACCTGCAGCAGCCAGATGAGCAGTCACCTCATCGGTAGCTGTGGAGTTGAGAATATCAGAGTCATCATAGGAGGTGTCCTCAGGAGAAGATGGTGAATCTTCGTCTGCACTGAGCATGCTGTGTTCTGTGTAGGTGGCCACATGGACTTGCTGCACTTGCTGGGCCACCGCATGTGCCTCGATGGTGGCCATGTGCTCCGTCTGGGTCACCGTGTGCTCCTCCATGAATAGCTACTGTCAGAAGAAAGGAAATACAGAAGAGAAAGAAATTAGGTAGAAGAATGGAATTCCAGCACATAAAATCCTGACATATTCATTGAGCCAAATACCACAACCACGAGGTCAATTTCCTGGTTTGGATCTCAAGGATCAGGGTTCAGAATGGAATAGCATGGTGTTTCCCAAATTGTGAGTTGCGACCTGATTGCTTGACACCTGTGGCCACTGCTCCACTTACCCTGCACTGTAATTAAATGACACAACGTATATGAACACACCAAGCTACCTTCTATTGAGTCAGACCATCTAGTCCAGTGTTGTTTACTCTGGCCAATAGCAGCAAACCAGGGATTCAGACAACAAATCCTACCTGCAGATGCTGCCAGGGAAGAAGCTATGTAATGACCTTTTGCATTTACAGCAGGGGCTCCACCACTGGACCAACAGCTCCTATGCCCACCCCAACGGGTGCAGTTTGTCACTCAAAGTGGACACAACCACATCTCATGACACAGCCCCATCCACATGCATATGGCCGAAAGGCACAATATGAGTTGTGACCTCAGCTAAATGTCCAAGTTCATTCTCCACTCCTTGCAAGTGACAAGATGGTATTTCAAGAGTTTCAGGAAAACTCACACACCCTTCTAAATTAGCACATAATGAATAAATGAGGCCAAGGATGAGCAGTTTTATTCACTTTCTGAACAGTTGAGCCATGGTATACCATACAGACCATACCTCCATGGCAGCATGATCATCTTTGGATTCAGTGGAGATTGCCAGAGCAGCAGCACAGGCCACAGGGCAAGGGAGAAAAGCAAGTGCACATAGAAAGCTATGCTTAGCAGCTCCTCCTAAGCTAGATAACCCCTTGGAGCCAACGCAGACTGCTTTCAAAAGGTGTTGTAAGCTGCCACTTCTCCTTGCAAAGTTAGGAGCAAAGTGGGTTGTACTCTTTGGGGTCGACCTGGGATTTCTGTGTGCACAGACTAGCGGTAATGGTGAATGCCCTGGTATTTTACACTGAGCAAGAGCCTGAGGGGCCAGCAATCTGTCTCACTGACACAGAGTTGAAGGAGACAAGAGCAAAACCAGAATACTAACATGGGCAATTGAGGTGGGGAGGAGAAAGGACATTTGTAAGTGAGATTCAGGGCCCAAGCCTTTCCAACTTTCCAGCACTGATGCAGCCCCAAGATAAGGGAACAAATGTTCCCTTACTTTGAGGAGACCTCCAGGATAGCCCCCTCACCAAAGGAAGCAGCACATGCCCCATTGGCATGGTGCATCAGCACTGGAAAGTTGGACAGGACTGGGCCCTAGAGTGCTGGATGGGGTGCATAAACCCTGCCTACCTACCAATTCTCCCCTGCAGGTACATTCTAAGGTCATATGAAAAATGTTTTTCTTCTACCTGGGCTCCAAAATGGGAAAAGAGCCAAGTCAGGCAAACAACAACTGGGAAGAACCCGTAGGCATTGGTGGAGTTAAGCATCCCTCCCACCCTCACTTGTATGGGTTCAGTCCCCATTACTGCAGCACAGGAAGAGATGGGACCCCCCCCCCCGACAAAAGGCTCTTTAACTCCTTTCTCTCAAGTGTGGACAATAAATGGGGCATTGGTCAGGTTCTTCCCTCATCCCACTCAGCACTCACTCCTTTCTAGCTGCAGAGGCTTCCACATAGGAGTGAGTTGCTGAGCTGTATGGTGAAGAAATAATGCAAACAGCACTCCCTTTGGTCTTTGTCTTGGAAGAGAAAAGTTTAAAAGGCCCTTTGCTTCTGGGGTGGGAGAAAGCAGCCGATGCACAATTGGGGGCGGTGTCTTGGGGTTAAAGCTCCAGGTTGGACTGCCAGTTGCTTATCCCTATTTTACAGAATTCAATTGGCAGCATAGCTCGACATCTTGCCTGTGACATTATAGATAACTTGAAAAATGCATAAAATAAAGGGTCCTATGAGAGGGCATTCACATCCTTTCCAGTCTTGTTCATCTGCCAGCTGACCAACCTGCTAGAAAACATAAAGCCAGCTTGATTCACCTGCCTAAACGCAAAGTGCCAAAGACATCTTTTCTTGACCCGGAATGCAATGCATTTGGTCCCTACGTGGGGTGATCTGCTCCTGTCCCAATGCAGTGGGGTCCTGCTGAACTCTAGAGCTTTGGATACGGGCAACCCAAGTTCCAGTACCCACTCAGCTCTCAGCCTGCCAGGCCACCTTGAGCAACTCACTATTATATGTCTCACCATAATGCACCACATGGAGCTGCCTCCAGGCTGAAAAAAGGTGCTGAGAGAAGAGCACCTGAAGGAACACAAAGATAGTTTAAGGACAGATTCGCATGTGCAGCATAGAGAAGGATGAGGGCAGAGCAAGCAGCACTTCATACCTCCAGTACTTGTGGGGCAATGCAAAGTCCCACTTGCACAATGTTCACACAGCTGTATTAGTACTCTTGCATTCCAAGAAGACAAGAGCAGAGGAACTGATTAAACAAAAGGCCTCTTCGGGGAAATTATTTCACCACAATGCGTCCTTGTTTTCTAAATGAACCACATCAGCAGTATATCATGGGCCCCCTTTCCCACATTATCATTGAGCAAAACAAATGCAGGGTGTGTGTAGAACATCACAACAGTGGCCGGCTCTGCCTCTAACCTATGCAGTCATTTTGTCCAATAACATCTGAAAGGGGCTTATTTGTGGGCGCACTGCATGAATCCCACAAGTCACATGACAGATCTAAGCATGCTGTCACAGGAACATGGGAAGCTGCCTCCTACCGAGTCAGACAAAGGTTTCTTCTAGGTCAGCACTGACTGGCTGCAGCTCTCAGGCAGGAATGGTGCTCTGGAAGATGAAGATGTTGTCAGAGACAGAACCTGGGACTGTTGCCACGCAAAGCATGTGTTCCCCCACTGAGCTTCAGCCTCCCTACGTGAGTGGGGATGTGCATCCCACATCCCAATGCTCACCTGACCCCTCCTGAACTGGCCAGATGCAAATAAGCACTGCCTACCACTACAGCTGGATTTGGCCATTGTCGGCAAGATGAAAAGTGCTTGCATGCTTTCACTGATGATGGCTTGTTAGGAATGGATTTAGACTGAAGTAAAGCAATTTTACAGGGGAATGTGGTGGCGCAGTGGGTTAAGCCGCCGCTGCTGGGCTTTCCGACCGGAAGGTTGGGAGTTCAAGACTGTGCAACGCAGTGAGCTCCCATTGCTTGTCCCAGCTCCTGCCAACCTAGCAGTTCGACAGCACCTAAATGCAAGTAGATAAATAGGGACCGCTTCAGTGGGAAGGGAAAGGTGTTCCGTGCGCTATGGCGTAGAGTCATGCCGGCCACATGACACGGAAGCTTGTCCTCGGACAAAACACCGGCTCTACAGGCTTTGAAATGGAGATGAGCACTGCCCCCTACAGTCGGTCACGACTAGACCATTCGGTCGTGGGGAAACCTTTACCTTTACCTTTTAAAGCAATTTTGTGGGAAAGGAGAACTTTCTCCACAAGCAATGGTCTCCGCTATGCTATGTCAGAGCAGCAGGGCAAGCAGACATGGTTCTGGAAGCCAGTCGCTCAGCTTGCAGATCCTTTCCTTTATGGAGAAAAACTCCATCAGATCACAAGCCATGATGGGTATGTACAGTCTGAGATTAGCTGGTCGCTCATTATGAAGGCCAGGTAAGAATGTTTTGTTGTCATCCAAATTGGCTGTGGATGGCCATTTTTTTTGCTACTGCCGAGGGAGGGGTGGCATTTCCAGTAGCTTCCATGTTTTTAAAAATTGTTGTGTGTTTACTAAGACTAAACCCAAACCATAGTCTGGTGTCTTCACTGGGAATTTTTTTTTATTTTAAAAAACTTACTACATTTTTTCATATAATTTACACTCTAGTGTGAAAGTCCATTACAAAAAACAATTTTTCAGTTGCTCTTTCTAATACAAAGACTGCTAATTAACCTACCCAAATACATTTATAAATTCCTCACTGGGAAGTGTGAGAGTAAATAGGCTACCTCAGAACGCCAGATGCAGGGGAGTGGCAGTGAGACAAGCAGATTATTGTCTTGTGCGTTACCTGAGGCATCTGGTGGGCCACTGTGAGATACTGGAAGCTGGACTAGATGGGCCTTTGACCTGATTCAGTGGGATTGTTCCTATGAATACTCAGATGTCTTCAGATGTCTGAAGAGGAGCATCTGGTTCTGGTGGCTGTCAAAGAGAAATGCTGTGGAGACTCTTGACTGGCAACCAGTGTGTTTACCTCAGAATTTACATCAGAATGCCAGGGGCAAGGGAGTGGCCACAGAATGCAGGCGGCCTGTTGTCTTGTGTGCTCCCTGAGGCACCTGGTGGGCCACTGTGAGATACAGGAAGCTGGACTAGATGGGCCTTTGGCCTGATACAGCAGGGTTGTTCCTATGTTCCTACTGGGATGCAGGACAGGCAGAGGGGTCTAAAAGAAAGGAAGGTAAGAGGAAAATAGGCCTAGGAAAGCAGATGCCAAGGCAGAAGGCCAAGTGACCCTGGAGAACTTCAAAAATGAGGGCTGGGACCTCTCATTCATTTGGACAACGAATGAGAGGAGAAGGGCACAGAGCATGGGCTGAGAGTCGCAGAAGGGAGGAACTGCATATTGATATGAAAGGGGAAAAACCTCCCACCAGAAAACTATACTTAGCTGCAGGCCTGCAGAGAACGTCTGAAGAGCAAAACGCTTTGCAACTTGGTCACTGTAACTGACATTTTGCAGGAAAGAAACATGGGCTGAGAGACTGCCAAGTGTTACACTGTATTCATGGGAGGGGGGCCTCTGCAGCCTGATATTTGCCAAAGAACTACTCTGGCCTTCACTGCTTGGTGTAACAGTTGTAGGTAACGGTGATACAGTGCTTTCACGTACATTGGCCATGTTTATAACATGAAACCAGCCCTTGCTGGAGATGGAAACACATGAATACTGAATGAAGTCTGCATCCTATAGGATTTTTAAGTTACAAAGTCGTTTTAACTTCAGGTTTTGGATTACACCCAATAGGTTGCTCTGAAGTCTGAAAGAGAAGCTGTTCTTTTGCCCAGACCTTCTCCCTAGACCTTCATGCCAGCCATGGCCAGCTTCTGCCAGCCCAGTGGTACAATACCACTAATGACCAAAATTGTGGCAATTGTGGTTTTTAGGAATAACACCACCATTTTATATCATTCAGTGAGTAATTTAAGGCAGGTTTCTTTCATTACATTCTTACTGAATTATCTGTGTTCTATCAAAAGTTATAGCCAAATAAACAGAAAAAAACAACAACTGACGTAACAAAAAGTGGATTTCCTTAACTCAAAACTGTTCTGAGAGCTAACAAGGTGTTATTATGATCCAGAATGGAACGAGTAAGTTATTAAATCAGCTCCCTTTTCCATGTATCAGAGCTAATATTAGAACTCTTATTCAGTTGCGTGAGTGTCATCAAGTTGATCACTGTTTTTTGTTGGTTACCAATTTGCTGGGTGACCTGTACTCAGAGGCGGATCTACAGGGAGGGCAAAGCTCCAAGTCTTGCAAGAAGCCTTACCCTGTCATGTAAATCCCTCCTCTCCCTTGCTGCTGTAGCCAGTAACCAACACCAAGATGTTGCTTTTCCCTGTACTGTGAGGATTGGCTAAAACGGTGCAGGAGAGGAGTGATTTCCACTGCAAGGTAAGGCTTCTTGCAAAACTTAGAGCTTTGCCCTCCCTTAGATCTGCCTCTGCCTGTACTATGTGTTCAAATAGTTAAATAAAGTTAATGGGGGTGTCACCACATGTTACCTCACTGGGTGACACCAACCCTAGTGATGTCACTGGTGGTAAGTTTGGATGGTGCTGGCCATTGGCTTAGATGACTTTTAAAGTGGATTCTGAATATTCATGGTGGACTATAGTCTGTCAGTGATTATTAACCATGATGGCTACATTGAACCTCCAGATGCAGGGGCAGTATGTCACTGTGTACTATGTGCAGGGGAGGGTACAGACATTTATTCATTGCTTATGGGGAAATATTCACTGCATTTATTTTCTGGCCATTATTATTCATTTCATGTCACGAATATTTCTATCTCTCAGCTTCACCTCACTTTCAGAAACCTTTATTGGCATAAAAAACTCAAACACATACAGAAATGCACACAAACCAAACAAGCAAATATAAAAGCAAAAAACACCCAGCAGAAAATTAATCAGAACAACAATTTACCTCCCTGTTGCTACTATAGGTGGAACTACAACGTCTCATTAAGTGTTTTATTTATTTGAAGAATTTATACCCCGCATTTCCCATGCTGAAGCAAATGCCCAAGGCGGCTTACAGAGAACAACAAAATACAATGTAAATGCAAGAAGTAAAACAACATTAAAAAAACACAACCTTTTAAAAAGGTCCTCATGGCCTCAGTTATAGTAGGGTCCACCAATGACAACAAATACCTCAGTTGGGCGATGTCCAGGCAGTATGCCCATTTACTCAGAAAAGAATGATTACAAAATATTTGGTGAAGTGGGCAATGTAAGACCATATGCGAGAGAGACTCAACTGAGTTTGACTTGCAAATGCAGTATCATTCACTGTAAGGGGTCTTCCTGAATCTTCCATACAGCACAGCTGATGGAACTACATTGCACCTGGCCAAAGTAAAGGCCCAACGTTCTTGAGGGCACTTTAGCTTCGCCTCCTGCAGAGGGTTGTTGTAAGGACAAAGAAATGGATGAATCATGTAAACCACCCTGCGCACCTTGGGGGAAGGGTGGTATAAAATGTGAGTGAATGAATGAATGCATTTTGTGATGGGAGTGTCAAAAATGTATGGGCACCGGGTGTCAAATGACCTCACTATGCCACTTGCCCGGAATAGCTTCTTGCCTGTCTCCATGAGCAGCATGACCAGAATTCTGCAAAGGAGCAAGAAAATGTACACTTGCGCACACTTCATGGAATTCAGCTTTACTTGCTGAAGAATTTGGGTTCCTTTGGTAATTTTTATATAATAGACTTTTTGTGTTCAGAATACACAGAACATGATTAGTAGCACCATAAGGAAGAGACTATCCAATACTGAGCCACTACATGAGACATTCCTGCTCCTATCAGCTTTACAAGTGTAGGGGTTTGTAGTCCTCCTTTTGGTTCCAGCCCAACTTCAATGCCCATCTCAGAAAACAGGAACTAAATTTATTTATTTAGAACATTTATATACCACTTGTCATCGAAGTAAGTGAACAAAGTAGTTTACAGAGCAAAAAGGAATGAGAGGTGCCCTAGCTTAAGTGCTCACAATACAAAAAAAAATACAAAGCTGCTGGCACATCTCCGCTGAGATGAAAAGGGACAGCTGCTTTCCCCTTTCTCAATATAAAAGGGCCAATATTTATAAGGTACCACTTTGCTCAGCTAACAGAGGTAAAATGTACAGTGGGGATGTTTAAATTAAAGGAATAGATTGCACAGCCCTACCTACCTACACTAGCACACATGCTTTGATTCTTGTCATGTTTTGTGACACAGAATATAGACACAGACTATCCATGTAAGATGGTGGAAAGTCTCACCAAAGACAAAACCCTAAAACATATAGAAGACCAAAACTTGCTGGGGAGAATCAGCATGGCTTCTGTACGGTCTTGCCTCACAAACCTTTTGGAATTCTTTGAAAAGGTCAACAGGCATGTGGATGTGGGCGAACCAGTGGATATTATATATCTGGATTTTCAGAAAGTATTTGACATGGTCCCCCACCAAAGGCTGCTGAGAAAACTTCAGTCAGGGAATAAGAGGGCAGGTCCTCTCATGGATTGAGAATTGGTTGAGGACCAGGAAACAGGGAGTGGGGATTAATGGGCAATTTTCACAGTAGAGTGAGGTGAAGAATGGTGTGCCCCAAGGATTTGTCCTGGGACCAGTGCCTTTTGACTTATGCATAAATGACCTAGAGACAGGCATAAGCAGTGAGGTGGCCAAGTTTGCAGATGACACTAAACTTTTCTGGGTGGTGAAAACCAGAAGGGATTGAGAAGGGCACCAGAAGGATCTCTCCAAAACAGGGAGAATGGTAGGTAAAATGGTAGATGTGTTTCAATGTACGTAAGTGCACAGTAATGCATATTGGGGCAAAAAATCAAAAATTCACATCTAGGTTAATGGGTTCTGAGTTGTTTGTGACAAAACAGAGGAAAGATCTTGGGGTTCTAGTGGACAGCTCGATGAAAATGTCGACCCAGTGTGCAGCGGCAGTAAAGAAGGCCAATTCCACGCTAGGGATAATTAAAAAGGGGATTGAGAATAAAGCAGCCAATATTGTATTGCCATTGTAAGGCCACACCTAGAGTATTGCGTACAGTTTTGGTCTCCACACCTCACAAAGGACATAGTGGAATTAGAAAAAGTACAGAAGAGAGCAACCAAAATGAATTCTGGGCTGGGGCACCTCCCTTACGAGGAAAGGTTACAGTTTGGGGCTCTTCAGACTAGAAAGAAGGCGCCTGAGGGGGGACATGATTGAGACGTACAAAACTATGCAGGGGGCGTAGACAGAGGGAAACTCTTTTCTTTCACACACAATACCAGAACCAGGGGACATCCTCTAAAGCTGAGTGTTAGGAGAGTTAGAACAAACAAAAGAAAACATTTCTTTACTCAGCGGTAAATTAGACTGTGGAACTCCTTGCCACAAGATGTGGTGATGGCGTCTGGCCTGGATGCCTTTGAAAGGGGATTGGACAGATTTATGGAGGAAAACTCCATCACAGGTTACAAGCTATGACGGGTATGTCCAGTCTGAGATTAGTGGTTGCTCATCATGAGGGCCGGGTAGGAATTTTTTTCTGTCATCCAAATTGGCCATGGATGGCAGTTCTTTGCCTCCCCAGCCTGGCAAGAGAGGGACAAGTGTTCAGTAGGTTTCATGATTTACACTTGTGTTTAATAACGTTAAACCCCAACCTCAGCCTGGTGTCTTCCTTGGGGGTGGTGCAGGGGTAATGGGCTACCTCAGAATGCCAGATGCAGGGGAATGGCAGCGAGATACATGTATCTGGTTGACCTGTGTGCTCCCTAAGGCATCTGGTGGGCCACTGTGAGATATGGAAGCTGGACTAGATGAGCCCTTGGCCTGATCCAGCAAGGCTTTTGTGTTCTTACTGTAGCAGTGGTTCCCAAACTTTTTAGCACTGGGACCCACTTTTTAAAATGACACTCTACCTGGACCCACCTAGCTTTACTAGACTAAGAACAAACCAACACAATCTCACTTTGCCAGCTTCACTAGTGACTGACCCCAACCATGAACACCCTAGCAGATGGCATGCACACTGCAACACACAATCAATGGAATGTGTTCCACTGATCTACCCTGTGATACCAACACCTGCCTGCTTTCATTCACTGTTGCCATCACACAAGGTACTTTTAGATGTTACTTAAATGCTACTTCAACTTCTTGCCTTTTGATACTGAGGGGGCAATCCTAACCTGGAGTTAGGCTGGCATAGTTAGGCCAGCAAAGTTTGGCTGGCCCAAGGGACACCGTAAAGTATGTTTGGACCACTCTTGGCGTCAGAAAGGCCAGCACACAGATGTGCGCCATCTTCTCTGACTCTGAGAGTGGTCAAAATGAGCTTGACAGTAGTCCTTGTGCCAGACAAACTTTGCTGGCCTAACTCCAAGTTAAGACTTGGCTATGCAAGTGATAAAGGCATGTTTGCAAAATTTGGAAATATCACCCAGGGATGTCAAAAATAAGATCCCTGGGCCAGGTGTGGCCCCTCAAAGCTCTTTATTCAGCCCCTGCCCCAGGGAGGCAAATATAGTGCAGGGCTGCCAGCCTTGCTCTTCCAGCACAAGTTAAGATTGCGCTCTAAGCGCTCTCCAGTACCAATACAAAGACCATTGAGAGTTGCTCTGTGGGACTTTGCAGACATAACAAAATAAGGAGGATAATGACATCAGAATCCTCAGCCATCAATGGCAACAGGTGATTGTCAGTCGAATATCAGAGTGCGGCCCTTCAGAGTGTACCTGGCTTCCACAACCACTTCTCGGAACAATCAGATGTGGCTACGAAGCGTAAGAACATAAGAAGAGCCCTGCTGGATCAGGCCAAAGGCCCATCTAGTCCCGCTTCTTGGATCTCACAATGGCCCACCAGGTGCCTCAGGGAGCACACAACAAGATGCTTGCATCCTGTTGCCACTCCCTTGCACCTGGCATTCTGAGGTAGCCTACTATTAATGTAAGGAGGTGGCACAACCCATTATGGCCTATAGCCCACGATGGACTTTTCCTCCAGAAATCTGTCCAATCCCTTTTTAAAGGCATCTAAGCCAAATGCCATCACCACCTCCTGTGGCAAGGAGTTCCATAGGTTAATTACCCACTGGGTAAAAAAGTATTTCCTTTTATCTGTTTTAATTCTCCCAACAATCAATTTCAGTGGATGTCCCCTGGTTCTGGTATTGTGAGAGAGGGAAAAGAATATCTATCGACTCTATCCCTTCCATGCATAATTTTGTATGTTTCAATAATGTCCCCACTCAGGCGCCTTTTTTCCAGACTAAAGAGCCCCAAACGCTGCAGTCTTTCTTCATAAGGGAGGTGCCCCAGCCCCATAATCATTTTTGTCACTCTCTTCTGTACACAATACTCTAGATGTGGCCTTACCATCAATTTGTACAATGGCATAATAATATTGGCTGTTTTATTCTCAACCCCTTTTTTAATTAACCCAAGCATGGAATTGGCCTTCTTAATTGCTGCCACACACTGGGTTGACACCTTCATCAAGCTGTCTACCAACTCCCCAAGATCTCTCTCCTGAGCTGTCACAGATAAGACAACTCAGAACCCATTAGCCTATATGTTTTGATTTTTTGCCCCAATGTGCATCACTTTACACTTGTCTACGCTGAAACGCATCTGCCATTTTGCTGCCCATTCCCCCAACTTGGAGTGATCCTTGTGGAGTTCTTCACAATCCCTTCTGGTTTTCACTACCCGGAAACGTTTTGTGTCAACCACAAACTTGGCCACCTCACTGCTTATGCCTGTCTCCAAGTCATTTATGAACAATACAAGTTGAAAAGCACTCGCCCCAAGACAGATCCTTGGGGCACTCCGCTTTCTACCTCTCTCCATTGTGAGAACTGCCCAAACACTCTCTGTTTCTTGGCCCTCAACCAATTCTGAATCCACAAGAGAATTCAGAGGATTCCACAAGAGGAACCTGCCCTCTTATTCCCTGTGAAGTTTCTTGAGCAACCTTTGATGGGGGACTGTGTCCAACGCCTTCTGAAAATCCAGGTATAAGATATCCACAGGTTCTCCCACATCTACCTGCCTGTTGACTTTTTCAAAGAATTCTAAAAGATTTGTGAGGCAATACTTGCCCTTACAGAAGCCATGCTGACTTTCTTTCAGCAACACTTTTTCCTCTACGTGTTGTAGGATTTTATCTTTGATTAGGCTTTCCACCATCTTACCCAGAACAGACGTTCGGCTAACCGGCCTGTAGTTTCCAGGGTCTCTCCTCCCTTTTTTAAAAATTGGTGTGACATTGGCTATCCTCCAATCCTCAGGCACCATGGCTGTTTTAAGGGACAAGTTGCATACTCTAGTTAAGAGATCAGCAACTTCATTTTTTAGTTCCTTGATAACTCTTGGGTGGATGCCGTCTGGGCCTGGTGACTTAGTTATATTTATCAATTTGATCTAAAACATCTCCTTTATTAACCATTATCTGATTTAATTCCTTAGTTAGGAGAGGCCATTTGGGCAGCAGTATCTGCCCAAGGTCTTCTGCTGTGAAGATGGACGCAAAGAATTCATTTTATTTCTCTGCAATCTCCAAGTCCCCTTTTATCTCCTCTCTCCCTCCCTCACCATCCAGCAGGGCGACCGCCTCTCTGGAAGGTTTCTAACATACTTGAAGAAGCTTTTATTGTTCCCCTTTATGTTCCTGGCCATGCGTTCCTCAAATTTTTTCTTGGCCTCCCATATCACCCTCTCACATGTCTTCTGCCAGAGTTTATGTTCTTTTTTATTCTCCTTAGTCCCACCCCTTCTCAGAGGGGAAAGGTGGCCCTTCGGAGCTGTGCCAGGTCAGTCTAAGAAGCGGATTCTGCCACGGAAGCCCCTTTCTGGAATGACTTCACGCTCTGACTCAGTGGCAGGGAGCGGGTAGGGGGCAGGCATTGTCGCTGCCCTCCCCCAGCCCAGTGCCAGGGGCATTTGCACCCCTTGCTCACCCCTGGTCTGCCATTGCTTCCATCAACTCTTAAAATGCCATGCCTATTAGTGCAGCAGCTCCATGTCTCACACCTGTGCCTCTCTTCTCTAGTGTATCTCTCTTCAGGCTGCCTTTGTTATATGTATCTCACACATCATTAGTTTGATTATATGGTAAGAACATCAATTCAGCGAACACCTAAAACATTTCCTTAATTTAGCCTATTTGCCAAAACAAAGCCATCAATAACTACTGCACTGGCCTCAGAATAGGTGTTCTGTTCCTGCAAAAAAACCATCAAGGAAACTTCACTATTTACAAACTTCGTACCAGATCCCAGTTCTCTAAGTGCTGAAACAGACAGTGGCTGGGAATTGATGTCATGTCTGAAGATGTCTTTAAGATTTCCTGTTTTGACTGGCAAGCAATGAACTATCTTGAGAACAGAGTCAGGACACGGCACCAGTTGGTTCCTTCCATTTGGAAGCAGCATTCTTTTGGCAACTGTCAACTGTTCAGATATTGTTGCTGTACAGTATTATTTGTATTTTTGACTTTTTTTAGGTGTCTTCCAGCAATAAGAAATTATCTCAAAGAATTATAAGGGTTTTTTGTGCCAACTCTTTGGAGTTGGCCAACCCCTGTACAATGGAGTTGTACAACCCTTCATTGTACAATGAAGTAAACAAAGAAATTGACATTTGGAAGCCAGAAACTTCACAACTAAGTGTGTAATCTAGAATGACTATGCAATAAATACTGTACAGGTAGATGATCCCTTATCCGGATACCCGAAATACAACTATTCCAAAATCCAGACATCTTTGTCCAAGACTTTTAAAAACTTTCTACAGAAAGAAGGTCTTGTGCTCATTCCCATGTACAGGCTGTAAGTTCTATTCTCTGCTCTGTGGTGTGTGCCTATACAGACATTGTTGAAAAATATCAAAGAGGCCAGCAGACACCCAAATGAGTAACAGTGAAAAAAGCCAGAGGAAGCCTTTCTCATTATATTTATGAAATTATTCCAAAATCCAGAAAAATCAGAAATCCGGACATCTTCCCATCCCAAGCAGTTTGGACAAGGGATACTCAACCTGTATTACCAAAGTTGTTCAAATTGGCCATATATCTATAGCCCCCATGCCTGCTATCAAAACACGGTATTTGAGCCAAATGCCTGTCACATCTATTGATCGCAAGATAACTGTATCCTCAGTACATGCAAAAACAGTCAGTTGGAGCAGTTTCCAAAGCATTCAAAAGTGCCATACAGGTTTCATCTATGAAGTGATGCTTTTTTAGTTTAATGTTTTCACTCAGCTATACAACTATGCCTGTTGAAATTAGTGTTAATTATGTCTAGCCACCCCCACCCAAAATAACAACAAACCCCTTCAAAGCTCTCCAGAGTCAACTCAAGCAGGCTTTGGAACCGGTACTCCTAATGACCACCTAGTATATATTGAGGACTGGGCTTAATTTGCAACTAGGAAATAGCTATCACCTTATTTGAAATTACCCATCACCTGAGTGGTTCCTTTAGATCAGCTAAACCAGGGGGTATCATAGGGGCTGGATACAGTCCATGGAAGCTCCTTATCCAGCCCTCTGGCTCGCCCAACACCACCATCAGCTGCTCTCAGCTGCTGAGCTGTTCTAAGGTATCATTGCTGAAAGGGCAGCCTGCGTGATAATTGGGCTCTCTGATATCTTAAAAATATGATGAATATTTGCATATTTTCTATATGCTTCTAATGAGTTCTTAAGTGCTGATTTCTGGTCATGGCCTACTTAACGTCACTTCCTGCTTAATTATATCATTTTCGGCCCTCAGCAGGCAACATAAATGCTATTTGGCCTGCTATATGAAATGGGTTTGACTCCTTTTAGCTAAACTCAAATTGGTCCTATAGCCCAGTGGTATTCAAACCTTTTAGACCAGGACCCACTTTTTAAAATGGCACTTGTGTAGGGATCCACCGGAAGTGATGTCATTAACCTGGAAGTGATGTTGTGGCAGGAAGTGACATCAAACAGAAAAAGCGTCACTATAACATAATAAAATGACACTCCTGAAATGCAAATGGGCATTCTTGGACTGCATCAACTGTACAACCATGAAACACCCTTGACAGAAAGCAGGATTAGGACAAAATATGATATAAAAGCACTGAATTTTAAAAAACCCTCACTTCAAAATTCAAACTGTTAACACTCACAAATAAAAAGGAATATAACAAGAGTAACGTCTGCCATTTCCAAGATGGCTGCTCCCAGCTTTTCATGACCCACCTATCATCAGGTCACGATCCACCTGGATCCCAACCCAGTTTGAATAACACTGCTATAGCCTAACACAACAATCACTACTTTTGACCCAAATGTCATGCTTCTATTCCATGTTACCAGTTCAGTTACAAGATAGAAGTCAAAAAGTAGTTGTGCATTAGTGACAATATTCATTTCTCTCACAATAGCAACAAAAACTGGCTATTATATGAGGAACAGGGCTCCTGCAAGAATCAATCCCTTTTCATTATTTGCACATGCCTGCATACAGCTTTCCCCCAAAATATCATACCTATGGGTTTGATGTTTTCAACACTGCTACCAGTCTTATTTTCAAAGCAAGATGAGAGGAAAACATGAACTAAGTTGCAAGTGGCAAGGAGAGAAGAATACAAAGTAGTTCTTTGTTTTAAATAACTTCACAGCAAAAAGGCTGATAAATTTTGGCATAGGACAGAAGCCTCATTAGCAAACGCCTTGGGCTGTTTGGTTGTGACCAAGAACAGCAGCACAATTTAAACCAATCTTTCCACCCCTCTACCAGAAAGAGGGGCAGCCCTATTCGCAGGAACTGTCCCACAAGCAATAGTCAAATGCTGAATGAACACACGATGGGGGGGGGGGAGAAACCCAGGGCCCAACCCTATCCACATTTTTGTGCCGATGCACTGCGATACAGCCCCAAGGTAAGCGAACAAACGTTCCCTTACCTTGAGGAGGCCTCCCTGACTCCCCCACCACCACAGAATGCAACATATACCCCATTGGGACAGCTACATCAGGGCTGGAAAATTGGATAGGATTTAGCCCCCAGTCTCTCCCTCCCTTATCAGATCAGACCACTGACTTTTTATGCTTAAAGCCAGAGCTTTCAGAGGGGAGCTGATCCCAGAGAAGGAGAAAGCCTATTAGGAGGGATAAAGAGTACCCAACCCAAGTTCAAGTAAAAAGAAATAAGACAACCATGTGGATCATGCACATCCTTTGTTAGCAAGCCAGAATCGGCTTTGGCCTCTTTTTAAGTATCTTTTAACTAGCAAAGTGCATAGGTCCCCAGGGTTGTTCACATGGCTCCCCCCAAATGATGGCTTATCATTACCCACATCATCCTAACTGGCTAACCATGACCTGTAAAAAACCTGCAGAAATCCCTGTACAAGCACACTCTTGTTTACTGGAGATGGAGTTAGCCAAGAAACCACCTGTGATACTAATTAGTGAGAAAGCATCTGGAATCAGGCCAAGCTTGTTCCAGGGCACATAAAGCTGAGTAGAGTCGGTCTGGTCAGGGCCTAAAGGGTTGACTGTCAGGAAACCGCCATGTATACCACCTTGACCTCTACGTGAAAAGAAAGGGAACAGCGATGTAATAAAAAGAAAATGGAACATGTAAAAATGGCCTATGTCAGCTGTCAGCTCAGGGAGGCCACAGTCCAGTGGCTGAATGCATGCATTGCATGTCAAGCATCCCACATCCAATTCCTGGTGCCTCCAGTTGAAGGACCTTAGATAACAGGGGTAAAAAGATCTCTACCTGAGACAAGACCCTGAAGAGTTGCTGTGTGTCAGAGTAGACAATACTGTGCTAGAAGGACCATTGGAATGACTCAGGAAAAGTCAATGGCCAGAATTTGGGGTCAGTGCAATCCCTTTATTCAGCACCCAGATTCTTACTGTGACATTTGGATTCATGTTGTGATGCCCATTGCTATCCTTTTCACAGCCAGCCTCTGAAATATGTCCTGGTGCATCAGGGATAATAGTCTCAAGTGCTCTGTTGATACAAAACACCAAGGGAGGAGTAAGCAGTGGGTCAGACTGCTCAGTAGCTAGTGTTTGGGGGCAGGGGGAAGCACCACCACAGTTTCTCTACAAAGTGGGAATAAGACCAAATAAGGCTGACGGGAGGGGATCTGAACATGCATCATGTACAAATGTGCTTCTCTGTGCAAAAAGTATATCAATCAGTACGTTACATAGGGTGGGATCACCCTAATTTTTACTTATTTAAAGAATTTGTAGCAAGAAGTAGAATTAAAAGGAAGAAACAACACAGGCAGGAAGAATGGACAGGTAGTGGGATCATGACTAGGAATTAAGGCTGCAATCCTACATATTTACTTGGGAGTAAGCTCCACTGAACTCACTTCAGAGTAAACACGCACAAGACTGTGCCACATGAGACACTTCAAAGTCTTCAGTCACTTCCTTGTGGGAAATGTGTCATGGCTGAAGCAGCACTGAAGAGGAAGAGATAGCAACTCCACTCCCTGTGTAGTGAAACCTTTGGTAATATTACCAATTTGTAGTATAACAAACATAATTGACATTTCCCAACTGAAGTAGAAATTGTCCTCCTTGTGGAGCCTCTGCATACAAAAATCACTAAACTGCCTGGATCCTGGTAACACTAAGATACCTTTGCATTATTAAATTAACTCATTTTAAAAACTGGTTTTACTGCCAGGGTTTATTCTTGGGGTGAGGAAGAGGAGTAGATAATACAGGCATGCCTGTATCCACAGATACCATGGAGAGTGGGGACACCTATTAAAAAGATGGGGGAACGTTAAACAAATCTTTTCTTTTTTCTTTTTGCCTTGTTGCAGCAAAACCACTGATGTTCCCCTATCTTTAAAAAGGCACCCGCAGTATCCATGGTTTCAGGTGTCCACAGGGTGGTAGTGGTCCTGGAATGGAAAGCCACCAGGGCATGCCTATACACTGTGATTCTACTTAGGGAGCATTCTTTGCATCTTCATACAAGCGATGGGCAACTGAAATACCTTGCGATTGTAGTGCAGATTGCTAGTACTGTACTTATGACAGACGAGAGTTTATATGAAATAAAAGTATCTTACATGCTTTCCTGTCCTCAAGACCATTAATTGCATACCCAGACAAACTGGTATCAAGAGCTAACTGTGTGACTTTCAAATTCATAACTTGTACCTCTGATACTAATTATATTAAATACAGAAAGTTCTATGCAGATCAACTGGACTTACTCCCACAAAAGAAAAAAGAAAAAAAAGAGGTAGGACAGGGGAATTAAGCATTGTTATTCACTCTCCTAGAACATACAAGGTTTCCTGCAACCCCTCACAGTTCAAAACCTAGCTGGATAAGATTCAAGCAATTCCACCACACCCAGTTTATTGACATAAGAGACAAGCAGTCCCTGGGTCCACTTATTCTCACTACTATAGTAACATCAAGTATTGGTTGATCCTTACAACTTTTGCTTTGTAAATGGGGAAGTCAGACAAGACCTCTTCTTCCTCTATTTAGCTCATTTCCATGACGCACCTAAATAATAATGAAAAATACCACCTGATGTGGGAAGGACAGGGGTCTGGGTTATTTCCCCCAACCAGTATCTCCCTGCTGAGTGATGGAGAACATAAGAGCCCTGCTGGAGCAAGCCAAAGGCCCATCTAGTCCAGCTTCCTGTATCTCACAGTGGCCCACCAGATGCCTTCAGGAGCCACAAGTCAAGATGCCTACATCCTGTTGCCTCTCCCTTGCACCTGGCATTCTGAGGTAACTTGCTTCTAGAATAGGGAGGTTGTACCATCCATCATGGCCTGTTGCCTGCAATAGACTTTTCCTCCAGAAATCTGTATAACCCCCTTATAAAGGCACCTAGGCCAGATGCCATCACCACCTCCTGTGGCAAGGAGTTCCACAGAATGGTTTCCAAATAATAAAAAGTATCTATTAGGAGTTGAAGCATTCCCTTTCTAACGGCACTCCCAGGCCACTCTGACTCAGAGACTGAATGCACATCTAGTCCGGCGGTCCAGATTCAGACCTGCAGGGTGCTTCAGGTTGTGCTGGTCCCTGCTAATCATAACTGAGACCAGTCGAAGCAGTGAGGATATTGGCCTGGGACAAGGGTAACTTTCCCAGGGATTCTACAATGTCTGTGCCCTAGAAGAGAAAGGAACTGGTTAATCCTTTTGTTCTCTATGAGAAAGCAAGCAACTACAGTCTCTCTTATTCCTCCTTGGGGAGGGTAACACAAATGGCCAATGCTGCATTTCTGTCAAGTGCATGCAAAATCAGGCTCATCAACTTTGCTTCTCATAAAGTTATCAGAAGCAATGGAGAACAGGAACCTGGAATTAGCCCACTCACTCAGCCCCAGCAATGGGTTCTGAGCTGTCTGTGACAGCTCAGGAGAGGGATCTCGGGGTGCTGGTGGACAATTCAATGAAGGTATCGACCCAGTGTGCGTCAGCAATTAAGAAGGCCAATTCCATGCTTGGGGTCATTAAAAAAGGGGTTGAGAATAAAACAGCCAATATTATCATGCCATTGTACAAATCGATGGTAAGGCCACACCTGGAATATTGTGTCCAGTTCTGGTCGCCGCATCTCAAAAAGGACATAGTGGAGTTGGAAAAGGTGCAGAAGAGAGCAACAAAAATGATTACGGGGCTGGGGCACCTCCCTTATGAAGAAAGACTGCAGCGTTTGGGGCTCTTCAGTCTAGAAAAAAGGCGCCTGAGGGGGGACATGATTGAGACATACAAAATTATGCATGGAAGGGATAAAGTCGATAGAGGGATGTTCTTTTCCCTCTCTCAAAACACCAGAACCAGGGGGCATCCACTAAAGCTGAGGGTTGGGAGAGTTAAAACAGATAAAAGGAAGTACTTTTTTACCCACCGGGTAGTTAATCTGTGGAACTCCTTGCCACAGGAGGTGGTGATGGCATCTGGTCTTGATGCCTTTAAGAGGGGATTGGACAGATTTCTGGAGGAAAGGTCCATCGTGGGCTATAGGCAATGATGGATTGTGCAACCTCCTTACAAAGGTGGTGGGCTACTGGTACCGGGTGCAAGGGAGTGGCAACAGGATGCAAGCATCTTGTTGTTTCATGCCTCCCTGGGGCACCTGGTGGGCCGCTGTGAGATACAGGAAGCTGGACTAGATGGGCCTTTGGCCTGATCCAGCAGGGCTCTTCTTATGTTCTTATGTATCCAAGGGGAAGAAATCGATCAGCAAATACTGTAATGCTCTCTTTGAGGGCACATGCCAAAGAGTAACCTGCATTCCTCTATCAGATGCAGTTCCTTCCAGCTCTCCTTTAATGGTGCTATAAGACCGCAGGAAAAACTAATAAGTCAGTCAGTCTGCAGAGTAGAAGCATCTAAAAATTCTATCACTTTTGGTTTATTAAACACTCTATACCCCACCTTTTGGCCCCAATTTTTATGACTACGGATTTGGTCTCTTCCCACAAAACTGTAAGAATCCTCACTCTGCATTTAAGGCAAATAAGAGACTCCTTTTTCTTCACCATCAGTCAAGGAGAGGAAAATAAGACACACATACAGGGAGATGCAGATAGAGATTAGAAACTCTATGTTGACCCCTTCTGTACTATACAGAGAACTCAGGATGGGTTGATACAAGTCTACATTCACAATACAAGCTACAAGAGGCAAGTCTACATTCAAGCACATAACAGGCTGGAGGGAGTTTTAAACTTTATTGATGCATAAGGGCCTTTCCTTCCAACTGTTTGGAGGGCCAATGGGATCCTCAGACATCCTGCACCAGACCTGGTTTAGATGTAGCCATGAATAGAAAGGATTGGCAACTTCTCTCTCTCTCTCTCTCTCTCTCTCTCACACACACACACACACACAGAGAGAGAGAGAGAGAGAGAGAGAGAGAGAGAGAGAACTGGGGAGGAGAATTAGTACCCTGGAAGAATTCCTAATCATTGGAGGCTAGGCAAGGCAAGGCACATAGCAATTAGGGTGCTGGCTTCCCCCATAATGCAGTGACTGCCCCCCCCAACAGGTCGTTTATTATGACCACCCACCCATCCCAAACTAGAGATTAATTTAAACCAGAAAATGATTATGCATTGCCTCAAAATGGGAATTTATTTCTTAAAAGTGAAATACCCTTTAATATTAGATAACATTTCCAGTCCAGCTTCAACAAACCTTTTAAAGGCTAGCACATTCCTCTTTTATATTCTGTTATTTGCCTGTACATAGTGCTTCAACTAGTACTGGAGGTAGAACACAGTAACCACAGGCCTTTTATTCTAAGACTGAAAGAACAGCCATTACTGCCTCTTCTTCTTCCCAGAAGTCCCGGGTGCAAAGTGAGATCCTGCCTAGTACCTAGGCAGACTAATCAACATGAATCTGCTTAATTCCTCCTATACTCCATTTTAAGACTCTTACAAAATGTAGGCTTTGGGGGTTATCAGAGCAGGACCTCCCCCCCTCCCCCGTTTGCTTTGTTCAAGAATCAGCCTGATGAAGAGTTACAGATAACCCCAAGGCCTGCGTACGATTGTGGGGTTTTTTGTTTTTGTTTTTGGTTGATCCTAATGAAAGGTATTGCCTGATTATGGATTCTTAATTTTTATCAAATCGGCTAACATCACTATTTATGACTTTTCCTCGTGAACGTGCCCCCCAAGGAAACTAAAAAGGCCCGCAAATTTTCCCACTGCGGGTGTGTATTAAAAGTGTGTCCCGGATTTAATCAGAGAAGGATCCCATCTCCCCACATCCTCCTGAAACGGGGTGGGGGGTGGGAGAAGACCCTATTTTGACACAACCATGGGGGGGGGGGGGGGAGAGGCGGGAAGCGTAAAAAAAGCTCGCGGGCGCGCTCACACGGCCCCTTTTTCTCCCGCCCATATAAAAATAAATGGGCATCAACTCTAAAACTATGGCCTACGGGGGGGGGGGAGAGAACGATAGAGCCCTCCTTTCCCCCCACCCCATAACAGGGGCCAATTGTCCGCTTCCGCACTCCAGAAAGGATCAATAATCTTCCCCTTCCAGAGGGAGTACGTTAAGAAGCTCTTTTCCTTCTCCCATTCCCAGGTTGGCCTTTTTCCACCTCTACTTCACGCCCCCCCATACCACGCCTGCCATGCCATGCCAGCCTCGCCCCCCCCCCCCGACGCCAGGGCCTAGCGCGGCCTGTCGGGGCCTGGCCGGACCCGGGCAGCGCGCGCGCGCAGGGTGAAGCGACTAAGGCGTCCGAGGCGCCGGCGCGGGGGAGGAGGAGGGCGAGGAGGTGCGGGGCCCCCGCGTTGCTGCGGCTGCGCCGGGTCTGGTGCGAGATGAGTGAGGAGCTGCTAGGAGATTGCGCGGTAGGACACTCACCTCAGAGCGGCTGCGCTGCAGCGGGCCTGCGCCGTGGAGCCTCGGCGGGAAGCGGAGACAGAGGAAGAAAGAAGAGGGGCCTGAGGAGGAGAGCGACTGTGGTGCGGGAGCCACGAACACGCGAGAGGAGGGAGGAGAAAGCGCGCGCCCCCCACCTCCGCCTCCTCGCCGCCGCCCTCAGGCCTATTCTGGCCTGGCTGAAAGAAACGGGCGCGGCGCTGACGGGCCTGGTTGAGGTGACGCTGTCGCAATGGCGGGAGGGGGAAAGGCAGAAAGACGCGCGCTTCAGCACGGGCCTGCTATAGGCAAGCGGCGGGCGGCAGTCGAGTCCAGTTGCGGCGGGAGCAGCAGCAGCACCACCGCCACCAGGCCGAGGGGGGAGGGGAGGACGCACGGCGTGAGGGGTAGCCCCGCGCCGCCATGATAGGAAGGGCAGGAAAGAATACGACTCGCTTTGTACATGACAATGTAGCCCGCTAAAGAGGAGGTAGAACAAAAAGTATTCCTAAGCACCGGTTCGAGGGAAATGGGAAGGCGAATGGTCCTAGAGAATGAGTAGCGTGAGTTTGGGGGGAAGGTTGGGCGCCATATTGGGAAGGGCGCCTTCTGTAACCAACGTGGGGTATGAGGTATTTGCCATGTTGAGAAGGGCGCGAGTAACGTAGTGCAGGAAGAAGAAGCGCCGTAATAGAAGGGTCGGGCCGTTATTTACTTTTGTGTAAGGTCCTAACAGTTTTCAGAGGGGTCGGTGCTGTGCGAGTGGTGGACCACCTAATCCAGCAGTCCGCTTTATCAGACGCGTGAAAGGAAGTTGTAGAGTGTTGTTTTCCGGCGCTGCGTCGCCATGTTGAGAAGGTGGGGTTGCCCCTTAAAAGTTGGATGACGGGTGAGCGAGGAAAGAGGCGGGAATTAAGAGGCGAGAAAGTCCAGGGGCGGGGAGTAGCCTCGTACCTGGAGGAACTCGCAGGTGTTTTGAGATGTCTCTTCTAGAAGGGAGGCAAGAATTCTTGTAGTAGAAGAGAACAGAGGTTCGAAAACTGCTGTCACCACCCAGGGAGAAACTTCGTATAGTAGCGTAAAATAGTTTTTGCGGGAAAATGCACGTTGAAAATAACCTCCCCTGCCCGTGGAGTTTTGGTGTACTTTACTCTGCAAATTGCTAGCCTATCTCAAATATATAGTACAATACGAGTAATAAAAATAACATTCATAATAGTTTTGCAAACAAGTTTCCAAACACAGTAACAGGAGTAAAACGTGTAAGTTCCTGGTTAGAGGGCTTTACAGTCTGCATTTCATAGTTGGGGAGACAATAAAGGGTGAGACGAGATTCTGATCCGTTTCAGAGGTAATATAACTGTAGACACTGTAGCAAGGAGCTTATCTGCTGTGCATGCGCACACAGGCTTTTCCAGGGAAAAACACTTTACTTGTCTGAAGCACTTGTTCCCATGTTATACTGTACCCAGGAACAGCTGTCCATATGCAGGAACACATTTTCATGTGAATTACTGTACCTGCATTTATTGTCTCAGGTCAACAATCTGTAGATTTATCTATTTATTAGAAGTTTTCTGCCCTGTACTTCCCCCCTCTCATTAGGGAGGTGTCTAAGGCAACTTACAAAAATAATATACAGATAAGATCAACCACAGGAACAAGAACTGTAATTAGGGCACTACAACAAAACAAACACAGCAATACACAAAAGCTAAGCAGAACAAAAATTATAACAAGCCAGGGCTGATCTCCTGAGGAATAGACTTGGGTGCCACCATAGAGAAGGCCCTTTTCTGCCTGAAATACTAATGAATATGAAGAAACGTTCTCTCAGATTGTCTTGGAACTGGCAGTCCTTCAGATACTTTGGTCCTAAGCAATTTAAAGCCTTAAAGGTTAAAATCAGACCTTGAATTACACTAATATAAGAACAGTGCTGATAGTGTAGCACAAGTCAGCAATTGGACAGCAGCATTCTGCATGAACTAAAGTTTCTGGATAGTCTTCAAGGATAGCCCCACATCGAGTGTGATACAGTAATCCAGATGAGGTGTAACTGATGCTTGGACTACCATTTTTGGGTCTGATTGGCCCAGGAAAGGACAATGCTGGTACACCAGTCTAAGCTGAGCAAAACTGCCACTGCTGACAACTAAGGGCCCAATCCTACCCAACTTTGCTATGTCAGTGCAGCCGGAATGCAGCCCTGAGGAAGGGGAACAAATGTTCCCTTAACTGGGAGAGGCCTCTGTGAGTGCCACTCAACCACAGGATGCAGCACACGCCCCATTGCCAGGATGCACCAGAACTAGAAATGTGTTTAGAATTTGGCCCTGAGTGTCCAGCTTTAAGGTCGGGTGCAGAGGTATTCCTAAGCTGAGAACCTGCTCTTTCAATGGGAGTGCAATATTTTCCAGAAAAAGTTGACAATCCATAACATGGAACAGACCTCATCTTGTTCAGATTTAATTTCAACTTGTTCGTCTCCTCATGCTGAATCACTCCTTACTCTGATTCAGGACTTATGTAGCCTTTCTGTTATCCAATAGAATCAATCTATTCTTCTCTCTTTATAAGTAAGAGAACTATACAGATTTTCACTTACAGATACCGCACATATTAAGACAATCCCTCTTTATACCAAGACCTTCAATATAGGGTTTAGGAATTTGGGTGGGGGGACGACAAAATCTCTTGTGGAGGCAAGATCTACCTCCCAGATACTCAGGACCTTAGGAGGACTGAGCACAGCTGGGTCACCCTCCATATAAGATGCACCGCCTGATGGGTAGCATGCCCCACACTTTCAAGGCACATGCATTACATGATTTCTTTTGCAGTGTATTTTTTTTGTGCTGCATTTCTACAAATTACTGTGAATGTGGGTCCTAAAGAATATGAAAAAAACTTGTGGAAAAATAGATCAACATAAGAGAGTTGCTCATAGTTTGCAACTAAAGCTTGAGGTGCTAAATCTCATTATGTGATATTAGAACTTCTGAAATGTTTTCATCACCAACTTTAACACTTTATTGATGCTGTATTATGTTATTTATTTGATCATACCACACAGTGTTTCCCTTATTAGGCATTTACAGCAATTTTGAGGTGAACCTGGAGTGACTTTGGAACAAGTTAGAATTTCTCTGTTGAAATTAATGTACTAAATTGTACTTGCTACCCAGATTTTCACTGTAAGGGCTGTTTACAGGAGAAGTTTGATATGTATTTACCTTTTATGTATTGGTATGTATTTACTTTATATTTAGCAAGGGGAGAGCAATTCTTCCTCTTCACCACGGCACAGCATCTTTTCCAGTGATTGTGGCTAATGTCCTCTGTATTTTTTTTTTAAGATTGTGAGCCCTTTGGGGACAGGGAACCATTTGTTTTACTATGTAAATCACTTTGTGAAGTACTTTTGTTGAAAAGCAGTAAATAAATATTCTTACTAATAATATAATTATGTTGTACTCATTAATAATCTATATATATAAAGAAGAGCGTGGGTATGTGTGTATGTATGTTTTGCATAGGCTCCGCAACGCCTGGAGCGATCGGCACGAAACTTGGCACGCATACACCTTGCGGCCTGGCAACAAACACTGCGGGGGTCAGGGCCCCTAGCACCCCCGGGGGTGGGGGTACGTGGGGGTCCCCATGTGAAGATGGCCGAAAACGGCCAAAATCAGCGTCGAATCCATAGTTTCCAGGGTCGCCGAGGTGAGAGGTGACACTCTCGATGCAGTTGGAGTCTGGGTTTGGACCCCCCTCGACGTGGGGGGCAAGAAGGGGTGCGAAACACAACGTCCGCCATGCCCTGCTCTAACGCCTGGACCGATTGGCACCAAACTCGGCATGCAGAAGCCTAGCAGCCTGGCCACAAACACTGCGGGGGTCAGGGCCCCCTAGCGCCCCCAGGGGTGGGGGTACGCAGGGGTCCCCGCGTGAAAATGGTCGAAAATGGCTAAAATCGGCATTGAATCCATAGTTTCCAGGGTCGCTGGGATGAGCAGCAACGCTCCCAACGCCGTTGGAGTCTGGGTTCGGCCCCCCCTTGGTGTGGGGTGCGAGAAGGGGTGCGAAACAAAACATCCGCCATGCCCTGCTGGAACGCCTGGACCGATCGACACGAAACTTGGTACGCATACACCTTGCGGCCTGGCGACAAACACTGCGGGGGTCAGACCCCCCCTAGCACCCCTGGGGGTGGGGGTCCCCACGTGAAAATGGTCAAAAACGGCCAAATCAGCGTCGAATCCAGTTTCCAGGGTCGCCGGGGCGAGCGGCAATGCTCCCGACACCGTCAGAGTCTGGGTTCGCCCCCCCTTGGCGTGGGGTGCGAGAAGGGGTATGAGACACAACATCCGCCATGCCCTGCTGGAATGCTTGCAGCGACACGCACCAAACTCGGCAAACGCGTGCCTTGCGGCCTGGCAACAAACACTCCAGGGGTCAGGCCCCCCTAGCGCCCCTGGGGGTGGGGGTGCCCCAGGGCCCCCGCGTGAAAACGGTTGAAAACAGATGAAATCGTCGTTGGTTCTGTAGTTTCTGGGTTCGCCGAGGCAAGCGGCAACGCTCCTGATGCTGTGGGAGTTCGGGTTCGCCCCCCCTCAACGTGGGGGGTGGGAAGGGGTGCGAAACGAGACGTCCACCATGCCTCACTGAGGCTCCTAGAGCGATTGGCGCCAGACTCAGCATGCATATGCCTTGTGGCCTGGCAACAAACACTGTGGGGGTCAGGGCTCCCAAGTGCCCCCGGGGGTGGGGGTGCGCAGGGGGCCCCATGTGAAAATGGTCAAAAACGGCCGAAATCGGCCTAGAGTCCGTAGTTTCTGGGGTTGCCGAGGCGAGCGTCACTGTTGGAGTCCGGGTTCGGCCCCTGTCGGCATGGGGGGCGAGAACGGGTGCAAAACTCATACTCTGGAAGATCATTTTGTTACCCGGGCAACGCCGGGTAACAAAAAGCTAGTACTATAAAGAGGGAAGGATGTATAGAGCTGGGTGCTATCTGCATTTTGATGACACGATCCCGTGCCTCTTGATAACCTTTCATGTAGCGTTCAAACATGGAGGACTGAATTAAGTGCGGTAGAACTCCAAAGTGTCAAGTCAGAGTGTAAAGAATATGATGAAACTGGAAAAGGTTCAGAAGAAAGTAACCAAAATGATTACTGGGCTGGGGCACCTTGCTTACAAGGAAAGGCTACAGCGTTTGGGGCTATTCTGGGGAAAAAGCGCCTGAGTGGGGGACATGATTGCTGCAATGCAATCCATATTTACCCAGGAGTAAGCCCCATTGACTATAATGGGACTTGCTTCTGAGTAGACATAGAATTGGGTTCTGAGACATACAAAATTATGCATGGGATGGATAGAGGAATGTTTAGCCCCTCTCTCACAGCACTAAAAAGTCTGATTTATGGATGAAAGGTCCATCACAGTTGTAAGCCATGAGATGTAGGCTATCACTGAATGCCAGACGCAAAGGAGTGGCAACATGATAGTCCTCTTCATATGCAAACTTGCTTATCTGCTAGGGGCAGAATTGCTACTTACTGCCTTATCTGCTTTCTGGTTATCTACTATGCAGAGACCTTCCAAAGGCTGCAGGAACCTTCAGAATGGCATCCACAACAGCGCTGACTCCTTTAAAATAGCCGGCAGATGCATCCATAAAGTTAAGGGGTCTGTACTGGCTGCAGGTGCCATTCTGAAGATCTCTGCAGTCTCTGGAAGGTCTCTGCAGCATTCAGAAATTCTTTGGTATGTCCTGCTGCACTCTGCTGGCTTCCTGACTGTCTCTGCTGGATTCTTCTGATGGCAGCTAAGGTAGCCCTTGCACCTAACCCCCTTTCCCCCTCACTTGTGCTAAAAAAACTGCAGTTTTATTGCACAAGTGAGGGGGAAAGAGGGTGCTTTTTTTAGGATAAGTTCTAAACAAACAACTCTAATCAAACAAAGGAGAGTAGAAAGTGTTTATGCTCCTGATACGTTGCACGAGAGATGCAAGTACCATTTGGGGGGGGGCATTTGGTAGGCTAGAATGATGTGGCACATGAGGCCTGCTGGACAGCTGGTTAATATTTGTGTTAATATGTACAAAAAGGCATAACAAGAACATTCTCACACTGACTTTCTTGTGAAGAAAATGTTTATCGATCCCCAGATATAACAGGCAGCCTAGCTGTAAAGATCAGATTTAACTGATCAGTGCAACCAATGAGGTATTGCTGTAGCCCAGTGGTTCTCAAAACATTTTAGCATTGGGTCCCACCTAATAAAGCATTTCACTGTACCTGCTACTCAAGCCTCTGGCAATAACTGATTGGGCAGCCGTGCTACCCCCAAGTAGCACTCTTGATGCACATAGCCTAATCTACCCTGTCAGTTTTGTGAAACGCCCAAAACTTATGGGGTCCCAGACCCACAGTTGCTCTAGGTGAAGGCTGATTTATAGCCAGGCCCAAAAGGGGGGGTGCTAATTCTGCCCTGTTTTCATAGTAATACCCTTTCAATGCCCCTATCCTTGCAACAATATGAAGCCATGTGACTGATAAAGGTAAAGGTAAAGGTTTCCCCACGACCGAATGGTCTAGTCGTGACCAACTGTAGGGGGCGGTGCTCATCTCCGTTTCAAAGCCTGTGAGCCGGCGTTTTTGTCCGATCATGGTGGCCAGCATGATTCTACGCCGTAGCGCACGGAACGCCGTTACCTTCCCACCAAAGTGGTTCCTATTTATCTACTTGCATTTTAGGTGCTTTCGAACTGCTAGGTTGGCAGGAGCTGGGACAAGCAACGGGAGCTCACTCCGTCACGCAGTCTCGAACTCCCAACCTTGCGGTCGAAAGCCCAGCGACAGCGGATTAACTCGCTGCGCCACCACGTCCCTCATGTGACTGATGGATAGGTCCAAATATTGAGGAGAAAGGATAGAAATGTTTCTCCTCTCGCACTACTAGCACGCAGGGTGATCTAATCAAATTTAGCAGTAGCAGTACAGTAGTTTCAGAAAAAACAAGTGCTTTGCCCAAAGTATAATTCATGTATGGAATTCACTGGCTCAAGAGGGACAGTTTCACTGGCTCAAGGGCCTTGAGTGTGATCAAAAGGCATGATAGAAATTCTTAAATAAAAGGGATTAAACAAATTCATAGAAGAGGAGAAGGCTCCTATTATTAGCCACCACAGCCAAAACAAACCTCCATGCTCAGAAGCAATGTGCCAGTGAGCACCAGTTTCTGGAGAGGGTTCTTGCCTTAGTGCCCTGTTTGTGGGCTTCCCAGAAGCATCTGCTTGGCCATGATGGGTGGGTGGATGGATGGATGATGGGCTGGAGAGTTGGCATCATCTTAAGTTCTCAGGTGTTCCCTTGCATCCTGTGTCATTCCTTAAGACTTTAATGTAAGAGCTGAGAGCTGCCAGTAAATCAGGGGTTCCTGGGGCTCTTAAGGGCACTTGGTGCCAAAATGGCAATTTGGGCAAGACAACTGGTAAGGGAGCAATCTTTCATTGCATGGGTCTATGATTGGTGATGACCTGATTTGGAGTGCAGAGCTGTTTCAGTCCCACTGCCTTATGCAGGCTGCATTTGACCCTTTGAATTAAGAGCTTCAGCTGCCTCTACAGGGGCCGTTAACCAATAGCTGATGTTTTGTCCATACTATCAGTAGGTCACAGATGCACCCAAGTCAGGAATTTTATTTGATGGTTTGGCAACAGAGTGGAATATGGGAATGCACCTAAAGTCAAAGCAGACAGGCAGCTTAGAGCACAATCCTCACCTACTTTCCAGCACCCGAGTAAGGGCAATGCAGCTCACTTTGACAAACATTCTCTTACCTTGAGGAGGCCTATGTGACTGTCCTCTAACAGCAAGATGCAGCATGCCCCACTGGCATAGCTATGTCAGTGCTGGAAAGTTAATTCCAGTGCACCATCATTGGTGTCAACAAGGAGGCAGGGGAGTACTATTGCTAGCTGGCACCCTAGTACTGAGGAACTAACACCATAGCCCGCCAGTCTATACTACCACTGTGTCCTGCTAGCCCAACTTGTTGCCAAAGAAGAACCTGAGCTCTAGAGTGAATAGCTCCACCAGACCACTCCTAGTTGCCAGCTCTCCCTTTCTCATCTTGGTCTGTCCCCAACTCCTGGAGACAACAATATCCTTCTCCCTCTGTTTCTATAACACCCACTCCCTCCAGAGTGGCCACCCAAGGAAAATAATTTACTGACCAAGTTTTAATTCATGTTTTCCCAGGACATCCCCCCTCTCTCTGGTCAAACAGGTCATATTCATAAAAGGAATTATTTATTTTAAAATACAAGATATTTGATTTACATAATAGCATCTCCAGCTTCCACTCAACGGGGAGGTAAGGCAATCAAAGGAAAGGCTTTAAAAACAAAACAATTAAGGCAGCAAACAAAATACTATCTAGGTTCCACCTACAGGTAGGCGTTTGACTTCCAGGCATAGTTCTTCCACTATCAACCCAGCATAATGCTTGCAGGCACCAAGATACCCCCTGCAAGTCCTCTCCTCCCTTAGTCAAACACACTCTTGTCTCCCCATTTATAGAACCAACCCTTACTGAGTCCTGGTTACCCTCTAGTTCTTCAATCACTTCCAGCTGTGGCTCTCTTAATCTTTCTTAGCCACAGGAGGACAAATTACTACCTACCATCAGCTATTCTCTCAACTACCCAGCCTCGGTTTTCACACTTTACAAGAGTTTATGCTTTAAAATAGGGACATAGTGGTGCTGTGGGTTAAACCGCTGCTGCTGAGCTTGCTGACCGGAAGGTTGGCAGTTCAAGACCTTGCAATGGAGTGAGTGCCCGTAGCTTGTCCCAGCTCCTGCCAACCTAGCCGTTCGAAAGCAAGTAAAAATGCGAGTAGATAAATAGGTACCACTTCGGTGGGAAGTGGTACTGTGCGCCTTGACGTATAGTCATGCCAGCCACATGACTATGGAAACTTGTCCTCGGACAAAGCCGGCTCTTCGGCTTAGAAACGGAGATGAGCACTGCCCCCTACAGCCGGTCACAACTAGACCATTCGGTCATGGGGAAACCTTTACCTTTATGCTTTAAAATACAACTTCCAGCATCCCCTCTTTACAAAGATGACATTCCTTGACTTCCAACTTTCACCCCCAAAGACCACTCCCACCTCCTTGACAGTTGGGTTTGTTTATTTAGTATCATATAAAGCAAACTCCAGATTTGATAGCTACTGTGGTAGATTTTTCTTCTAACCTATGATTTTTTAAACTTGTGATGCTGCTCACTGTCATCACAAGCAGGGCCTCTGAAAGGAATGTTATCAGGGGGCGTAAAGTTTATTTTGGGTCCCTTCCCAAGGGGGAGGGGCTAACAGAGCAAGAGTAGAGTGGCAATGGGGTTGGACAGAGTGGGGTAGGGAGGAGCCAAAACAGGCCAGGTAGGGTTGTAGCAGCTGGAAAAGTCTTTGGAGCCCAGATCTACCTGGCTTCCTGATGCAGAGCCCAGGTTAAACCCACCAACGTGGTGTTGGCAGCTAGATATAGTAATACAGAAAACCAAACATGCCCGTAAGTCTCTCTAAAATCTTTTAAATACAGAAAACCAATGTATTTACCACCAATGTATTTAGGTTCATGCTAAAATGAGTGTCCTGTGTGACCAAAACCTCTGAAGCAGACGTAGTCCTGCAGCTGTGTCCCTGAGCACTCCTCCATGATAAGCAGATCCACAAGCCAAAAAGCTACTGTAGCAGGCCCGTTTCCTCCCAGATATGACACTGTGTTAAGGAGCATCAGGTATGCATTTCTTGGCCCAGTGCATATGGCTTGCGGCAGCATCTGCTGTTGTGCCCACAGTAGCGCCCACAGCATCTTGCGTAAGCAGCAAGTCCAGGTGAGGCTGGAAATTTCTGGGCCCCCTCCTTTGGCTCCTGGGCCCAGGTACAAATTACCCCCATAACCCCCCCTCCTCAGGGGTCCTGATCACAAGCACAGAAACTAGCAGAGCAAAAGAAAAGGGAAGGATATAGAACCATTTAAACTTTTGTGTTTTAGGTCCCAGATGAAAAGCATCAAAAGAACCAGAATACAAAGCAGTTTTGTGTACCCCAGAATTAGGAGCAGAGGAATAATAATCAAGATATTCAGAAACTTTCAACATATAATCAAGGTGGAAGCATTATGTGAAAATTGGGAAAGGAGTAGACAAAATTTCCACTGCACTTTTATTTGAGTAAGAGGAAATGAGGTTCATTTTGAGAAAGGAGAAACAAACTCTCACAACTAGGGCTGTAGTATTTTAAGTGGTGAGAGAAATCACTTAAAATTTTGTTTAATCAGCTAAAAAGGCATACCCAATTAAGCAGGCAATAACTGAAATATGACAGTGTAATATGACAATTCCTCAAAAAGCTGCAGGTGGCTGGCCCTATCTTAGGTGAGGCATACCCTTTTGCTCTCACACATTCGTGACAAGCACCATAAAAGACAGCAAATGCTTTTTTTTCAAAACTAATCAGACATATGTAAGTTTCAGGGGCAAACTTATACCCACTTTTGTGGGAGGGGCAGCCCAATCCTATACTGTACTGGAACAGGCAGGCCAGTAGGACTGTGCTGTATCCAGCACAGTGTAGGAGGCAGTTGGAGCTCACCTTGGGGTTAGGGGAGATTTTCCCCTTACCCCGAGGTAAGCCCCAGCCCGCCCAATGGGGCTGCTTGGATCAGGGCTAGCAAAATCGCTGTTGCAAATCCAAGCAGCCAGATTGGGTCTGCCCAGCCAGGGGTTAGGATCTGGCCCAATAGTTGGATCCGCACGCCACCCCTTCCCCAGGCTGGCCCTCTCTCTGCCCCCTTCCGTTTCTCCTTCCTTCCCCTCACCCTCACACAGCCCCCGTGCTGGCCAAACCTTGGTGCTCTGGGGCTTGCCTGGTTGGTGCGACTCGCCATGCCGACCCAGTGCCTTTTGCACTGCCACACACATGCCTTACAGCATGTTTATAACAGCCCTGGGCCAACGCAAGTGACATGCATCAGCCCAAGGGCACAACAGGATTGCGCCCAGGTCCTATTGAACAATGGGACTCACTGCCAAGTAAGCATGCACAGAATTGTTCTACCCATTTGTTGATTTAAAACTGATTTGCATAACTAAGCTCTTTTTAATTAGATGGCAGCGTTCCCCTTTCCTGAATGTTAATTTTTCCACAGTTTCCCTACATAATTCCTAGCGCAGGCCTTCTTTCTTGTTCAAAGCCCAAAACGTAATCATGTTTGATATGAACAATCCAGTAAATAATGTCAATGCTTCCTCCCACAAAAACACATCTAGATTTTTGCATTACTACCTGTTAGCAGCAGGGAGCAGTGTAGACTGAAACGACGTTTGCGTCGTCTTGACATTAGACCAGCCTGGTTCTTAGGAAAGAAAAGACCTTGTAGCCTTTGGTGGAATGTTTCCTGCTTGGTCAATTCAGCACAGCCTTGACACACAACTGGTACTCCACAGCAAGCAACAGATGGGAGTTGCCAACAGAGCCAGGAGAGGAACCGGCAATAGTTTCCTGCTTCTAGCAGATTTAAAGATCCAAGTTAGCCATGTTGGTGGCCATGTTACAGTGACCTTGTGCTATGCACTCTATTAGCACTACAGACCAGGTTTGTACAGTGGGACAGTGGTCAACAGGATAATGGAGAACTAACTATCCTTTATCATACAGAATGTTGCTTTGGTTCAGCTACAAATTCAGCAAATCCGGAGAAATTCCTCTTTTGCCCCCTTTTCCAGAAGGCTTCTGGAGGCAGGCCATGGCAGTTTTAGGGCAAAGGAGCTTGGACAACATTGTGTAACTAGTTACATCTTATGCAGATGTTACCTAGAACAGAGGATCTGTTGACTAGAAAGTGTTGACTTCACAGGGTTGTTGTGGGGACACAAAGAGGGAAGGAAATATAAACACTGCTCTGAGCTCCTTTGAGGAATAGAAGGGCAGTGTCAAAATGTAATAAAAAGACTATTGTAGGATTACCACCTTTTTATCAGCTTGGCACTTGGAAAGTCTGTTACAGCCTGATATGCAGAAATTAAACCATGAAGCTTTTTCTGGAGGGGTGGGGTGGCATCATGATGACAGAAGCAGAGCCAGTTTTTTAAAAATTGAATGGCAATCCTACGGCCTTATAGCAAGTAGACTTGCTAACCTTTTCACCGACTCTGGTGCTGTGTCTGTAACTGCAGTGTGATACACAGAAATTAGGTAGAGGAAGCTAGATTCACTACACATTATCAATGCCGAGAGCAAGCAAGAGGATTGATCCTCATTTCCTAATTATGCTGGAAGCTAAAAGGCAAGTGCTGTAGTGGGTTTGAAATCAATCAGAGTGTAGTTTCCCTAGATGAGCAACAAATTAGTAGCCTGAACACTGTAAGTGTAGAAGGAATGCTTCTGACTGAAGTTTTATTAGCTACAAATAAAGGTAAAGTATTGGAAGTGTAACAAGACAACAAATACAAAAATTCCACATTTTGTTTATCATGTCTTCTTCACAGCTTTGAAACGAGTTAGAAACAATTGCACTGCACGAGCCTTTTGTTGCTTTGGGACAACTGCAGAGTAAATGGCTTGCAGTTGACAGTCCCATCAGCCATTTTTTGCCTGCGCAGAGACCATGTAAACATCAGGTGGACATCAAGGATAGCCTGGTGGCAGGGAAAGGAAACAAATGCATTGGCACACGGGAGTCCCACTCAAACAGGCTAATTCTCAGCAGGGGACCTTGTTGCCGATAATGGTGACTGCATCAATGAAGGGCTTGGCAAGCTGAGCCGACAAGATGGCTCTGTGGTGCCTTTTAGCTGGAACTGAAACTCGAAGGGCGGCATGGGGACCTGGGGAAAGGTCAGTCTGCAGTGTGTGGAGAACACTCAAGGCCATTCTGGGCACAATGGCAGGAAATGTTTCACATACTCCTTTCTGCAGTCCCGTCTCCCTGGCTAAGATGGAAAGGAGGCTTGAGAAAAGATCGAGCACGTCTCATTTATCTGCAGTGTGACGAGCCACGAGAGCAGTTTGAGGAAATCAAAATGTGTTGTGATTATTGAGGCGCCACCTTCTGAATAGAGGAGCCCCTCCTGGCTCTACCTGCCCTGATCAATCTTCCAGTTTCGTTTTGGTCCTAAATTGCTTGCAACTTCTCTAGCAGCAACTATAGTATTTGCTGTCAGATCTTTTTGTTAATCTTCCTTCTGTATATCAATATTTCTCTTTCCGGAGTCCAGCCACACCTTTCTTTCCAACGACAGAAAACAGCAACAGTGATTAAGGATGGAGGATGGCCAGCAGCTCCAATTTTCCTAACAGCAAGTAGCATTTCCAGGTGCTGCCCCTGCCCCCCTCCACTCGAGCGCCAGATAAATCACTGCTGATAAAATCTGGGATATGTGGCAGAAGACTGAGGCTTGCACTGAGCATGCTTAAAAACCATATACAGGTGAAAAACTAATAACATAATTCTGAGCCGTTAATTTACCTTTTAAAAAATGCAACTCTTGTGGATCATTTATAACATAAGGAATCGCTCCACAGAACCCTGCAGGCACACTAAATTAACCTGAGGCAGATCCAGATGTCAGGAAAGTGTGAATCATAATCATAATCCTGAACTCTGAACATAATCAGGGTTCAGTAAGCATTTGCTCTATTGCTTTCAATGTGGCACATGCATGTAATTGCACACTCAATTGTGGTCAACATAAGAAGGGTGGCACAAGTATTTTTTCCAATCCGAGTATGCCAGTACAATGCAGAGGCACCCAGTATGCTTGAACAGGAAAATATTTACAGTACCATTTGTACATTACCTTGTACTCATTTCTTGGTAGCAATTTAATCAAACAGTAAGTAAGGCTCAAGGCTTTGGGTTGCACAAATGTAAACACTATGTCCCCTTCACAAACCAACCTTCCTAGACTGTTGTATCCATAGCATCACCTTGTTGTTTTTAAACATCAAAGCATATTTGGCCCCCAATAGGTAGCTCCATCCACATCTGTCTGGCATCAAAAGGTATTTAAAACGTCCCTGCATCTTGATATGCATTGCATATAGGAGGCCAAGCTATGGCGCAATGGCTGATGAAACTGGGAGGGTCAGATCCGTAACCTACAAAAATGATACCCGTTACAACATACTTGCCACCAGCACAGCACAACCACACTTCTAATGTCCCTTCCAGAAAGGATGGAGGACAGAAGGCTAGGTAGCACCCTGCCTCTCTCTCTCCACTTCCCCCCAGGCCATTTTCCTGACTTTCTGAGAAAAGCTTTATAAGGACAACACAGCTTTAGAGATAAGAGACTGCCCTTGAATTTGGCCCCATAGAACAGGTCCACAAAGCCTTACTCCTGTAGAGGACAATTGTGCCTGTATTTTGGCTGGCCTTTGCAAATACTTAGAGGCATTTCCTGGTATTACTGCATCTTCAGACTGGCACAATTCCTTTTCCCATTCTTGAGTCTTCATGGCCCATTTTGTCTTCTGCAGCTCAGACGGATGGAAAATGTTCAAGACGGTGGGTATGTTCAAGTTGGAATCTTTTGGAACCTGTTGAGGCAGCAATACCAAGCCTGTTGACAAAAGAAGGCTTCCCTCTGGAGCTGTGTACTCTGCTGCTCATCCCATACAAGAGCAAGTCTTACACTGTGGTCAATTTCTTTCTCCTATGTAAAAATTCAGCTTCCGAAATCAAATCCTTGATTGCTCAGACACTCACTTCACAGGTCCTGGGCATGCAACTCATTTTCTCCAACCAACCAAGTCACACAGACTATCACTTCTCTATCAGACACAGCACACAGGTGTGGGATTCTTAGAAACATTAAAGATACCAAATCTTATTAATACCCATGCAGCCAAACAGGATCCTATTTAGGAGAAAATGTTGGTGACTGCAAGCAACTCCCATGGTGTCTGTGTTTTGGGCAGCCTAGCCAGGCTCCAACAGAGGTGCTCCCAGGTAAACTAACCCTATACCACCAATCTCCCGGGATGTCACAAAGCATTCTGGGACATGCCCATAGGAAGCTGCCTAGGCAGGAGCAGTGTGAGAGACTGGACTCCTGTGCAGCTTCCCACACTGTGGATGACCCTTGAATTGGGATCCCCAGGGGATGCCTTAGCTGCCTTTCCTTTTTGGGCTGGTCCTGCATGTCACATTGGCTGCTTATCCTGAAAGGCTCCTGAGCTGCATCTATGCTTGGTTTAAACCATGGAGTCACACTAGCACCAGCGCTTTCCCAAAGCAAGTTCATGCCATAAAACGGCACCAATATTTAGCACAAAGCTAACCCTTTCCTTCAACTCCCTGCTATGTTGTTATCCAAAAAAGGGGTGGTGGGTTCTGTGGGTCACTTCCTATGGCAACAACGAGGCGCAGACTGCAGTGCCGCAGGAAGCATCTCAAAGCAACTGAGTTTGCTTTTTTTATCCCAGCCGTAACAGTGATTATGGCACAGCATGAAACCTGAGCGGATTGCATTTGTTTTCAGTCCCCACCAAAGTCTTCATCACCGATGACAGGGCCCTTAATCACTCCCCGAATCTGGGATCTTCCTGGTGCTGGCTTCCTACTTCTTCTTCTTTCCTTTCTTTTTCGGAGAGCCAGGCCACGAGAAACCACGGAACTCTAAGCACGCGGCAGCATTGTGAGCGATGTAGTAGACGTTGAGCATGGCAGCGGGACTCAGAATGTCCACCTCATCAGTTCCCTTTTTGGATTTGTCATCCTTGCCTTTGCCTTTGCCTTTGCCTTTGCCTTTGCCCTTGCCTTTGCCCTTGCCGCCACGTCCCTGGAAAGCCAATCAAAGAAACAGAGTTAATGCTTGAGGCATTGGTCAGCAGCAGTTGGCCCTGAAGACAAGAGGTTGAGAGCACAATCCATAAACTAAGCCAGCAAAATTTGGCCAGCACAAGGGCCTCAGTAAAGCATGTTTGGACCACTCTCAGAGTCAGGGAGGATGGCTCACATCGGTGAGCTGGCCTCTGACTCCGAGAGTGGTCCAAACATATTTTATGTTTGGCCATGTGCTGGCCAAACTTTGCTGGCTTAGCGTATGCCGGCCTAACTCAGTTTAGGATTGTGCCCTGAATTTTTCCCACAGGAAATAGCAGCGAGGATGGAAGCAATAGCATCACTAGGCTGGAGTCAGGGGTACTACATTGCCTACCTCCCAGTGGAGTGGTGGTTTTCCTCTGGGGGGGAGGTAACAGCTCTGACCTGAGAAGCAAAATCACCCCTCTTGCCCACCCTCATCCTTGCATGGCTCCAAATGGAGCCATTGCCAGGGCTGCACAGGCACAGGAGAGGGGGGTGACAGAGCAGGAAATGTCATCAGGTTGCCTGGGCATCAGTCGGATGGCACGGGGCTGGAGCGGGTGGGCCCAAGTCATCACCCGACTGCATCTTTGAAATAAAGGCTGTTTGTAGAGGGGCTGCAGTTCAGTGGTGGGCCCCCTGCTTTGCATGCAGAAGGTCCCAGGCTCAACCCCTGGCAGCATCTCCAGGTAAGGCTGGGAAACAGCTGTGACAATCGGTGGAGGCAATACAGAGTTGGAGGGACCAAAGCTCTGACTGGGAGGCATAAGGGAGCTTCAGATGCTCAGGGGAGCTTGCTGATAAGGAGGGAGAGCTTCAGCTTAATTGGTCATGGCTGCAAGCCCTTGGAAGCTCTCTTGGGGGCGGGGCTGGTCAGCAGAGGGCATCACTCTCATCCCATTCAGGGAGAGGCAGCGTCAATCACCAGGAAAGATTCTTTGTGCTCCTCAACAACTAACAGTGCCTCCTTAGAACCACCTAGGTTAAGGCATTAAGAATAGTGTATCGATACATTACCATAGTGCTGTCCTCTTATGGCACTGAACCGATGATCATGATGGAAGAACAACTGATCCAAGCAAAGTCCCAAAGGTGGCGTCTGTAATGTCACAAAGGAACGGTTTATTTTTATTTTATTTTTGTTTTATTATGTTTTTGTCTCATTATGTTTATGAGACAATCACAGGAGATGTTCTCCTCTCCACAGACTCAAACAACCTTCCAGAGAAGCCCAGGAGCTCGATGAAATGCTTTCATGCCTAATGCAGATGCCCAGGGCTTCTTCGCCTCCAAAGACCTAATGTTGCATTAGGGCCAAGTGAGACACAAGCTACAGGCATATTTCCAATCAGAAGGGCTTTTTAGTAGTAAAAACATGACCATGTGATGCCAGGAAGGAGGGGGGAGCCCTGGCTGGGACTGGGATATGCCAGAGGAGAGGCAAGTTCACTCTGTCTCCCCCCTGCACCATTTTCAAGCACAAAATCACACTCCCATTTGAAGAGGCAGCCCTGGAGCAGTGTTTGAGGAAATCGCTGCTTCAGGAATTGCCATGGGCGGAGGGCGGGGGTAAGGGGTTCAGCTTCAAAACTGCACAGGGGAATAGTGAGCCTCCCCTGTCCTCATGCACTTTGGTCTTGACCAGGCTCACCCCTCGGTACAGCCACTTTCAAAAATAAGAAGTGCTTCTGGGTGGAAGGCTGCCTCTGTGGCATTCATTTGTGGGCACGCCTAGTTGGCCAGAAAAACTTCTAAAGCGGAGTGAACCGAACCCCTGAACACTCCCTAGACTCCGAGCAGCTGCCTGCTGTCCCAGCTGGAAAAGGCTGGCACTTCTCCCCCAGGATAGCCTGCATGGAGAGCCCCATGGCAACTGGGCAGGTTGCACAGCATCCAGTGAGCCTCTGGCTAATTCCATCATACACAGGGACTATGGAGATGAGATGCCCAGCAGAAAGGCTCCAGGTCTCACATGGGCAGGTTTATGCAGGTGGATCTCAGAATGTTTCACCTGGAGAAGAAAAGACCACCAGGGAATATGATAGCACTCTTCCAAAACTAAAGGGCTGTCATGCAGGAGAGAGCAGAGTCTTGCTGTCTGCTGTACCATAGGGCAGACAAGGTCTCGTGCACTTAAGGTATGTACAGGAGGGTCGCTTTCAGTTGAGAATCAGGAGAAAGCTCTGAATACAATTTGACAGGGGAGCCAGTTGCCTGGGGGTGGGGTAGGCTCATGTGCAGTCCAATCTTAGCCTGCACTGGAACAGGCCAGGATAGGTGGTGGCTGTGGTGCAACTCAGAGTAAGAGGAATTATTTCTCCTTACCCTGTGTAGCGCCTCAGCTGCCTCAATAGGACTATTCGGATCTGCGCCAATTGCTGGCGCAGATTTGAGCAGCCTGTTGTAATGCCAGGCTGCTCGGGAAGGGGGTTAAGATCTGGCCTAGGTTGCCCAGGCCAGTTCTACCCCCCTCCAGGGCAGGCCCTGGATGTATGATCACTGCAGATCAGCTCAAAGTAAAACAGTTGCAGCGGTAACATGGACCTCCTAATCTGAAGCTCTCCCTCCTTATCAGCAAGTTCCCCTGAGCATCTGAAGCTGCCTTACGCTTCCCAGGCAGAGCTTTGGTCCCTCCGGCTCTGTATTGCCTCCACCGATTGTCACAGCTGTTTCCCAGCCTTACCTGGAGATGCTGCCAGGGGTTGAGCCTGGGACCTTCTGCATGCAAAGCTGGGGCCCCAGCGCTGTATTGCAGCCCCTCCACAAACAGCCTTTATTGAGAGATGCAGTCAGGAGATGAGATGAGTCGGGCTCCCCCCAACCCCCACACAGGCTGTCCTTCCATCCTTCCTGCTACCTCCTGTGGGGCAGATGCAGACTCGTGAGTTGCTGCTGACCCATGTCTCAAATATTAACTCTTTCTTTGATTGGCTTTCCAGGGACCAACCAGGCCTCCAAAGACGTGGACCGTCAGAGTTCAGCTGCTGTGCTCAATGCCTTCCTACATTGCATTGCTCACGATGCCGCTGCCTACTTCCAGCCCTGTGGTTTCCCACTGTTCTTTGGCTTTGCATCTGCCCGATGAAGAATTCTTAGAGTTCACACGCTCGCTATTTCTTACTTTTGGCTGTACTGGTCTGGAATAAATCACTGCTTCATTTTGGGCTGTGGCACTCTTTATTTATAGGCAGGGGAGGAATTATTTTTGGTTTTAGGAAGCAGAGGGGGAGACAGGGGTAAGTCTTGAAGTTGATGAGGCAGGAGCCATACTACAAAAAAAAGGGCCACCCAGGCAGAAATTCTATAGGAGTTACAGCCCCTCAATTGAGAGGCACCAAAAGCTCCACCTGTCAAATTTCTGCATTTCACTATCAGGAAAAAAGTGACCATTTGTCCACTACATCAGATGTGCCCAAATACTGTATTTCCACGCAAGCACACACATTAGGGCTGCCATCGTTTCAACCAGTCTCTGCAGCTGCATCACCCAGGGTGGTGCAACAAGTCATGATCATGGTTATTGCTGTGTCATTAAAAACCTTACTATACCCACTGACTCCCACAAATCAACCTGTCAGGTCACTGTGTTTGTTCAGTGGGCTACCCTAATACATTAGATCTCCCTTTGCTCATAAGCAAAGCACCGAAGTCTGAGTCTGATTTGTACCCGCAAATGATTATCGTTGCTGCTCCCACAACACAAATGTCCCGATTTCCATGTGCTTAGCAAATTACGCGCCTTGCATGCGCGTGGCGTAACTCGCACAAAGACTCACCCGCCAACCCTCCGCTTCCAGCCCAAAGTGGAGCGCCCGGAACAGCCGCTGCAAGAGCAGCCGGCGCCTCCACCAGCCAGCTCACCAGGCGTGGCTTCTCGCTAGTGGGCGGGGCTAGCTCTTCTGTTTACCTCCCCTAGAGCCGTTGTCATGGTAAAGGGGAGGAGTTACTTGCGAAGCCGAACGAAAGAACCTAGCAATCCTTACGCAACACCCCAATCCTACGCATGCGTACAATGTAGCAGCTGAGACCAAGAGAATGTTTTGTGGCGTCGTCTGAAAAATCTCAGAGAAACGTAGAGCGAAGAAAAGGCGGGAAGGGGGGAGGCGGGGGATGTTCGCCACCCGTTCGAACGTTCCTTGGTTCTAATTTATAACGGTCGCCTGAGGGAAGGAAAAGGGCGGGAATGCTTCTTCCTTTTAATTAATGGGAGGAGGCGGAGACGTGGATTGTATTTTCTCTGCTTCGGTCTTCATGCAAAAGAACTTAATAGAAGCAGTGCAACAGGCAGACAACTTTTCCAGATAAATATCTCTCTGGTATTATTATCGTTTTTATTTTGTATTACCAAAACCAGCAGCATTATCAAGTTTACACCAATAAATACAAGCAATGGGAATTTTTTAAATTCACAATTCGCAGCAGTGAAACCGTCTGATTCTGTTACGTGTTCTGAGGAACACTGAGATGGCTTAACGAATTAACTGGTAAATGTATATGGCCTTCTGTCTTGTAGGTTCAGGTTTCAATGACCTGATGTTTTTCTTTAATACAGTCACCTTGCTGAAGTGGCACCATAGACTCAACTTGTCTACAATCAGACCCAGCAACAAGACCCGATGCCAACTCTGCCCTCATCGATAGGACAGTCATCAGAGGACCTAACAACATTAGCCACCCTTTTAGGGACTCCTTCACTGAGGCAGTCTGCCAATGATGCCACCCTGATACCACAGAAAGTTCATCTCTACCAAAAAGGATAAATGGACACAAATTGGTCAGGAAGAAAATGGCACCACTAAAAAAAAAAATGTGGGAGATTTGAATCTCCCAGTGCTGATCTGGGAGGCACCATTTTACAACAAAGGAATTACAAAAGGAGACCCCAGCAAGAAACTGAACTACACTTTCTTAGGAAACATGTCTGGATTCTAGTTGGCTTGAAAAAAAATGAAGGCTTCCTGTCTTGCAGTACCACTGAAGAACTCTGGGCTGGGTTGGACGATGCTTTACCTTGACCTGGCCCCATACAATCGCTGGCATCTGCGTTCAGGATGCCAGCACATCTTGGCTCCTTAATTTATCTAACTGCATGGGGAGGCCATGTGTCATGGGAACCGACTTTGAAGGCCGGTTTAGCAGCTACCCACCCACCATTACAGCAAGTCACCCTAGCAAATGTTCCCTTACCTTGAGGAGGCCTCCCTGACTCTTCCCCCCCCCCATAATGCCTCAGATGCCCCATTGGCATGGCTGCATTAACGCTGGAAGGTTGGATAGGACTGGGCCCTTAGTCTTTGAGGTGCCACAAGACTCTGTTGATCTAACTAGACCAGTGGTTCCCAACCTTTTTAGCACCGGGTCCCACTTTTTCCAGAATTTATGTCATTAAGCAGGAAGAGACATCATTGTGCTGACAGGGCTGGAAATGAGGTGATTGTTTTATTTAAAAAGTGTGATTTATTAAATCACATGTTGTAGTCATACACATCCACATTTGGAGAAATGGATGGGAAAAAGTGAGACTGAGAGCACAATCCTAACTTGTGCTGTAACAGGCTGGCCTGCACTGTATCCAGAGCAGATTGGGAGGCTGCTGGAGCCTCCACAGGGCACTTTTGCCACCTTGTCCCAGGGTAAGCCCCTGCTGGGCTGATGGGATCCTCGGATCTGCGCCTGCAGTTTAGCAGGTACAAGTCCAATGAGCTGCAGCAGCCTGAATCAGGGTTGTATGGCCCAGGGACAGGGGTATGCATACAGCCTTATGGCTGCTTCCAGATTCTTCCCTGCTCCCAGGGCCTCCCCCTGCCCCATTCTACCTTCCCCCTGCCCGGAAATGGCCTGCGCGGGACCAATGTACCTGGTGGCCATGGTGGCAGTGCTGGGCCAACATAAGGGGCTTGCATTGGCTCAAGGGGGGTGATAGGACAGAAGAGCCTGCAAGAGACTGTGAGGAATAAACATTTGGGGCAAAAATCACAACATCCGTGATTTGGGGCAGACAAGCTAAAAGTTACTAAAAGGGGCCTGAGAGCTTATGAATTGGAACGGAGCTCTCAGAAAGACCATGGACTTCATACAGGGTCTGAAGCCTGTAATTTGGAGCAAATAGCTAACTCAGAGAACAACTTCGCTCAGTAGAATGATTCACTAACAAGCGAGTCATAGCTTCAAAAGCTTGGCAAGGGAGTAGTAGAGAGGTGAAGAAGCAAAAAGTAGATAACACAGGTGCCTCTGCTACCAAGGTAGATTAATTAGGGGTGAAAAGTTTACAGAGGGTTTTAGCAAATTGCGCAGGCTTAATAGGTCTATACATATTAAAATACACACCTCTAGAACAAGAAGGTTAGATGACTGGAGTTGCCATGATGTCATTTTCTTGAAGCTTCCGGGTCAACAAATATGGCTGACTCAGATCTCTCCCGCCAAGGAAGAGGGTTGCCGCGAACGCACGAATATTAATCTCCCTGCACGTGTCTAAAAGTAAATCTCAACGTCTTTAAGCATGCCTGCGTGTTCTGCGTACGGGTGTGCTAATCGCTGTCAGAAAAATGGGATTACTTTGCACAGGTACTTTAAATCATTGTGATTCATTGGTACTGGAAAATATTATTTTCTAAAGTATGCAACCCTCTTTAAATTACCATATTTCAGGAAAGAAAATCCAGGACACTTGCACATTTCACAAATGAAAATCCAGAAAGTACTTATTTTCCATGTTAACCTTATCCCCGCATCACAAACTGAAGTTGGTATGAAGAAATAAAAGCGGAACTGTTGTTCTAGTGAGTTTTACACCAAATGTTATGTGCATGTCAATAAGACTACACATTTGATCATGCGTCCAAATACTATAGGTACATTATTCCGACGCGCATCCGAATAATCACTGCCCACAACTATCTAAACAGTGCAGTCGCCCAAACTTCATATTTTTAAAAAACACTTATGCGATGACTAATTGCTGTTCCCTTTTTCCATGTATGATTTTTAATCTAACCAAATATCTCATGTTTTGTTTTATTGGCAGATTTCCAAAGAATCCTGAACTGCGGCAGCAGTGGATCAAAGCACTCTGCCGTAAGAATTTTGTACCGTCAAAATCAGCAGTGGTTTGTTCTGCACATTTTAAAGAGGAACACATGGATCGCAGTAGTCTCTGTTGTGTTTGTCTGAGAGAAAATGCTGTGCCAACTGTATTTCCAGCATTTCCTACTTACCTTCAAAAGCCTACGAAGACTAGGAGACCACCCAAAGAACGTAGTTTTACCTCCTCTTCAGCTTCAACTGATACATCTCTTGTCTCTTCTGACACAGCACAAGATACCTCTGTGATAACCTCAACATCACCCACAAATCCATCTCAGCCATCTATTTCCAGTACAGACACACCACGGAAAGCTGAACTAAAGCGTAAATTAAGCGCGACAGTGGATGAGCTTCTTTCATCTCGGAAAAAAGTAAAACATCTGCAACAAGCGAGGCGTCGATTGATAAAGAAAACGGGTACATTAAGCGATATAATGGCTGAACTTCGGAATAAAAATCTAATGGGCATGGACAGTCTGCTGGTGTTGGAGAAATCTGCTCATGGTGTGGTCGATCTTGTAAGCCGACAAACAAACAGCAGGGCAAAATTTTGCCAGTGTCATATTCTGCAGAACTATGAAGTTTTGCATTGACTCTTCACTTTTATTCTCCAAACGTGTATAATTATGTACGCAAGGTTTTTGATACGTGTCTACCTCACTCTCGCACTATTGAGAAGTGGTATAGCAGTATTGATGGTGATCCTGGTTTTACTTCCGAAGCATTTCAAGCATTGGAAGCTCATTTCAGTAAAGGCAACGCAGTAGCCGCTGCTCTAATAATCGATGAAATTGCCATAAGGCAGCAGGTGGAGTGGGATGGATCCAAGTATCATGGATACGTAGATATTGGAACTGGCATGGGTGGTAATAGCCTGCCCGTAGCCAAAGAGGCATTGACGTTCATGGTGGTTGCAATAAATCACACTTTTAAACTTCCAGTAGGTTATTTCTTAATTGGTAGTTTGGACAGCCAGGCTAGATCAAGTCTCATTAAGCAATGCATTACAAAGCTTCACTCTGTAAATGTCAATGTCGTCTCAATAACATTTGATGGAACATCATGTAACCTGGCAGTGGCCAACGTCTTAGGTTGCAATTTGAATTGTTCTGAAGATGTGTTTAAAACAACATTTCCACATCCGGTTACTCAAACACCTGTAGCAGTTTTCCTAGATCCTTGCCACATGTTGAAACTTGTTCGCAATACACTTGCTGAGAAGAAATCAATGGTTGACAGTAATGGTGAATTTGTTAAATATGAGTATATTGAAAACCTTCACAAATTGCAGCAAACTGAAGATTTACATTTAGGAACAAAATTAAGAACTGCTCATATGGCTTGGCGAAAAAACAGAATGAGTGTTAAATTAGCTGCACAATTGTTAAGCGAGTCAGTGGCATCATCTCTTGAATTCTGTTTAAACGAAAAAATTCCTGGCTTTGAGGGTTGTGAGGCAACAATCAAATTTATTCGGATATTTAACAATTTATTTGACATTCTGAATTCCAGAACTCTTAAATCTACAGGATTTAAGAGGCCATTACAAGCAGCTAATGAAACAGATATCAAGGAATTTCTGGCTGCCGCAAAATCATATATTGCCTCATTGAAGGTCTCGAGAGATGGTCAAAATATTGCAGAATCGAGACGCAGAACTGGCTTCCTAGGATTTCTAGCTTGTATTGAGAGCACGTTAGCATTGTACGATTTACTGATCTCTGACAAATTTAAGTTGAGTTTTTTGTGCATGTATAAAATTAGTCAGGATCACATAGAATTACTTTTTGGTAAAATTAGAAGTCTTGGGGGATGTAACAATAATCCATCGGCAAGACAGTTCCGTTCTGCATATAAAAGATTACTAGTACAAAATGATATTCAGGATGTTATCCGTGGAAACTGCATGCCACTGCAGTCTGTTCCAATCTTGACTGTATCTAGTGGCAATGCAAACACTTTGCCTCCATCAGCTGTTGAATTTAATGCTCACACCAGTAAAAATTTGGTGCTAAATCCTGAGGAGAAATTCAATTGTGGGGATCATGATTATGCTTATATCCCAAACCCAGCCCACCTATCAAAGTGTGGCCAGAAAATAAAATTGTTGCGTACATAGCTGGATTTGTTTCTTACAAGTTAACGCAATTGCTGCGTTGTGAGATTTGCATTTCCAGCTTAACAGATACAGGTGAAAATGCATTGTGCAGTCTGATTAAGCTGAAAAATAAGGGTGGTTTCTGTTTTCCATCAGAAGATGTGTTAGATATTTGTTTAACTTGTGAGAAATATTTTCGTAGGAACGTGGCATGCTCTGGTAGTGAAGGTCTTTCTGTTTCGCCACTGCGTTGCCATGAAATTGTTAAATTGCAACCTACCTGTCAAAACCAGTTTTCTTATCTCTCTGATCACATGATGGACTGTGATCCTCTTGGAAATCATGTGGTGCTATTAATCAAGTCCATTGCTGAAAAATATCTTCAGGTTAGATACTACTATGCTGGGAGGCAATTCACAGCACAGCTTCATGAACTGAAGAAGGCAGTAAGCAGACAGGTGCATACAAAGTTAGTCATCTTTGCTGGACAGTAACAAGTACACTGTGGGGCTCCGCAGCAGATGGCTGGTTCATGCTCCTATCCTTGCGGATCATGTCCACCCCAACATGCGGTTTGTTTTTCCTCAGCACGATGGCATCTTCCAGCAGGCTCACAGGTGGTCACATTAATGGGACTGGACAGTTTATGTTATGTAAGGACTTAGCAGATTGCGTTCTTATCAAGTTATTACATTAAAGAACTCTGTTAGACTGTTAGACTGGCATTTTTGAATATTTAGTTTCCACTGAAAGGTTCATGTATTCACATTACATCGGTTCAATAAAACTACAGTTCACTGAAACAGTGTGTGCATTATTTTTGAAGCTGTGTAATTTCTTGTTGTTCCTAGCAGTCTTATTCACCATTTTCTGACACCCACTGTTAATGGTCTAGAAGGAAAAAAAAAATTTCCCCCCTCCCTTTTCCCCCCTTCCCATTTACACGTTTTTTCCCACCTTCCATTTTCTACTGTAATATTTTTGAAATTCTGAACATTAACAGAATTTGTTTTATGGGGGGGAGGGTGAGTGTAGAAGTTTAAAAAAATACTCTTAATAGCCTAGAAGTAAAAAAGAATTACTCTCATATTGACAACTACTTGTGTTATGAAGAGATTTTAATGTAATTTTCCTACATATTTATCTAATTTTAACCCGCCCTCCCCTTTTTTCCTTTCCTTCCCGTTCACACTTTATTCCTGCTTGTGTAGATTTCAAAAAATAAGTCTATCAAAACAGTGCAATCCGAGTTTAAATAGACAGCAAGTAGCATTTCGTCCGGTGTGTTCAGTAATATAATTATGCGGAATTAAACCTTGGAATTGCATATTAACTCATAATAAGGTTACCACTAATGTTTCTACACGATCACACGTTTTTATTTTCGTAAGTTTTTATTTCAGGAGTAAACTATTCAGTCCTAAAGATTACGAGCAAACCAATCTGAAATGCTTGGAATACGGATTGTTTTGAGTCAACCAGCATGGCTGCTAAGCCCACCCCCTTGCTTCACTTGGTTCCTATTAATTCGACGGGGATGGCAACTCCAGTCATTTAACCTTCTTGCTCTAGAAGCACAAAAGCTGATTTAAATGCACATGCGACATCTGCAAGGGTGGGGTATACAGTATATCAAGGGGAAACATGTAGTACCTCAGAAGTAATTTAGCCAATGGTGAAAACAAGGGGTGCCTGCGCCCGGCCTAGGGTCTATATAATTTGTGGTTATGTATTGTTTGAGGAGGGGGTCTTGGACTTCGGTCCTGCCCCTCCCTTTATATTACTGCAGTAAAGAAATTCACACTGCAATCTCTCTCTGTCTCTGTAGTATTTGATACAGGGGTGTTGGGTCAGGGGGATCAAACACTTCTAACAATTTGATGGATTGGATGGTGGGTCATAAGGGCCCACCATTCCTAATAAGACCTAGAGCGCAGTCCTACCCTGGAGTTAGGCTGGCACAGTTAGACCAGCAAAGTTTGGCCGGCACAAGGGACACTGTAAAGTATGTTTGGACCACTCTGAGTTCAGAGGCCCACACAGACATGCGCCATCCTCCCTGACTCCGAGAGTGGTCCGAATGCACTTCACAGTGGCCCTTGTACCAGCCAAACTTTGCTGGCCTAACTCCCGATTAGGATTGCACCACTTATCTTGCTACATGCTGCAATCTCTCTCTCTCTCTCTCTCTCTCTCTCTGTCTGTCTGTCTGTCTGTGTGTGTGTGTGTGTGTGTGTGAGAGAGAGAGAGAGAGAGAGATGATTTACTGGGGCGAGTTCAGCTTTTTTGCATTGTTTCCATAGGAATTAATACTGAGCACCCAGAACCATGCCTGTAAAAAACATATATGTAGACTACCATGTTTCCAAATGCAACAATTGTTTTCAGGCATGGGGAAATACCTTGAGATTTGTTCAGAAACCCATTTGTGTTCAGAGGTTTCCTGAAAATGTTGCAAAAATGCAACTTTTAAAAATGGTGCACAAATGCATCTATGGTATAAAATGGGTTCCGTGACCCCCTGCAAATCAGCTTGCGACCCTCACCCAGGGGTTGCAACCCTAGGTTGGGAACCACTGAACTAGACAGAAAACCACTTCAAAAAGCTAAGACACAGATTGACACTGAACATGGAGAACCAGGCCACCCATTGAGGAAAGAAACAAGACAGCAACAGCACTTGGCTATTCCCAGTTTCCGGAGATAGTGGTTGTGGGTGGGTTGTGAATCTGATCGTCTCTCGCTTCAACTGAACTTGAGACAAATCTGCTAGGCAAAGTAGCACCCTGGCTGGTCACCTGCTTCCCACAGTGGCCAGCCAGAGGAATGTGCACAGCCCACAGGCAGGGCAGTGAAGGCAAGGGCCATTTCCTGCTCTTTGCGCCCCAGGCATTATTATTCCATTCCAAATTTCCTCAAGACATGGCGGTTTCATATAGCTATGATGACTAATAGTCAAACATAAGAAAGAGGAGATGAAACGAGGGAAGAAGGAAAAACATGACTGCCCTCCCTGTTGGAAGATGCATTCATAGCAGCAGTTATTCCTGAATTCATGGAAGAACACATTCTTACTTCAGGCCTTTTTGTATGTTGGGAAATTAATCCTTTAATCTAGGTAGGTTTCTAAGAACTAGTGCAGGAAGCATCTATTTAATTTAAACATTCCTCCCTGAGCAGTAAGTACCAACACATTCATCATTCTTTTTTATGAGTACTACAAAGATCGTTAACACACTTTAAGAGCTGCTTTTATTATCAGACACAACCAGTATGTAAAAAGTGGACTATTCTACTATGACCATTTCCTTGGAAAATGTTTTGTCATTACAATCCACTCCAAAGTAACAGAATAAATACAAGCATTTTTGTCTAGCATATATTGGTATATACTGTTATGATAAGAAACATTTTGGACTTCCAAATAACCACTCTAATTGATTTCTTTTTAAGGCAATCTTTGTTCTGCAAGAGGAATTCAGACAGAAAGTCCGAGACTCACAACAGCTTAAAGATGCTTTTTCTTTAAAAACTTGGGTATAAAAACGGTTCAGATGGTTTTGACTAGAATGGCTAGCACACACATCTGGCTCAGCTCCCATTCATACCAATGAGCCGTGGAACCATTTCTGGTGTTTTTAATCTGGCTGGAAGCTAAATGTTTCCATTGTCCATTAACATAAGTTGTTTGCATGTCTCCATACTTGGAAGCAGTTTGTGGGAGTAATTTTGTGTCTTTAAGAGGTGGTATGGAAAATTATCCAGACATTCTGGTAAATTCATGATGACGAGAGATTGAAAATTCTCTTATTTGGAGAAGGTTCTGCTGCATTGCATATTCTGCCTGTAGAAAGCGTTTCATACACAGTCACAGTACACAGAGGTTTATAGAAAACCCACGTTTCAGGTTACGTATAGAAGTGGCTCTAGCTGTCTTGGGCTCCTAGGCAGAGTTTGGTTGGGCTCCTTTCTGGTATAGCAATACGGAGGTTTCTAAGTTTCTTCCCCCATTTGTAGCATTCAGCCATCAGGAAATAGTCTCCAAAAGATCCCATCATTTTCACTACTTGGGGCAGGTTTTGGGAAGTACAAAGACATCCTTCGATGTGAAAACCTAAAACGTTTTCTATAGCATGCATAAGTGGAAGTCACTGAAGCAACATAAGGGAAATTTCAAACTGCAGGTGTGCGCACCCACACACACATATATCACCTAAGTCACATTCTGGCTCCTCATCTCACTACAACTGCATGGACCAATTCTCTTGATGATTAAGAATCACTCCCATGGGTGGTGGTCTTGACTGGAGTCCCTTGGAAATACAACTTTAAGTTCTTACTTACACACACTGTTGCTTTTTATAGACCATGGAGTTCGTAATATAGTTTGTAGAGAAGCAAGCTACATGTGACATTGCAGGTTTTAAAGGTAGTTGTTTGCTCAAGAATCTAAACTCAGGAACTGGTCATAGGAATGAGCCAGGTCTTAGAAAATGGGGTGCAAGCAACAACCTTCACACCAAGGCATGCATGGAAGGAATACTATCAATACCAGGTATTTCAAAACATAATATTCTAGTCAGATCCTTGTAAATAGATTAGAATCAGGGCCATGGTTGCCAATTGAAGGTTCATCTGTAGTAGATTGAAGCAGTGAGGGAGAAGAAGGAGAAACTCTGGCAAAGAGGAGGGCCTTCCATTTAGAACATCAAACATTTCAACTAATTGTAAGAAGTTTCCTGCCTGCCTCCCCCCCCCCCCAAGAACACCCATTATCTGATGCGAGATGGCATGTGGTGGTGGGGCCATCACTGACAGCGTAGCAGCTCTTCCCAGCGAATTGGCTGCGAGAACACCTCTCTCTCAAGCCACAGTTCATAAGAGTAATGGAAGTCTTCAGGAAGGTCCAGTGGTTGCCCCAAGACGCTCTGCAAGCAGTTGTCCACTGGAGCAAATTCAGAGTCCTGGGGTTTATCATACCTCCGGCTATTAAAGGCTTCAATATTGGTTCGTAAAGTGCATTCTTCTGCCTGGAAGTCCCATGGCCGAGCATCAGTATCTATGCACCAATAAGGAAACGAGAATGTCAGTGTTAAAAGAGTCAGATTCAGATGTTCTAGTAGTACAGGATGATCACTTCTGGGCTGGATGTGCACCCTAAGTTCTATCATGAAAAGTGCTGTCTCATTACAAGAGGGACATGTGGTGGGATGATCAAATGCTAACATTGTTCTCAGCACGGCTTTGATATTGAGATCCAGTGTCAGGGTCAGCCATGTCAGGCACTGGCTAAGAGTCCACATGGCTGACAGTGAAGTCCCCCAAATGATGCAGTGGTGGTGGTGACTCACTCGACCAAACAAATTGTGTTATTGCTTGCTTCTCCCACCCTTGTCATCTACAGTTGGGTTTCCTCAGATGTCCCCATGATGATGGAGAGACCTCTGAGGAAGCCCATTCATAGGGGATGGACAGTCCTCCCTCACTGCCATGAGGTTCTAACAGAGAATCATCCAGAGACACAATTGGCAAGGTAAAAGGCAACAGCCTCTGGGAGCAAATGTGATTGGTTGGTGGGACCAATCATGACCTGGGGGGAGGGGGAAAGAGCTGTACACCTAGCTCTGTAAACTGGGGAAAAGAAACCAGACCAGGCTGCATATGGGTGCAGGATTTGTGCATGCAAAAAGGGGTACAGTTCTAGCCAGTGCCTCAGTGTCCAACAGTCCTGGTGATACCAATACCTAAATCACAGTTGCAATTGTTCCTGTACAGCAAACTGGTAGGAGCCGTAGCTCAGTAACAGGGCACATTCTTTGCAAGTGGAACAGTTCAATCCCCGTCATCTCTAGGTACAAGGATGTCAGGGCCTGCCCGGGAACGACCCTTCTCTGCTCAAGATTCCAGGGAGCTACTAGCAGAATGGATAAAACAGAACTAGATGAACCAATTACCTGATTGGCAGCTTCATATGTTCAGTCTCAGAAATGACATGCTGGGATTCCCAACACAAATACCAGTGGTTATTTCTAATGAGCAATTTTTACTGGGGAAGGCCCATAGCCCTGTGGTACATGGCTTGTTTGTAGAAGATGCAAGTTCCTGGCATCTCTCATTCTGGAGGGTCTCTGTTGGACCCTGAGCCACTATCACTCAGAGCAGACTAGGCAAAATAGTGGTCTCACTCAGGGTGACACAGAGTCATGATTCTGACTGTAAATGCCCCTCCTGGCACACACCACATGCAACATGAATGTTTGAATGTACCCCACTCTATTGAGAGCTCTAGCTCAACAACCCACCCATAAGGTATCTACCACAGACTGACCCAATGCAGTTCATAATACAGAAGCGCATGACGGGTAACTTGGCCAGTGCTTTGCCTAACCAGAGCAGACAGACCAAGTTGTTAATAGCTAGTACAGAAATTGGAAGAGTGACCATGAAATGCTCAGCCAAGACTGTCGCCACTTTTGGGGAAGGAAAGGGCCTAGCAATGCTCACCATTGCCATAAGCCCAATCGTCATTCATGCGGTGGCGCACTTTCTGATAGATGGCAGACATGGTTTTCATGTTGCTCTTCCTCCATTGGCGGCCAAGGTACTTGGTCTGGATCTTCAGCAGTTTCAAGACATAAAGCTGCATCATGGCTTGTTTCACTTTCAGAGCCCGCTTCAGAATAGGGGCAGACTTGAAAACCACCAGCATCTAACACCACACACAAACAGGAAGAAATGGGGCATACAAGAGATGTGCATTAAAAACCCTTTACAGATTCTTGTAGTTTAGAAAACAGTTTCAGGAACAAACAAGGCTTTTAACTGGAGGGAGGAAAACCTGATCTCATTTGATACACTAATTGCAGTTTCTGGGCAGTCTTCAAAGGCAGCCCTGCATAGAGCGTGTTGCAGTAATCTTGATGCCACTAGGGCATGGGTCACCATGGCCAGGTCTGAACAATTGAGGTATGGTTGCAGCTGTCAGATCAGCTGAAGCTGAGCAAAGGCTCCCCTTGCCACAGCTGCCATTTGGAAATTTAGGAGCAGCTATTCATCCAGGAAAACCCCTAGGCTGCAGGCCTGCTCCTTCAGGGGAGTGCAACCCCATTCAGAGCAAGGCAATAATCCTATACCTGCACCGCGGAATTCTAGACCAGAAGAACCTCTGTCTTATCAGGATTAATTTCAGCTTGTTTGCCCACATCCAGCTCCCAACTGCCTCCAGATAACGATCCAGGACCTCAACCGCCCCCTTGGAATCAGGCAAAAGGAGAGAAAGGGCTGGGTGTCATCAGCATGCTAATGGCTCCCTACCCCAAATTTCCAGATGACCTGTCAGCTTCATATAGATGTTAAACAGCATGGGGGGAATAGAATGGAGCCTTGCAGCACCCTACACCAGGGTGCTGAGCAAACATCCCCCAGCATCACCTTCTGGGATCTGTCGGCCTGGAAGGAAGGGAACCACCCCAAGGTGGTGCCTCCAACCCAGCCAAATGACCCAAGAGGATACGATGGTGTCAAACACCCCCAAGATTAGGCAGAGGCCAGTTTCTCCAAGCTGCTCCTCTACATGTACCACAAACACTACTTGAGCAATGACATATTGTCCCAATCACTAGGCATCCAATGTTAACATGAAGTTGCTGTAAAGCAAGTCAGACAACAGTTCATATAGCCTGCTGGAAATGGAGTCATACTGGCTAACACAAACCAAGGGTGTTGTACTGCATTTAAACTGCAAACCTAGTGGTGGGTATGGTATTTTAGATGCAACATCCTACATCAAGCCAGCTGCTAGAAAGGGAATAGAAGGACTTTGTGCTGGTTGAGCTTTTCCTACTGCTCTTTAGCTTTTTAACATCATTCAAAAACATGCCAGGAAGTCAATTTGAGCAGCACAAATGCTGTGTTCCCTGGTTTGCAACTGCTACCCTGTGAGGTTTTCTCCTTCCTTTTTACACAGCCTGCAAAAAACACACTGCCTTGTCCACCTGGAGGCCTGGGCCCATTTGTCACCCTACATGCTTGAGTGCATTCTAATTCCCTTTGGTATGTAAGCCCAGTCACTAACCCCTCTGGCATTTTATGGCACCTTGAAGGTGCCAAGTCCCTAGCCATCTTGCTTTTGGACTCTGACAACAGACATGTCAGGGTAGGTCAACTTCCCATGTAGGGGATTCAAGGCTCAGAAGGTGACAAAGTGAATGGCAGAAACAGAAATTGTAAGCGAGTGTGTGCGTGTGGGGGAGGGGAGGTGACCTAAGATCCTGCAACTAAAAAAGCCCACTTAAAAACAAAACAGTCTTTGCAACCTGTGAAAAGTGAGCAGTAAAAGGTCCAGGTCAACCTCTCTTGCGAGGCAATTTCAAATTCTGGGTGCCACAATGGAAAGGCCTTGTCTTGCAAGTAGCTGATGGTCCAGGGATGCTGAACAGGGCCTCGGAGGTGGACTGCAGCGCCCAGGTAGATTCACAAAGGCAGCTCCAATTCTCGATACACCCAGAATTTGGAGCCCACTCTTCTCAACATACACTTTAAACCATGTGTTCATACAATAGGTCCAGCAGCCACCAACTCACCATTGTCCTGGAATGTTTCCATTTGGTCAGTTTGTTGAGGGTCCTCAATAGGTTAATGCAAGAGAACAGGTTCCTCCAACAGAACTGATTGTTGTCTCCAGTTTCCTGAAATCAAGGTGAAGGGGAGAAAATGACAACAGGTAGTTGCTGTTTGTTCCAGCTCTCCAAAAAGCTGTTCTTGATGGAAGTCTGGGCAATACATTTGCAGAGCTTGCAATTTGCATCCACCCACCCACACTCTTTCCCATTGCTTTGTTGAAGAGCTGGTAATTTTCTTAAAAAGGCAACCTTCTATGTGGCAGATAATGTACACCGAGTGAAGCCCTGCCCAAAGGGTTTGATATAAGCATTGAGATACAGCTTCATTGTGTCTATTTGCCTTGGGTTTAGCAGCCAAACTTCCTGTTAGGCAAGAGAATTCACCTGTGGTGAATGTCTAGAGCAGTGGTTCTCAAACGGTGGGTCATGAGCCAATTTCAGATGAGTTTTATGTGAGGTACACCGTGCAGATTGGGGCTTTAGAGGGGCTGCTTGGGCAAAGTCCCCCCTCAGTCTCCCACTCCCGCAGTGGAAGAGCACCTGCTTTGCCTGCAGGAGGTCCCAGTTCACACCCTGGGCTGGGAAGGGTCTGTCTCTCTCTCTGGGAAAGACCCTTCTCTATCTGACTCCCTAGAGAGTCGCTGCCTGGCAGTGCACAGTCCTGAGCTGGATGGACCTAGAATGCCCCATTTGGTAGAAAGCAGCTTCTTGTCTGTGTTCATGGGCTTAAGAGAGAGGACACTGGGTTTGGGGTAGGGGGTAACTGCCCCTCCTCCAGCACCATGGTCCTAATCTAATTTTGGGGTGGTGGCTCCACAGCTGCTTTTAAGGCTAGAAATGAGGGACTGGACAATCTAATCACACATCACATGTCGTCTGGTCCCAAGGACTGCAATAGTAGAGGTCACCTCTAGAGGTAGCTGTTGCCACCAAGGAAACGATGCATTTCATCAGGAACTTCCTTTTTTGCATATTTCTACCTTAGGGAAGTGCTTCAACATCCAATTTGTCCTCCTAATAAGAACTATTAGGAGGCAGTTAAACTCATTCTACAGCCAGGAAACCAGCAAGAACCAGCTGCCACTTGGCTCCTCTCTGTCCAAGAACTGTGCCCGCCTGCAGGCATTTCCACTGGACTGCAGCAGAGAGAGACCAGTTAGATGGCATGACTAAGCCTCAGAACATACATGCAATCGATTGCACCTTCTTCCTTCCATTGTCTCCAATGTCTCTTTCTACACTTTCTACCTTTTGAAACTGCTAGGAGACTGAGCCATCCCTAGAAGGGTGTGGGTCTGGGGCCACTCAACCAGTGTGGGGCCCAGGGTGGCTGCCCCAGTTGCCCTACCCAAGGGATGCCTCTGCTAGGAGAATCCTTTGTTGAAAAGTACTATATACATATTCTCAATCATCTCTCACTTACCAGGCTTTCAGCACTGAGCTCGGGCAACTCATGGACATTACAGGAGGGATAATCTAAGACGGATATGCTTCGAGAGGACAAAAGGGGACAAATATGCATCAGTACCTTGTCATTACAGAGCAACATTCAAGCATTCAGTTTTAAAACTGCCTTTATGTTCCAACGATGACAAGAGTATCTTTCCAAAAACTATACCTGTTTTTGGCAGTTATGTAGGACATGATATTCTGGTTGAAGAATTTCAAGATTAATGGGATGCAATTGGCAAACACTAAATGTTGAGAGACGTACTCAAACTGGAAAGAAAACGGTTGACAACATTAACACATACTCCTACTTCTTTTTTTGTATGGGTGTGGATCTGAAGAGGGGGCTCTTGAGATTTGCAGCTGTCCGTGGATTTGGACATCTGCGTTATTCACACAGCAACTGTTGTCATCACATGGCAGCCTCCTTGCTTAAAGCCTCACATAGTGACAAGACACCCCTTCATTGCCATATACAATAAACCACCACTGGATCAAATACTCCCATACGAAGGGCATCAGGTGAACAGGCTGCCTAGATCTACATCTTGGTCAACTTTCTGGAGGGATTTGATAAACACCCCCAGTTTCAGTTCTGTTATACATTTGCAAAAGTAATTGGGGGGGGAGAAGACATGGAGTCAGTGATCTAGGTGGGAGGGGGAGTGGCATGGTTTTCAGGCTGCTTGAAAAGTGGGATGGCATTTGGGGCACTGCATGAAATGGATAGGCATTACTCATTCTGGAGCATTGCTGGCATGGAGCTTCAGAAAGGCTATAATTACTTACCTGAGAATAAGCCCCATTTAACACACTGGGAATTACTTCTGAGTAAACATGTATAGGAAAGCTCTCATCACCTCAAAAATGCTTCCGTGATATTAGTCTCAAGAGCCAACCAGAAAATCTCTTCAAGTGTCTCCTTCAAAAAAAGATGATCCCCATCACCCCTCTTGGGTTTTTTAGGTCAGTCAAATTGCAGAGCAAGGACAACGAATTTTTCCCAGGAGAAAACAGTCACTTTACTATTGAACGGGATGGTGGAGGAGAGAGCAAACGAAACCCAAGAGCTCTAGGACTACAGATCATCCGTGAAGGAAATCACCATGGATAATGGCGCAAGGGAGTCAAGGATAGCACTCTGGCCCATTCCCTTTGGTCATCCCTTCTGGATGCGCCATTAGGGTAGTGCCTCCTAATCTTCTTTGGTTTGCAATCCCCCCCCCTGCCGCTGCAAATGCAGTTCCTGGAACTGGCTGGTGATGATGCCCTCACCAGTTACGTCTTGGTTTGGAGACCTGCAATTGAGGCGTAAACATTGGTAAGAGCTCAGGGTGGGTGAGCAGGCCTTTCAAAGTGTGTGACCTTCATGCAGTGGAGCTCAGTCTGCTGGGCTGAGCCTCCTACTGCTGATGGAAGCTCCGTCATGGGTCTTGCTGCTTGCCCGTGACGCCCCACCAGAGAGCCTCATGATACCCCAGGTTATCGTGACACACAGTTTGGGAACCCCTGGGTTTGTGGGATGGCGGCCGAGAATACGTAGAGATATGGAGCTCTCTCTTCTTTGCACCTTCTTTAGAAGCCCTGCTTTCAAAAAGGCTTTTGAACTCAGAAGGGTTTACATTTGCTGGTTGCAGACTGGTGCATTTTTATTAATTTATTTAACGTTTTAAGACAGATGGTTTTTATAGCTGCTGCTTGGCTTTTTTAATATTGTGGTGTGTGTTAGATTTTTTGTGCATTTTATAATGTATATATTTTAATGTGCCCTTCGGGGAGAAAGGCAGGATAGCAACCAAAGGAAACTAGGTGGTCCTCTTAATGCCCCCAAAGCCCACCTGGTAAATATGGTTCAGCTTGAAATGCTTCAGGAGCAGCAGCAGCAAGGCCGAGATGCTCTTCACAATTATCTCTTTGTGTCTGTTCACGTCAATCCCCAGTTTCATGCTCTGGAGGACTGTGACACTAACCCAGAGAAAAAGGAGGAACAGGATTAAAACAAAGCCATGCTGGACCAGATGCCAAGAGCCACCTCGTTCAGCACCAGGCTTCCCAACGCCAGGACAGAAGCTGCCAACCACTTTACACCCCTGCCACAACCTTCTGAGAGGGCAACAATGACACAACACTAGAAAAGACTACACCCACCAAGACTTGCAACGCAGGCCACCAAACCCAACTCAGGGCTTGAGTTGGAGGATTTCACCCTCCAGATTTTTTTGGGGGGGGGGCGGGAGTTTAACTTTTAGCGTTGCTCGTAAGTCTGCAGTCCAACCCACACCCACAGCAGCTCCCATTACAGAAGCTGGACAGACCTTCACACATTGCCAAGCTCTAGCCAACCAAGAGGCAACACAGCTGCCCTTCCATGGACCCCACTCAACCGGCCAGGACTTACGGCATCTCCTCTGGTAACACATCAGCCAGGATGTTGATGGAGTCAGTCTTGGCTTTGGAGGTTGGAGCTGCAGCCAACAGGATCTTCAGCAGTGCTATCTGCAAGAAGGGGTAGGACAACCCACCAGCACCCCAGTTACGTATTCGGGCATTGTGAGGAAACTGACAGCTACTAGCAGCAAGATGTGAGCCTCCCAAATTGACAGTACATTCCCCCCTCCCCCAGAGAATAGCTGTGCTGCCAGCAGCTTCAAGATGGAGTTAGATCTGGCTCCAGGAGGGTTGTAGTGAAGCAACTATCCCTCCTCCCCCACCTCCACAGGGACAAGGACAAAGATTCAGAGCAACAGGGAAGCAAGAGCAGTTCACATTTTGTACTCAGCCAAGCTGCAGAGGGCCCAAAGCACCCCATTCAGCCACAAGAGCAAAAGAAAGACACTCCGGCTGGAACCCCCAGGACTGGCATTTCCCCACCACCCCTGGAAATATTTGGGACCCTCTTTCTCATTGTATGCATGCACACATGATGCTCACCATATACTGTGGTAAGTTGTAAAGCATCGCCCGATACAGGACTTCACAGGGAGTCTCCTGCACATCTTCTTCCCCCTGATATACAGCAGATCAGATACAAGGGGAGAGGCAGGAAACAACAACAAACAGCACCAAAAGGCGGGGCAAGCAGCACTCCCACTCCAGGCACTGCACCTTCTTCAAAGGACTCTCCTGCAATACTGATGAAGCCTGGGAACTAAACCACTGGGGACTGGACCTGAGACCTTCAGTACAAAAGGGAGGGAAGGCTTGATTGCTGAACTGTGGGCCCTCTCTATGCTTCAGCCCTGGATGATCCACTTAAGAGCCGGATACGATGGCAACCGAGTGGCCCAGGCTTGGGAGCGGGGTCCACTTTTACCTTCCTGGCATGCAGAAGGCAAAAATGAGGAGGTGCTGCAAGACGGTCTTGGATCAGTTGCCTAAGGAGTTGCCCTTGAAGCCCTCTTCAGAGGTTCTAGAAGCGTGTGGCAAAACATAAGGCGAAGGGGGAGCACAAGTGCAGGGGGTGCCCCACCATCCGGCCAGGGTGCGCTGAAGCCCCGCCCTCCTCACCAACCTGGAGTGCAGGGTTTGCCTGCTGGGGGGAGTGGCTGAGCCCATGGAGAGATCCTTATGACGACGGAAGCTGGATGGCCAGCACTTTTCCCCACAGAGAGGATTGCCCCAAGGATGGCATGTGTCACTGCCAACAAACCCTGTAAAGGTGTGCCCCGGTATTTGCAGGTGTTTGTACTGGACCCGACATCGCCCCCTCGGTTAACTGAGACCACAGATTCCAGGGACGCCCCCCCCCTGCCCTCTGGAGACAAGGGGAGCTCTGCATCCACCTGTGGCCTCTGTGGGGCTCAGAAGAGCCTCCAAGGCAAGGGGAGTGGAGCTCCCCTCACCACTGGAGGGCAGGGTGTGTGTGTGTGTGTGTGTGTGTGTGTGTGTGTGTGTGTGTGGGCTCCTGCATCTGTGGTTAACTGAAACCACAGGTATGGAGGCCCCACCTCGTCACAGGCGGCAGAGGGCTGGCCAGGGCACTCTTGCCTCACTCCCGGGGGGTTGGAGCCACACTCCTACGCCATCCCAAGAGGGCTCATGGTAAGCAGCTGCCTGGATTCATATTTCTTGGGAGTGTCTCTTTTTGAACTGACCCAGTGAACAAAAGCAGCTTGTAGCATTGCAGAGGTATTCAAACCACCTTTAGCATGATGCTATCAGAAGGGAGGGGGCGATTCATAGACTTCCCCTCCCCCATCTCTCTTATCCCCTTTAGCCTTTTAGTCACCCTTTGCATCTTCAGTGCAGGAAGATCACCCCTCCTCAAGAGATCCCCTGCCCCCACTGCTCCTTCCAGGCCTCTAAGAGCCCAGGAGACCTCTCCAGCCGGCCTCCCACCTTGTTGGCCTTGGGGTCGTGTGGCTGTTTCTAAGGCCCTGTCCTTGCCCCCAAGCAGGACAGGCCTCTGCTGTCTTTCTTGGAGAAAGGGCCTCTGCTGGGCCCTGCTTCGTCCTGCTGCTCTTCCACCCATCTTTTCCCCTCTATGTTCATCTTGCTCTGGCCTGGGCTGCAATCACCAGCAGGGGCCCCGAGCTGCACTTAGGCTTACCAGAGACATGGGACATTTCCCCAGCTCCTCTTCATTCTTGATCTGCAGTTCAGAGATGGAAATGTACTTGTGCTGAAGACAAAACGTGAACAAGAGATGTTATGCTAAACTCGGGCACTCCCAGAAGCAGCTTTGCTCTAGACTCAGAGCAACTGTTCCCAAATTGTGGGTTGGGACTCACTAGTTTTGGTGGGTTGTAAAACTGACAAGCTGATCACAGACAAGGAAAATGTATTGAGCCCTATGTAAACTGAAAGGAGCCTCATGTGTGTGTTTACTCATGAGTAAGCAAACATGCCTTGGTCCACTTCAAAGGGCAGGCTAAGGGGAACGCAAGGCCACCAGAATGATCCCCATCTGATGAACATGGAGTTAAAAATGCACCAGAATGCAGTATCCCACCACAGTAAAAAGGATAAAACCAAAGGCTTCAGCAGCTGAAAAGTGAAACTTTTTTTAGTCTCATAAAATTAGGTGGGTCCCAATAAGAGTGTCACTTTAAAAAGTGGGTCCCAATGCTAAAAGGTTTGGGAGCCACTGCTCTAGAAAGCTCCTTGAACCACATAAGCTCTTTCCAGTGTGTCACAGGGCAAGGGGGCTAGCCTTCAGAATCACAGCCAAAGCCTCCTCAAAGCCGGCATCCCGATGCCCAGACGTGAAAACCATGTGTTAATTTTGGGCATTATCCTAGTATTATCAGCGGCCTTGAACAAACTGTTTGGCAACACAGACTAGAGACCCCCAAGATAAATGGCAGCGCATCCTGGCCCTGCAACTGCTATTTGTTTCTCTCACCATTGTTTATCCAATGCAATTACACCAAGAATGCTTTGTATTTTAAATTGACTTATACAGTATTATTAACCATTTCTACCTTAATTGGTTGTTGGCTGCCTTGAGCAGAAAGGTGAGATATAAATTCTCATATAAATATATAAATAAATAATATTCCAAGATACACAGCCTAAGAACCTGGAGGTTCCTCAGTGCTTTTCTGACCAATAGCCAGTGACAGAGCACTCCATGAATTTTTCCATCCTCTTTTACATCCATTTAAGGTAGTGGCATTCCCCACATCTTGTGGCAGTGAATGTCAGATTATTTATACAGCATATAGGACTTCTTTATTTCTGTCCTGAATCTCTGGCTATTTGGTTTTGTGGGAATCGGATTTGTCTTGCTTCAGTGTTACCCATTTCCCTGACCAGGAGCATCCTGTTAAGTTAGCCTGGTGTGCTGGCAGCTTCCTGCTCCAACCAACTTCTTTGGTGGTGGAACGCAACTCCCAACGCCACTGACCCACCCACAAGATAGAGTGGCAGCATGATGGAAGTGCATTTCATATTCACCACTAGAGTCACCTCTAGTGGAACTAGAATTCCAAGTTACCTGTTTGAGAGTCTTCACACTTTCATGGATGGGGCGTGGTAACCCAACCAAGGTGTCCGTGTCCCTGTGAGGGGGGTGGGTGGGGGAAGAAGGAACTACGTTCATACCAAGAAGGTTCATACCAAGACTGGTACATAAAAGAACTACACTGGTCCCTTCCCCTCTTTCTCCTACCAGGAAAAGATGCCCACGTCCCACAGGGCAGGGGCACACAAAGGTGCATTCCAGGGCCAACCACAGCAGGGCCTTTTCTGTGGTGATGCAGCCTCTCCAGATTCCACTGCCTAGGAACTCCCATCAGCATCCACCTGGCCTTAAATTCAAGGGGCAAGGAAGACATGCCACTTTCAATCAGGCCTCTGAATGACTGAACTAGAAGCGGCATTTCCAGGACAGCTTTGTGAGAGCTTTCAGGATCATTATGAACTGCCTTGAGTACTTTTGGAAAGGCGGGTAGGAAGAGGCGCATAAACCCCAAACAAGTGCTGCTTCCCATTACAAAAGTCCAACAAAGAAGTTGGGGGAAAAACCCACATTTTGATACTTAGGCTGCAATCCCACACCCACTTTCCTGGAAGGAAGCCCCACTGAACAGTTGGAGAGTAAACATGCCCAGGAGTGCGTTGCAAACACAGGTGGACCAACACGAGAGTAAGGCACTGTGCTGCACGCAGTCTCTGGCAAAACAGCACCAAGAACCATGGCTCTGTCTTCCCATCATCCAGTTCAGTGACTAAGCAAAAACCTTCACTTACATGGCAAGAAGTAGCCCCAGAGAGCCACACTCTCCTTCCAAGTGTGCAATACTCACTGCCCCAGCGTGAAGCCAATGAATTTGTTCCTGCTCGCCTCCAGGAAATGTTCTATGTCTTTCTGTCTGGAAGACAAGCAGAGTATTGCAGGGGTGGGGTATAGGGAGAGAGGCAGAAAAAACACTCCCCCCCCCTTATTGGCTAAACACAAGCTAAAACGCTCCACCTCCTGTTTTGCAGAGCCTTCAGCCAACTGGTGTCCAGAAGCATAAAGCACAGAGGCAAAAGGGATGCATGCTGAACCTTGGCTTCTTGGCCAAATACTTATTTATTTATTATTTTATTTGAAGAATTTATACCCTGCCTTTTCTACGCCGGAGCAAATGCCCAAGGCGGCATACAGAGAACAAAAACAAAATACAATGTAACCATCATAAGTAAAATACATTAAAACCTATTAAAATATGAAATACAATGTTCATGAATATTCTGAGTGCCATCATGCTCTTAAACAGATGCAAACCAGTGTCTTTCTATCAGGATGAGCGAGAATCGGGACTTAAGCATCATTTCAGCCATGTCATTTATTGTCTTTGAAAATTCTCACCAATTTGACAGGGACTGGATTATGGGGATGGGGTGGAAGGCACACAAAAGCACAGGCCAATCCGCACTCCTAGTGAAGCTAGAGGGTGGTGCCCCCCCCCCCGCTTCTGCAAGACAGAACTTGGAAAGGAGCCAAACACACAGCCAGTTCAAAGTCAACTAGGGCAGACTTCACCACATCAGACACTGTGGCAGCCAGCAGGTCTCATTGGGGGTGTATGTGTGTGTTCACCTTTGCTACCAGACATGGGAGATGTTATTGCTCACAGCCTCAGAGTAAAACCAAAGAAACTATTTGAGGGCACATGGCACAGGAAGCCTGCTGAAGTGCCATGGGTCTGGCTCAGCAGAGCTCTGCAAGAGAAGGGCAGAAACAAAGCCACTCCCTTTCAGCCTCTGTCTGCCCAATCTGCACGGGGGGGGGGGCAATAGTGGCTTCCATTACAGGGCTTTTGCAAGAACTACATCAAAAGTTAATACATGTGAAGCATTTTCCACACTTCAAAAGAGCTACGTAAAGGTTTCATATTGTTCTCAGTGCAGCCCAGGTCTCAGGAGGGCCCTCTGGTCCAAAGGGGAGGAGTGAGGAATGGCAATACCTGACTTTAGGGGCCCAGGGGAGTCCCTTGGGGAAGGCGACCCGCTCGACAGGCCGGCAAGGCACCGAGGCTGCCTGGATGACCGTGTCCCTCTCCAGCATGGCCAGCTCCCCTTCGATCCCATTGTCAATGTCGTCAGCGTCCTCCTCCTCCACCGGGGCCTCCTCGTTCTTGAAGGGGTCCCTCTCATTGTAGATATCTAAGCTGTCTTGCTTCATCAGAGGCTGCATGCAACCAAGTGGAGCACAGAAGACAAGTAAACGGGGGAGAGGGGTAATCATGATGTGTGGGGCTGGCCAGGACAGGCCCTGGCAGCAGGCATGTGTCTAGATGGCCCACTGGGCTGGTCCAACCCCCTCAGTACCAGCAGCAGCACCCCATGTGCCACCAGGGAGGGTAAGGGTGCCACACAGGCCACCCCAAGACTCTTAATACTACACACGACAAAGGGCACCTGTGAGGCGCCCTCCCCACATGTCTGCCAGGGTGGGAGGAGGAGACCCCTCGGCTGGCAAGAGTCTTGCCTGCTGCCTCTCAGGCAGGTCCGCTCTGGACAGGGAACTAACAGAGCGTGCGCTGCATCCTGCGGGGGGTGGGTGGGTGGGTGACCTTTCATTCCTTTACCTTGGGTTAGCCTTTGCTGCCCCAATGGGTCTCCCTGGAACCGTGCCATTCCTTTTGCTCCCCCATTGCCTTGCCCTTCACCTCCTTGGCTCTGCCCCAGGAAAATGCAGGAATGGGAGAATTTCTGGGCAGGAAGGGGGCGGGCAGTAGGTGGAATGTGGGAGGAGGGGGGTGGCTGTTCCACTTACTGCCCACCCTCTTCCTGCTCAGAAACTCCCCCCCCCGTTCCTCCCTCTCCTGGCCCTGTTCTGTCACCCGTGTTGTTTGAGGTGAACCAACTTCAACAAGCAAGCAACCTCCAGAACCACAGCCCAGCACTCTGGCTATACAAAGCAGCAGCTAAGACAGGGCTCCCCTCAGCTCCTACCCGCCGGCTTCGGTGCCCCCGTTTCTGCTGCTGCTGCTCCATCAGTTCAATGGCATAGGCAGGAGGGGAGGCAGCCCGCATACTGCGCATGACCCGGATGCTGTCCTCGGGCAGGGGCGCCAGGCCCAGCTCCTCTCGCTTCCTCGTTTTCAGAACCTGGAGGGCTTCAAAGCCACCCAAAGTGAACTGTGGGCAACAGAGGGGGGAGAGGTCAAAACCAGACCACAGACTGGCCCCAGCAGGTCTCAGTCGTGTTTTCAACTGCCAGTATAATGCACCCGTATAATGCACCACAGGCAGATCATAAGCCACAATAGCTCTGGCGAAACATCATTGGAATCTGGTTGCTGGATTAGATGGGCCCCCGCCCCTCACTGAAATAACTGCATGCTGTTCCACAGGGTGCCCCGCCTCCTTTTCCTCCCCTTCCTTGGTTGTGTCCCGTGTGTTGATTTGTAGTCTGCTATTCTTGTAAAAACCCCAGGCAGAGATTTTTGAGGAGTCTCTTTTTTCAAGAGTTGGCTGGCTGGAGGAAGAAGCCACCTGTGGCCTACTCACTGACAGGCCTATCAGCACCATGTACAGCTTGGCCCCAGCCATTGCAGCTGCAAGAAAGCCACAGCAACCAATGTTGACTGACTGACAGCAACCAATGTTGACAGGTTATTAGGCTGTCCACCCCTGGGGACAGGGCCTTGTCCTCACATCCGCACGCAAGTCTTGGCAAGTCCTGCCCTGCTGTGCTCACAACACCCCCTCTGCAGTGACAGATGCCAAGCACAGGGAGAGCTTGTCCCACTGACTGCCGCAGGACTATGCAGGGGAAGATGCCTGCACAGGGTGTGATACAAACAACGTTATTCAACACAGTAGTCGCAACTTCTGCAGAGTCAGCCAATGCCTACCAGAAGCCTCTTCCCAGAGTGACTTGTCAAAGTGCATGAGCAGGCAACTCAAGCGACAGCTCCCATGACAGAGGCAGAAGGGCAGCCTGCAGACTTACCGTGAGCACTTTCCAGAGCAACAGGAGCACTTTCTTCATGGGGAAGTGTGGGGCATGCCCACTACAGAACTTGGTCACCATGGTAAAGAGCAAGAGCGCAAAGGGTTCTTCGCTGTGCACAGGGAAACCTGCAGAGAAAGCCACCCAGAGGGGGGCGGAGCAGAGAGGCACCTCAGGGCTTGTTTCATGCTCCAGCTGAGCCCAGCATTGGGCCAAAGCCAAGCGCAACCTGGCAGCTCTAAGAAAGCCGCCCCAAGTTTCCCCTCCCCAAGCGGCTCTTGTGGCACTCTGAACGCCCCCTGGAAACTGGCAGCTGTGCAGGGACAGACATCCAAGACTCCTTCAGCAGCCATTCCAGTGGCCCTTTGGCAGGCGCCACCAGCCCAATTCGTCCCACTTCCCGCACAGGCTTCCCCAGTCACAACAACAGGGGGAGGAGCAGCCAACAGGCAGTGCAAGCCATGCCTGGAGGGCAATAATTCAAGGGATGCCAGGCTAGCCCCAAAAACCATCCGGGGGGAATTATCTTTCCTTCTCCCAGAGCAAGAGTGCGAGCAGGAGGCAGTTCCTTGCTACCTTCCACTCACCCCCACTGAGAAAAGGTTCATCACGGGTTATTAGCCAGGATGGCTAACCAGAACCTCTCTGGGAAGCAGCGGTGGAAAGGGGCTGTGGCCTCCAAGGCCTGCTGCTGGCTTCTCAGAGGCTTCTGGTTGACCACTGTGAGAAGAGAGGAGGACGGACTGGTGGGCAGAGCCAGGACGGGTCTTTGGATGCTTGCTTCATGGGAGAGCTGCCAGGGGAAATTCTTGCAGGTGGGACAGACATCCTCCCCCCCCTCTGTAAATAAGGTGTGGTAGAAGACCACAATACACATTGCCAGCTACAGCAATCTCCAGGGCGCCCTGCCCGCCTGACTGCCACTCACACTCTCTGCTGAACTTGGCTGTCTCTCCTCTGAAATGCCCCCCACCAAATCAAGAGCCAGTCAAAAGGCTATGTGGGAGCTTCACTATTAAGCTCTCACCTCATAGCTAGTTTGGCCCCAAAGCTTTTCTCAAATCACTCCAGATACACAAAAGTGCCAATCCCTCCAACAAAACAAAGAGCCCATTGAGGGCAACTGCTGTCACTTTTGCAGGAGCAACATTGTGGAAATAAGCAAAAACGTACAATTTTCCTGGATCAGAATTGGGGAGAGGGACAGAGGAGAGAATGAGAGGAAAGGGCTGAAGCTTAGACCCATTTGCACAACACTGCCTGTAGAGTCAGCAGTGTCACGGATGGATTTTACATTTAATTTGAGTTTCTTTTGTGCAGAATTACTCTTATTGCAGAATAAAAAAATCCCCCGTATACTTGGTTGCATTATTACCTCTGCATGTCTAAGCATCATGACAATGAGCTCCCCAATCCTTGTGGTAGGGGAATCATTGGCAGCACAACAGTCCACCCAGAGGGCTGCGTGGGGTTTGTCTGAGCAACACAGTGCCTCCTTTGAACAGGAGGTGGAAGGGGAGAACGTGTGCATCGGCCCTGCCTTTCCAGCTCAGTTTGGTGCTTTAACACACCACCCGGACATTCCACTGCAAAAGTCACAAGCACCTACCAAGCTCAGTCCTGAATGCCTCTCGGGAGGTTTTCCACGTGGGTGGGTCAGTCTCCATCTCCACTCGGATGGTCTCGACCATCAGGTACATGACACTCAGCAACACCCTGATGGAAAAGCAGAGAGGGAAGCAGGCAATGTCCCACCCTCGGCTCCCTAGGCGAGCAAAGAATTCTCACCTGCACCAAAACATGACAAGGGGGGGCACAAGGGGAAGCAGTCCCAATGTGATCTTGCTGCCTGGTGCGGTCAGAGATGTGAGCCAAGTGTTCTGATGCCCCTAAAACCAACTCTGATCCGATTTAGCAGGTTTAACCAACATTTTGTAAATAAACTAAAAAGGTGTCATGTTCATTTTACATTATGTAAAAGTACCTCAAAAGTTCTTTCAATTGCTAAGAGTACTTGAACTGAAGTATTTTATTACAAAGCCACTTCAAAAGAGCACACTGGCAGTGCAATCCTAACCTGTGTTAGAACAGGCAGGCCAGCTGTCCTGCACTGTATCCAACAAAGGTTTGCTGCCTCTGGAGCTCACTGCGGGGCAAGGAGACATTCATCCCTTTACCTTATGCTCCAGCCACCCCAATGGGCCTGCTCAGAGCTGCACCTGCTGTTTAGCAGGAGCAAGTCTGAGTATGCCGCAGCAGCCCAAATCAGGGCAGCGGCCCGGGGACAGGACCCTAACCCTAATGGACTCTACCTATCCAGACTCTACCCCTCTCCCTGGGCCACCCTGCCCGCAGGAACGCCTTCCCCCCCGCCTCGTTTCTTCCCCCTCCCCTCCACCCAGAAAAGCCCCTGCATTGGCACAACTTGGCCAGCACAGGAGCAGCTTACTGGCCGCCCATTCCAGTGCCACTGCGTCAACACAGCATACCTTGAACTTTCACAAGAGTGTTGGCCCAAGGGTGCTCTTGGATTGCACACTAACAGTGCAATCCTATGCATGCCTGCTCAGAACTAGGCTCCATTGAGTTCACTAGGACTTACTCTTAGACTGAAACTTTAAATTGTTTCAAATGTTGCATTCATACAAATTCAGAACTGTACTTGGATTCTTTTTACAAGAAGTTCATCTTCCTAGTGGCTCTTGAGGAAGGCTGCTCATGCATCTCTCACGCGCGCACGCACAAACCTACATGTGTGCATACGCCAGGCTGGCAGGCCAAGGGTCACAGAGGCGGCTCACCTGAGCTCAGTGCTATCAGCCAGGGAGATGGCCGGCTTCCTCAGGGCACTGCTGCAGGCTTGACTGTTGCTGGAAGTGACAGAGAAAAGTTGGGAGGGAACAGCTTGGTGGCATTTGACAAGGTTTCAGCTGGGAAAATTCCACTGATAATTACTTGTACATGGTTCACATGTACTCGTACAGGAGGTTCACAAGCAAGACACGACAAGAGCTTCCGTCCCAGATTGATCTCCAGCATTCAGCAGATGGAGTGGAGGCAGGGTACTCCTGAAGAGGACAGATGTAGTCTTTAGGCTAGAAATCAGGGCTAATAGCCAGTAAGAGAGACCTGCCTAAAGGTTGGCCAACTGGCAGCACCAGGCCCTCACGAGACCTACTGGATTTGAATTAAACTGCAATAACCAAGGCTGGCCCCACAGTCTGAGGCACAAACATGCTTTCAAGTGGGAAGAGAGAAATATTATCAATAATCAACATCATGTGCTTGCACCATCACTGCAATGCTCCTTCTGTCTGCCGGTGCCCACGCTAGGGGTGGGAGGAGAAACATTCAGTTTGTGTCCCAGACCATGATCTGAAATGGTCCCTGGCCCATCCCTTATCACACATCAGTTTGGGGATTCCAGAGGTCAATCTGTGCATCATTGTGAAGGAGTATTTGCTTATCTTAAAAATTGGTGCAATAGGGTAGCTACACAGTCCCCCTGCATGAGATTGTGTGGATTTGGGATTGAAGCCATTTTGAGTCTGCAGGCACAGACTCAAAAGGAAGACATGCCGACTGCTCGCAGGCTGTCAAGGTGTTTGGGGCAAAGAAAGTCTTACGCCATCTCCATGTTGAGCAGCTCCAGGAAGGCAGTGAACATCCCCATCTGGTACAACAAGAAGTTGTTGTGCCTAGCCCAGCGGAGGACCTCCTCCTCAGTATTGCAATCCCCAAAGACACCTGGGAAACAGAGGGGGCGGGAGAAGAGTCAAGCCTTCTGGTCTCACGGCTGCTCTAGGTTCAGTAGTTTAACTATTTATGCCCCTGCTATCTCGAAGTGGAACCATCACTTAACACTCAAGAAACCAAATGCCCCAAACCCAAATAAGACTAAAAAAGCATCAGCAACTCCGGCCTGGAAAGCACCATCACTCGTACCCTTAAGCTGCGTATCTGATGGTTTGAAAACAGAACGGGGCCACCATGGCAGACCTAATTAGACAGCAGGACCAAGTTGAAGACAACAAACAGTCCTTTCACAGCTTGGCCCCAAACCATTCAGGTGTGAAGGTAATAACCAGCACTTTGAATTGCTCTTGAAGACAACTCAGGAACCAGAGGAAAGGGAACACTACGGAGTCCCAGGATCTCAGAAATGGCCCCCTATCAAGACTCTGGCCACCCTATATACTCCAACATGGGTATCAGTCTGCTGGCTGTTATTATTGGCTTTTCTCACCAACAGCATCATTTAACACATGAATTCCTTCATTTCTAATAGGAAGTAAAAGACCATCATAAGCTAAACCCTTGCCTCTATTCTTTTGCAGCTATAGTTTGATTCGGAAGGCTGGAAATCAACATTTACTGGGCTGCAGGTGCCAAGTGGTGAGTCGGTAGCTCTCTGCAGCCACCAGTGACAAAGTCTGCATCATCCCTAGAGAGGTTACAGAATTCAGCTTTTCAGGGTACAGAATTCTGGGCTACCTTAATACACAATTTTTATACAAGTCAGGACATAACCAAAGCTCTGCTAGATTTGACCAAAGACCCTTCATCCTGAAGGCAATAACTAGCTGCGATAAAGAAAAATGTACAACACCCCTTTCTGCACTTTTTATTTTTGTCAAAAAAACGAATTTCGTAAAAAAAAATAAGAAGTTTAAGGAGACCTCTAGCAATAACCCTCCCTTGGTGTTGCTACCAACAACTGGGATCCAACAGCAATACTGCCTGAAAGCATGGTGCTTCCACAGAATCAACCATGACTAGCAAGATGTCTGGCAGAGTGCAAGAGTTGCCACCTCTGAAGCCTGAAGGTCACCTCAGATGGTCGTTTGAGCCAACCGGAAGTCAGTTTGGGGACTGCTGATGGAGAAGAGTCTCCCCAGCTGGTGAGAAGAGCGGAGATGACAACTCCTCCAGTGAGAGTGGAGGAATGCCTGTCAAGCCATGCGTGGGAGTGTGAGCAGCCAGGGAGATGCTGGACTATGAAGGAGACCACCTGGGCTGTAGCGTCCCTGAAAGATAGAACTTGTGATTGTAACAACCCCTATATGGGGTTGAGAAAAGCCTGCCCATATAAACCGCCTTGATTATTAAAGTCAGAGGAGAAATCCAATGACCAGAAAGGCAGTATATAAACATTGGTATTATTATTATTAACTATTATATTGAAACATACATTTTTGTATGCTTGAAACATACACTGAAACATAGCATTGAGAAACCAAAAGAGCTGCAAGAGACATGCAGAAACGACACAAGCAGCAGCAGCAGCCACTTTCAGTTCCTCTGAATTGGACCTCTGTCCTACCATACTGTGGTTAAGGACTCTCAATTGTCTGCTGCAGCATCTGAACTAAGAAACCATGAAGCATTTTGGGAATACTTCATTATTTTGGGCGTTGAAAGCTCTTCACATTTATTATCTTGCAATTCTTACACCACCCCAGCAAGTCAGGCCAACTGTCCCCCATTGTGCAGTTGGGAGAGCTAGGCTCAGTGCCTGCTACAAGCTTTACTCAGTTGTACAGAAAATAGCCTCTACTTGAAAACTTTGAGGAACAGCATATCTTGCCTGCTCCTGCCGGGCTTTTCCTGCAGATTAACAGTGACCAAGAAGGCTTCCAGGCACTCCAGGTGGGCAGTTACCTTGTGCCAAATAAAGAATAGCACGGGCCACCTTCAGCCGCTTGTCTCGGTCGACCACCTCCAGCCCATCCAGCAAGCGCATCACGTGGGTCTTCTGTCGAGAGAGGTCCAGCTCCAGCCATCTCTTACCCCTCACTGTGGAAATGAGACGATTGGTTGCGCCTCTCCCAAAGTGCTCACCTCCCTCCCCCATGTTTCAGGATCTTACGGAAGGCTCAGGGTCCAGGGGAACGGTGCCAGGGAAGGTTATGCCATCACATACCTTGCATTTGAAAATCCTCCTCAAAACATTTCCTGTTGATGGCAAATTCTGGCTCCTCCGTATAACTGTACAGTTCTATGGCAGAAAGCAAAAAACAGCAAAGGTGACCCAATGCCAGCCAGGCAACCAACCCCTGGCATTAGAAAGATGCCTGTTCAAGAAATTCAAGGGCCAGCGTGGTGCAGAAGCTCAGCTCAAACACAGGACACCCAGGCTCAAATCCCTACTGACCCACAAAGCTCACTGGAGGAGCAACTCTCTCTATAGTAACTGACCCCCTAGGATGGCTGCAGGGCTGAAACGCAGCTCTGTGCTCCCTGAGCGACAGACAGGCTACTGAGGCACCCAAAAGAGTCTCAAATCCCACTGTGTATTGCAGACAACTTTCAGTACAACACAATACTCTGGGAGAAGGAAACCCATTGCCCAAACTGAAAAAGGCGTCCTCACGCTTCTGCCAGGCTAAGGAGAGGTTTCTGTAAAACATGAATGCCCTACCCATCCGCCCCCACAGGGGCCACCAGGGCAGACTTGCAACCAAATATAAAACACTTAGAGAGAGAACTAGAGGCCAGAAAACACTGCAGATCAACAAATGCACTGGAAGCCAAAGGCCAGCTGAAACAAGTGGATTTCCATCAGATGTTTCAACGTGTGTCACGACTAAGCCATTGAGTCCCCCAGGGCTTGGGAGGAAGTAGCATCGCATGGGTGCAGCTACCAAGAATGCCCTGCCCCTTGTTCCCACCAGGGACGAGACATTGTCACAGAACCCGCAGAGCAGCCAAGTCACAGTATTGCCTCCTCCAACCACCAGGGGCACTCCAGGGTCTTGGGCATCTTTACCATCACTCACTTGCCAGTCCTTTTAACTGGGATTTTATGCATGTGGTATGCCCCTGAACTACAGCTCATCTCTCATGGCAAGCTTCATGTCACACATTTAAGGTGTACTATGCACATGCCAAGTGGGGGCTGGGCCCACCATCCCCAATGGAAGAGAGAGTAGCCAGCACCTGCTTTCTCTTGCAGGGGGCTTGGAGGAGCCGGTGTGGCAGACGATACCTCTCTTCTGTGCTATACAAAGTGCACACCTGCAGACGCACAGAACAAGCAGGGAATTTGAGATCTGGCCGAAATGCACGGATAGGCAGTGCCCGCGGAAGCCTCCAAAGCCAAGAGATGGCAGGGAGGAGTGTATGAGGCTGCAGCTCTGCCTTCTCTGGGTGCCAGGCACAGGTTTAAAATCCAGAGAAGTGGCTATTTAAGGTGTATCCATGTTATCCCTATTTTCAGATGGGGACTGAACCAGGAAGAGAACAACTCACCCAGTGTTTTTGATATAAGCTGCTCTGAACATCCTCATTGAGAATGAAAAAGTGGGATAAAACACCTCTAATAAAATAAAGTGCAGGGGTGGAACAAGATGGCTGCAAAAGTCTTTGAACATGGCAGATGCCACCTCTTTTCTGATAAGGTGCCTCTGCCTTTGATGACTGTGCAATAAACTCAACAAAAGCCTCTCTTCGGAGCACAGACATGGACTGATGGGCAGACAGCTTGCATGGCATAAAGAAACTCAAGGTACACAACTCCTGCCAGGAGAACATGGGTGTATGCGCGCGCGCACACACGCAGAGTTTTTTCTGGCTCTCCTGTTTGACAAATGCATTTCATCTCCAAGTAGCAATGAGAGCTTAAAATAGCAGGTGTCCTGTCAAGACTCCCTCCACAACTATGACACAAGCAACTCACAACCTTGTGGAGGCCCTGCCAGTCCCAGGCAAGATGGACCAGCAGGGCCATCTTGATGTCAAGCAGCTTCAGCGGTTCACAAGAAGAGATGCGATCGCCACAAGCAGCTCTCACAACTATCATAAAGGTAGTCAACTTAATCAACACATCACAATACGTGCATCACCACCACAAAAGGGACTGTTAAATTGTTCAGCCAGCCAACTGAACTGAATATGTTACAAAGCTGGAAGAGGCAGCAAATCCATTGCCCTGTCCCAACCCCACTGTAAAGAGCAAAAGGAGGCTAGGCCATGGTCTGACTCCATTTTGTCAGTATACCTCCATTTTGTAAAAAAGGCTGAAGCTGCTAAAGTACCAAAGCTGCTAAAGTACCAGCTGGTGGTAATCTGCCTTGTTTCCTGCAGACAGGTGTGAGGTCATAGCTGGGGTCAGGGACACTACACCATCAGCTTGTGAGGAAACACCTAATCAGGAAGGTTCCATCCAGCTAGTGCTGCAATCAACAAGATTCCACACAGCTGAGACCCATCACTTAGGCTAAGTGTTGTGTGTACATAACCTCAGAAAAGGTTATGTAGATTAGATTTTATAAAGGTTTCTAAAATCTAATCTACATAACCTTTTCTGAGCTGGATGTAACCTCCAAACATTCCATGGAACTCAATGCTACAGGAGGTTTGATGGCCACATGTGCAAATGGTTTAAGGACTAGAGGAAACTTCAGAGGAAATTCTGTTGGCTAGCAATGCACTCTTCAATGTCAAAATCCAATGCAGGAGGTGAGTGGAGACACACAGCCAACTGGATCCATCACTTGTAGGTGCCTAGAAGACACGTACTGAAACTGAAGGTACTGGAAGTGTCTGAAAGGTGCTCTCAGGGACTCAAGGGGCTGAATTGTGTCTGAAGGGGACCTTGTCTAGACAGCTCCCTGGAACTGTGTGCTCTCAGGGCCCTCCTTCAGCACCATAGGGAACAGGGTTGTGCAACATCAGCCCCTGTGATTGGCTGGCAGTATGAAACCTCTCGATTGGTTGGCTTTGCTATAAAGGCTAGAGGGTGAGCATTTTGCTCTTCCCTAATCAGTAGAGCAGTGCCTTCTTTTGCTGTGCTTCAAGATCCATCATCCAGCCCATTCCCCCGCTCCAAAACCAGACCTTAGGGAGGGATCATGGGGGAAGAGAACAATCACTGCTGCTCTTAATTCAAGTATGGAAACCTACAGCTTGAGAGCAGCCTTTTTTGTTTCCCCTTAAGAACTCTTCTCAGGTTCCAGGGCCCCCTGTTAAACACGGATACAACACAAGCAGATAAATTTAAAGTCATTTATTATTTTCAGTTTTCAGTCTACGACTCCCTTCAAAGGTGCCAGGGCACCCCAGGGGGCCATATGGCCCTCATTGAGAAAGGCTGCTCTCGAGCATGATTCAAGCCACAACCCCCCCTCCTGCCCCCACAGTGCCTTTTAGTCCTGCACAGGGTTGTATTGTGCTACTGTTGCCAGCAGTTCTCCCCTTTCAGCATGACTGGCACCTTCACCAGCATGGAATCCTTTGAGACGAAAGGTGCTCTATAAATATAGAATGATATTATTATACTACTAACCCTACCCCCATTGAGGATATCTTGGTCCGAGAGTGATCTGGCACACAACGGGAACACTATTTTAAAAGTGGGGGGGGGCTTGCAATCAAAGTTCTGCACACAAAGGAAGTTGAGTTCAACCACCGCTTCATAGGGCTGCCCCCAGGAGAGCTTTACCATCCAAGAGGCCTGTACAGCATAATCAAAGAGAAACGGCCCAGCAAGCAATTCTGGGAACAGCCTCTGGGTGCTTCAGTGGCACCCTAAATTTGCCAATCATCCAAGCCAATGGCCAGCACCACATCTTCCGACAGCAGATTCCATAAGTCAGGCGGGTGGTGTGAAGAAGGATCCCTCTTATTTCCCCTGAAACAACTGTGAGTCCAGTTCAATGGATCACCCTACACTTGGGTGTGATGAGACAAGAACGTCTCTCTCCACACCAGCTTTTGGAAAACATTTTTTAGTTTGGAAAAAAAACCTAAGAAGGTCCACACAACTGTAGCCTTTCCTCACAGGAAAGGTGCCCCCATCACTTCTTTGGGTCACCTCCTTCTGCCCCTTTTTCCAGCTCTACATGGTGACCAGAAGCATATATAGTCTTCCAAGTGTGACTGCACCGTAGATTTGTACAAGGGTAGTATAAGCAGGAGTGGTTTGATCCTTGATCCCCTTCCCCTATTGCCATTTTCACAGCTACTGTAGAGGGTAGAGATAAGAAATGGATGCAAGGGTAAATGGGAAGAGAAGATGGAAACCCTGAGATGCACGTATTTGAGAGAAAAAAGCAATGGTTTAGCCTTACACTGCAATCCTAGGCATGTCTACTCAGAATTGATCCCCACCAAATGAGACCTCAGTGTGAGCAAGACCCCTGTCTTATTCTTCTTGTTCACAGCTGTACCCTGCCCTTCCAGCAATCTCCAGTTGATTTGCATCGAGATGGGTTGTCCCACTTTCTTTTGACAACAGCCCGATGAGGTCACTTAGGACAAGAGAGTGCAACTGGGCCAAGGCCACCAAGTGAACCTCATGCCAGAGCCTCCATCTCCCAGGCCTTCCTAGCGTCTAACATACTCACTCCTACGCCACACCAGCTCGCTGCGGAATTAGGGGAAATACGGTTCACCTTGAAAGATGCAATTTCATTTTATTTGCAAGAAGGAGTTCCATTTGCTCCAATTTCTACCTGACAGTTCAGCAGCGTAGCTGTCAGCATCTCCATATTCAAATTCCAGGCTGGGGCAGTCTACAGAGCCCTGAAAAAAAGAAAGAAGTCCAGTTAATTAAGGCCCACACAGGAAAAGTCACCTCCAAATTAAAATGTCACATTTTCTCTACTAATTGGCATGCTGTAGATCATGGGTGAACCCAGTTTCAGCCTTTTGTCTGACCTAGAAGACCCTAACTGCACATCTTGCTTTCCAGTTAAACCTTCTGGGTATCCAGGAATGACTGTAGAGGTTTGAGGGAACAGTCCTTGAACACCATTTCTAGAAAGAGTCTAGAACCATAGTTTCCAAACTTTTCAGTATTGGAACCCACTTAAAAAGAAAGTTGCACTTTACTAGCCAGTCGATCTTCTGTGGCTATAATGATTGGGCAGCAGTGCTCCCCCGAGTAGAAAGGCTGTTTAACCCTCGATGCACGTAGCCTAATACACTGTCAGTTTCATGAACCACCAAAAATGGGGTCGTGACCCACTGGTGGACCATGGACCCAAAGTTTGAGAGCTGCTAGTGTAGAAAATTTCTACACACATACTTCACTAAACATGTACTGGAGACAATATCTTCATGGGATGCAACTGTGAGCAAGCTTCACCTTCCACTCACAAGATCCAGGAGCTTCATCCAACCTCTTAATGATGCCCTATGGCTACAATTTGGCCTGTAGAGAAAACCATCCCTTTTGGTTGCTATTAGGGCCTCCTTCCCATTATAAGAACATAAGACAACCTCTGCTGGTATCAGGCAAAGGGCCTATCTAGTTCAGCTTCCTGTATCTCACTGTGGTCCACCGGATGCCGCTGGAACCGCACAAGACAAGATACCTGCATTCTGTTGCCACTGCTTTGTGTCTGTTATGACAGAGATAGACGACTTCTAGAACCAGGAGGTTGCATATACCCATCATGGCTTCTAACCTATGGTAGACTTTTCCTCCATAAATCTGTCCAAACTCCATTAAAGGCATCTAGGCCAGGTGCCATCACCACATCCGGTAAGGATTTCCACAGATTAAGTACAGGACATTCCTGGGCCATGGACAACTGGGGTGGGGGGGAGAAGAGAACAGCTGCTACTGAAAAGAGTCAGGGGCACTCCTTTTTCAGAAGGAAAAAAAGTATTTCTGCTAAAGCACCTTTGATCTTTGCAAAGTGCTACTGAAACTTCTCTCAACAGTCCTCTTGACTATTCCCATTTGACTAATAAAGGAACTGAAGTAATGAGGAGCACAATTTGCCCAAAATCACCCAAGGAGCCCACAGTAAAGGTGGGACTTAAGGCTGACTCCACATATCAGTTAAAAATTTAGAGTTAGAGGCAGGAGCCCAACCCGCTTCCCCCACTGCACCACTGACAGAGGGTACGCTGCATGCTCGGGGGGGGGGAAACAAGAGGGAAATCGCAGGTAAGTAAAACACTACTTATCTCCACTTGGGCCTTCTGACCACCTATGGGGCTTCTTGGACCCACATCAAGCAGGTCCACACCAGTTTTGGAACCACTGTGAGCAGAGGCATACAGAGGGTACCACAAGGGGAAGAGGGCACAGTTGGTGCTGGCTGCTGCAGAACACAGTAGCGTGCAAAAATCTGCGCACTTTCTCCCCTGCCTGCCCTCATGCCCAGATCACTCCTAAATGGAGAAACTCCAGTGCTTGGGGGGGGGGGCAGTGACATCAGTCAGTCAGTAGGTACTTATCAACACAAAGCTTTTCAACACAAAGTTCACAAAGCGGTTTACAGGCAAATAGTAATAATAAAGTTAAATGGTTCCCTGTCCCAAAAGGACTCACAATCTAAAAAAAAAAAAAGGCAGCCCGCCAGCAACAGCCACCAAAAAGACTGCGCAGGGGTGATGAGGGACAGTTACTCTCCCCCTGCTAAATATAAGAGGAACACCACTGGAAAAAGTGCCTCTTGCCCAGTTAGCAGGGGAGTGCTAACTGCGAGCCAGAGCATTCTGGGGAAGGGTTAGGGGATAGGATCCAGTGTGCACAACTGCTGCTGCTGGATCCACCCTCCCCCAACATGTTCCCCAAAGCACCCCATTACAAAGCACAGCCCACCCCCACCAACGTACTGGCACTAGTGGGCTACTCAGCCGAGTCTGGCCGACGTGTGGTGCCGCTGGCCCCTTCTGCCAGTGGCTCCACAACAGCAATGTGACAGTTTGGCTGGCGCAGGGCCTTCTATAACAGCAGGATGCTCAGGCTGCTAGGAATTGGGACAATGCTAAATTCCATATTCCAGAATTGCATTAATTCTTAACAGGCCTATCTATATCACAGGAGCAGCACAGAACAGCAGGCTGATGTCAGACGCAACAGCAAGGCTCTGTCATCATCTGCCAAGCCTCACACATGCCCTCATTTTCAGTCTCGTTTCCCAGACAGAAGCCAGGTGAACAGCCTACAACTCCCCAAGGGATTCAGGGCATCAAAACATTGCATGCTCATATCCCTGCTGCTCCTCAGTAAAATAAACACCAGGCATTAGGAAGGCTAGCATGTCAGGGAAGAGGGTTCAAGTCAAGTCCTCTCCTCTGTAGGTGGCTGGGCAACACAGTTCATCTCCTCCACGCTCCACAGACACTACTCCAAGAGTGTCATGCTCTGAGACAGGCTGAAGCCCTGCAGCAGCCCAGGAAAAGCTCTGCCACTCAGTTCTGCCAGATGTGGAAACTGGCCCACAGCCAGGAAAGGGCCCATGTTTTCAAATTAACTTTTCTTTTTAAAACCTGATGCTTAGCAACTTTCTGGTGTTGCATGCAAACACACTGTCCCACTCCACAAAAAGGGTCTCACTCACTCACTCACACACATACACACACACACACACACACACACACACACACACAGAGAGAGAGAGAGAGAGAGAGAGAGAGAGAGAGAGAGTTATAAGCCTGAGGGGATTTGCCCATTTGCTCAGGAACGAACATGGCAGGAAGGAAGGTAGCCTGGTCCTCCTGAAAGCACACATACTTGGATTGAAAGTTACAGCAAATCTCTCAAGACTTCAGAGTGGTTTCAGGTGGGGACACAGAAGCAAAAGCAGCACAGCCCAGTTCCCTGCCTCACTAAGCAATCCACTCCAAATTTGATTTGTAGCCAAATATTTTTAGAGAAGGCTTTGATTGCATAAGAAGCATGAAAGAACCCAAACCAAGGAGAGGGGGATGTGGATTGCTGACAAAGGGAGGGTTGAGGTATTAAAGACTACCGTTAACTAACAGCCCCACCCCCCAGCATTAATCCAACCCAAAAACACAGAGTTGTGGCAGCTTCAGGAGCAGCACGAAACAACCCCGCACAGACCTGAATAGCTATGCAGATGTATCAGCCCCTGTGCTTTGCATCCGAATTCTGTCAAGGCTGAGGCCAATCATCCAATAAAGGAAATGTTTATTGATTGGGACAGACAACCATCAAAGCACCTCCATGGAAGCATCTTCTCCCTCTCCCAATATGTTGCAATGAGAACCTGCCTCACAGGATCACAGCACAAACACATGGTGTTGGGGGGGGGGGGTGAGAGCAATACAAAACAGTCCCCATTTGGTAAAGCAGAGCTCCACTTCCCCTTGAGAGCCAAGCTCCACACTCTGATGCTGCTGTGGTCAGTACCCTTCTTTCTTGAGCTTTCCAGAACAGTGTCAGTGGGGGTTGCTGAAGAGCTACACACACACACCCTTTGCCAGCTAAGAGGCAAAAGGCTTTCCCAGGGGCAACTCTTATTGCCCACAAACCTGAGCTGTGGAGCAGAGCGACTAGCTCTGCAGAATCTGGACTGCAAAATCACCGTAAAGCTCCCAACTTTGCAAGGTCCTGCCAAGGTCAGCTGCGCTATGCTGGAGCTCAGATCAGATCCTCCAGGACACGTTCGGCTCCATGTTTGCAGAGCAGAAAACTCAAAGATGACAATTCAGCACTGAAGCCTTTGAAAGTCACTTTGACCCAAATCCTCCCCGGAATGATTCTGCACAAGCAGCTCCCACCTAGTTCCAAGGAGATCTGCACGTTTCCAGAAGGCCATGCCCCTTGCTTGTAGGAACAGCCTTCGAAAGAATGGAAACATTTTTCGTACCCATTTAGCTGTGACTTTCACCATGGGTTGGGAGATATGACCTTTGAAAAAAAGGATGAAGCAGGTACACGCCAGGTCTATCAATGGCTATTAGCCACAGTTGCCAAATGACCAGAGGTAGCAGGCCTCTGAATACCAATGGCCGGGAGCCAAGAAAGGAAAGCTGCTGCTGCTTTTATGCCCTGGGCAATCTGAATGGCTGTTGTGAGAAGACTGGACACCAGGGGCTTTGGGGCTTGATCCAGGAGGGTTCTTGCTCCCTTACATGGAGTTAAGGGCACTTCAAGGCAAGCCTCAAGGGCCTCTTTTTCAGCTTTGGAAAAGTAGGGAATAAGTGCTTTGTTTTCTTGCCACTTAAATATGAAAAGCGCCTTTATACCAAAGCCTGCTAACAAGTAGGGGATAAGACATGGAACTTGGCACAGATGTTAAAGCCGACTAATTATTTACAAGGAAAAAGCAGCACACAAAAAGTGTGTGCACTTGTGGCACATTGGTGTGCTGTAATTGGTCCACAGGTGTGCTGTGGGAGTTTGGGAGAGGGTCATTTATTAGTAGGGCCATTGAGGGATGTGAGCCCCCCACCCTACTGGCAGCACAGCACAATTGTCAAAAAACTGATGACGCACCCTGAAAATTTTACCGCTGTGTCCGTGTACTGAGAGGAGGAAAATGGTTGAAAATTGTTGGTCTAACTTGTTCCACCAGTAGCGGAAGTTATCTCCTAACAGAATAACAGTTGGACTGCTAACCAACGTTCCAGCACTGACATTGTTGTGCCAACGGGGCATGTTCTGCATTCTGCAGTGAAGCAGTAGAGGCTTTACGTCCGAGTACACATACTTGTGCTGTTAGTCTGTTAATCACAACCCTGCACCAGCTCAGAACCCTATAGCCACCCCCATCTTGATTCCCCAGCCAATAAGAGGGGGAACGGTCAAAGGATCCCAGTCTCACAATACACATGAAGGAAGTCAAATCATGTCTTCAAATCTGGAAAGTACAGGCTGGGGTACAGAGCCACCCACCCGCAGCCGTGGATGCCTTTTTAAAGCTAAGGGAACATCAGTGGTTTTGCTGCATCAAGGTAAAAAAGGGTTTGTTTAATGTTCCCCTATCTTTTTAATAGGGGAACGTGGTGGCGCAGCGGGTTAAACCGCTGCTGGGCTTTCTGACTGGAAGGTTGGGAGTTCAAGACTGCACAACAGAGTGAGCTCCCGTTGCTTGTCCCAGCTCCTGCCAACCTAGCAGTTCGAAAGCACCTAAATGCAAGTAGATAAATAGGGACCACTTTGGTGGGAAGGGAACAGCGTTCCGTGTGCTACGGCATAGAGTCATGCCGGCCACATGACCACGGAAGCGTGTCCTCTGACAAAACGCCGGCTCTTCAGGCTTTGAAACGGAGATGAGCACCACCCCCTACAGTCGGTCACTACTAGACCATTAGATCGTGGGGAAACCTTTACCTTTTTATCTTTTTAATAGGCGTGCCAGTATCCATGGTAGATAAGAAGAGCCCTACTGGATCAGGCCAAAGGCCCATCTAGTCCCGCTTCCTGTATCTCACAGTGGCCCACCAGGTGCCTCAGGGAGCACACAAGACAACAAGATGCCTACATCCTGTTGCCACTCCCTTGCATCTAGCATTCTGAAGTAGCCTACTACTAATGTAAGGAGGTTGCACAACCCACCATGGCCTATAGCCCATGATGGACTTTTCCTCCAGAAATCTGTCCAATCCCCTTTTAAAGGCACCTAGGCCAGATGCCATCACCACCTCCTGTGGCAAGGGGTTCCACAGTTTAACTATCCGCTGGGTAAAAAAGTATTTCCTTTTATCTGTTCTAACTCTCCCAACATTCAATGTGAGAGAGGGAAAAGAACATCCCTCTAACCACTCTATCCCTCCCATGCATAATTTTGTATGTCTCAGTCAGGTCCCCCCTCAGGTGCCTTTTTTTCTAGACTGAAGAGCTTTATTATATTTGCCTATAAACCCCTTTGTGAACTTTGTGTTGAATACTATTGTGTTAAATACTATTGATGGATTGATTGCTGTCACCAGAGATATCATGGACACAAATTGGTGGCTTTCCAGGACACTCAATGCAACCACATACCAAACAGCACTTCAAGCTGTAAGAGACACACAAGATAAGGGGTGGGGAGAGAACAGCATTTTCCCAGGCAACAAAGTATCACCCACTTGTGACACTGGCTGGGGATCTTTCACTTCACATTTCCCCACCACCCATCTCGAGTTAGAGCACCAGAATTTTGCAATGCTCAGCTGGAAGAATGCTTTCACACCCATCTGTTACCATCTCTCTAGAAAACAGTAGTTGCAATCTTGCACTGCAACTCCCATCTGTTTTGGTGAGTTTATGCAAGATAACTTTCTGGAAGGTTACAGAGAATGTCAGAAGTGGAAGGGACCTTGGAAGTCCAACCACCCACTCAGTGCAGGCAACTGCTACAGAATCCCTGCAGCCACCCAGGCTCTGCTTGAAAACCTCCAATAAGAGAGAGCTCACAACTACACAAGGCAGACCATTCCAATGCCAAACAACTGCTACAGCAATTCTTCCTCATTTCTAAATTAACTTCCCTGTAGTTTTGACCCACTGCTTCTATATTCCAGGGCTGCAAGCTTTCCTAATCAGAAGGAAAACAGTGAATGAGTCAGTGAGGGGGAGATCTAGTATGGGCTTATAATAAATCCTGCCAGGCTTTTACCTTTTTTTTTTTTTTTTGACCAAGTTAATTCATGGATCTTGGGAATGCTGGAGAAATTGTTTATCTTGATTTCTGAAAGCATTTGACAACATTGCCCATGATATTTTGGTTACCAAACGGGTCAACTGCAGGAGCGAGGTGGATTCACAGCCTTCCCCAGAGAGTGCTCATCAGTGGCTCCTTCTCACCCCGGAGTAGAGGGAAAGGCTGCAAGGTTCTCTTTTGAGCCAACTACTCTTCAACATTTTTGTCTATGACTTAGATAAAGAAATCCTTATCAAGCTATGCACAAGATCTCACACACACTTCTGGGGTCCACCCAGGACAGGGTGGGCCTGCCAGGCATTGCTGGCATGTTGTCCACAGAGCAGAGGGGGCTCCCTCAAGCAGCCAAAATGAGGGGCAGAATAAGTTAGCCATGCACCACTGCGAGGGTCTTTCCACTTCAGCCCCCAGAGTACCATGGCCAAGACAGCAATCAACACACCACTGAGAAAGGGGCACAAACCTCCTCTGCCCCTCACATCCCCCCCTTTCCTTGCAAAGCTCCAACAGGCAACCCCAAAGCAAAGCAATGGCAGGGTGGTCGGTGTGCTTGCTTTGCAGGAACAGCCTTTGGCTGAAGAGTTGCAGGAGCAATATAATAGCCCTGGTGTTGGCTGAGAACTTCCCTCTGTCCGTCCCCCCCGCGTTCATTCATGACAGGCACCCCCCCCCATTCCCCAAGTCCAGCTGCTCCTGTACATTACACGCAAGAGCCTGCCTGGCTGCCTTTCCCAGTACAGCAGCAGCGTGGCGGGGGGGGGGGACCAAGGCAGCAAGCGAGGAGCAGAAACGCGGGGCGGGGAGCGCTCCACCCAAGAGGAGTTTGGTGTCAGCGAACGCGGGATGCCGGCACGCAGGCAGGGCGGCGCCCAGCCCCGCAAAAAGCGCGACGGAGCCAGTCCGCTCTCCCGCTGCCCTGCGCCGGGTTGCCTCCAAAGCCACCATGCAGAAGGGGCGGGTCTACGGACAACGCGTGCGAAGGTTCCACACAGAGCCGAGGGAGAGCGCACAGAGGCCCACCGCCTTCCCGAAGCCCCCGTGTCCCCGAGCCACGTCCAACTCGCCCTTCCTTCCAGCAGCAGCGAGGGGCCACGACACTCCCAGCGTGCAGTGGGGAAGAGGGTCACTAAGCACCGCTCCGGCGGGCCCCCACCCGGCCCTTCTCCCCAACCGGTCGGCTTCGACGTGGCTCCCCTCAGGAGGGCTGGAGCCCGCGCTCCCACCGCCAAGTCCCCTCACTTGGGGGGGGGAAGCCCCCCCCATGACGCTTTGGCTGACCCCACAGCTTCCCGCCGGACTCTGCAACGAAAGGCTACCAGCGTCCCGCTCGGTCCCCCTCTCCGTGGGCTGCCCTTCTTTCCTCAGCGCCACTGCCCCGGCGCTCCAACCCTGGCCCTTCGCCTCTTCCTGCCATGGCCCCCTTCTTACCTCAAGGTCAGAACGGCCACTCCCCCCCCCAAGTCGTCCATGCCCGAAACTCCTACAGACCACCCCCCTCGCTTTTCCCAGCCCAACTCTGCTAAGCTGCCATTCTCCCCCGGGCCTTGCGAGTCGCCTCCCCACGATCGCCACCTCCGACTCCTTCCGCTGGTTCTTGAAGAGCTCCCTGCCTTTGGCTTGAGGCTGGGGCTTGCCTTTGCCCAGAGACCCGTTCCCGGGCGGGCAGGCAGCGACCGCTCCGCCACCAGGCTCCTCCATGGGCCGAGCCGGCCCCACGGCTGCCACGACTCTCCAGTAAGCCCGCTGGCTGGCTGGTTCAAGAGCCCAACACGCACGTGGGGGACTGGCATAAGCACTTCCCTGCCCGAGCGCGGGCGCCACACCCCCGTGCTCTTATTGGCTGATCTCCACCTATGGGCGGTCTCCGGCGCGCACACCCCCTCGCGGCGATTGGCTGCGTGAGGCGGGAGGGAGACACCTGTAGGAGATCTGTAACCAGGGCAGCTGGAGAAAGAGGAGGGGCACCGAAGGAAGGGTTGTGGGTCGGCTGTTTCCTTTGAGCGTGTCTAGAATGCCCTCTCCATGCCAGAGGCTGGTCACCTCAGCCCCTCAGCGGTCGAACAGCGGCTAGAGTCGCTGCTGGGGAGCCGAGGAGGGTTGGCAGCGAAAGGAGCGCAAGGCACTGTGGGGACAAGCCCTGGAGCCCGCGCAGGATGGCCACTGTCGGGCTTCTCCTGGTCAGGGCTCGCTCTCTCGCTCCGAAGGAAAGCGAGGCATCTCCTGAAGATACGCTTGTCTGGTTTAGGAGCCTGGCCTGGCCCATCCATGAGGACAACTGAGGTGGCTGCCTCAGGTAGCACTATAGTGCGAGGGCACTTCCATTTGATGCCTACCTACCGGTACTTCCATTGTTCCTCCTCCCTCCATTCCCTGGCTTGGAAAAGGGAACAAAGTGGAAATGTGGTGGGCAAGCATGTCGGGGAAACAGAGGCTAGTGCATCACCAGGTGGGGGGGGCAGGAGGTCTTGGGCCAGGTCTGGTAGGCATCGTAGGGTTTAAATGGTTCACTTGCTCTTCTGCCCACAGGCCCTCCTGTGCCTGGCATAAAAAAGAAATGAGTCCATGAACATTGCATTGCAGATCTGGACATCTGAAATCCAGACATTTTTGTCCCAGGCTTTTAAAGAAAGAAACTTCTGTAGTGTGAACACTAGAAGATCTTGTGCGCATTCCCATGTACAGGCTGTAAGTTCTGTTCTCTGCTCTGTGGTGTGTGCCGTTGTTGAAAAATGTCAACAAGGCCAGCAGACACCCAAATGGGTCACAGTGAAAAGAGGAAGCGTTTCTCATTATATTTATGCAATTATTCAGATTTGAACAAATCCAAAATCCAGACACCTTCCCGTCCCAAGCAGCCAGGATAAGGGATACTCAATCTGTATTAGAAAGCAGCTGCATGATAACACGCTGTCAGTGAAAAGGACATGGACAAGCCAAGTGAGGGGGCCTGCTGTAAACTGCTCTGAAGCCCCTCTCCATGGCCTTTACAGATCTAGGGAAGGTTAAAAGGGAGGGAGCTGTTATGACCAGGAAGGCATTGTCCCATGTGCCTGCTGATGGTGGTGGGATGCAGAGCAGTTCCCCTATTGTGGCCAAAGACACACACACACACACACACACACACACACACACACACACCCCGTTTGTCTGCTTCTATTGTCAGCAGTTATTCACGCAAATGGACTAGCCAGGAGAACGATCCTTTGCAAAATGCAGTAGTAGCAGGAGGAAGGTGAGCAGCCTCACCTAGAAGCTATGTGCAAATGATCTAAAGAAGCCCTAGAGGAGAGTGCCAAAGGATGCAGAGCCTTCCTTGCCTGGTGCCAGTCAAACATGTTTTCTGTAGGACAGGTTCCCTGAACCATTTACAGGCATGTCCCGGTATCCATGGGCGTTCCGTTCCAGACTTCATCATGGATGCTGGGGGCACTTTTTTTAAAGATAGGGGAACATTAGTGATTTTGCTGCAACAAGGTAAGAAAAACCTAAGGTGTGTTTAATGTTTCCCTATCTTTTTAATAGGCAGATGCTGGCAGGCACATAAGCAGCAAGGAAAGGGGCCACCACATTCAGGAGCAAGGCTCCTGGGATGCCATGGGTGGGAGAATTTGTAGCAGCTACAAGCATCTCACGGCAGCAGCCATGTGATGGGGAGCTGAGCCCACCAGCGCTCACCCGTCTGTGCAACCATTATGTGTAGTAGAACTTTGTCCTATACAAACTCAGTCTGCACTATTCAGGAACACCTGAAGGCAAGGAGACTTGTGTTCCGTTTTCTGGTGGGTCCAAGTGAAGAACTGGTGATGCTGGAGGCTGGTCAGCAGACACCGAGGGACACCTGTGGTCAGCACAGGGCCAGTAAAGAGACCTCACACACAGTGGACTGGTTGAGGTTTGGGATGTGATGGCCTCTTCGTGATGATGTCCTTCCCTCTTGGCTCTGTATGAACAATTTCTTCTTTTTCAAGCCAAATCATCTTGATGTGATATGAACTGCTGAGGAGTTCTTTGCTTAGTTCTTCAGAGGCCAGGCCATTTCTTCATCCCTCTCAATTCCCTGGAATGCCAGCAGCTGAAAAGCCCAACTGAGTGAAGAGAGTGATTCTCGCCTTCGGGTGCAGTGATGGTCAAGCTGTCTGCCTTTGAGTGACCCCTTTCCCACCTAGGCCCTTGTACACTGGAGAAGATCTGACAGCACATTCCAATGTGTGTCACAAGTTCCCAAAGAGCATAAGTCAGCCCACTGGAGCCTTACAGTTGCCCTATGCCACCTTCACTCGACCATGCCCAGCACTGGTGGAATAGTTTGGCAGTGGTGGGCCAGCTAATTCTGTGAAGCTTGTCCACCATTCCTGATCTTCTCACAGAGGAACTTGTGCTAAAATGCCAAGCTTCTGCTCCAGTTCTTCCTTCTGCTCCAGTTCTTCCTAGGGTTGTCCTAATTTGGGACTACCTGTCCCTCCAAAACCCACTCCCTCTTTTGTTAGCATGCACACTCAGATGCTTCCAGTTTCCATCTGCAGACCTACATTTGCTTCCTCTCTGTTTTGGTAGCAGAGTTTGCAACACAATACATGGTGCTTCTCTTTCTCTCTCTCTCTCTCTCTCACACACACACACACACACACACAAATTTTCTTTGGGAAGGCTTGGGTGAGATTGTGTGGCCTGAGGAAACGTTTCTGCACTCTGTCACGACTATTGAGATTTGTTGCTTTCCACAGTAGTATTTGCAGTATGGCCATACAGTGTTCTGTATGGCTCGCCACAGCCTTTAGCTGTTAAGGTTCTTTGATGGTGCCTTCAACAGGGTTCTTTATGCTGGGGAACTGACATTTGAACATCAGTCATTTAGACAGAACCAGGCTTGCTTGCATTTCCTGAGTGCAGCCCACAAATTACTCCTACCCCCCATGCCCTTGAAGCTGTGATAAGAACTTTGCAGCCCTTGATAAGGAAAAGGTCAAGGAAGGGGAGAGAGGGGAGAAAATAACCACATTGTTCTGGGCAAGGAGCTGGCACTGGTTTGCCCAGCCCTGCCTACTGTACACACAGATAGCTGAGCTCAGAGGGTCGGTCTGTTACAGGCTTTAAGCCAAAGCCATTCACGCATCCAAGAACAACTTCTGTTCTTTCAAGTGTTGCAGTTCAAACTACCCATTTTGCAACAAAGCTCAGTGTGGCTGTGGCCAAGTTCTTCTCATAGCCTAAGCTACCTCACAGGGTTCTGTTAAGGATAACAACATGTGCAGTGGGCACAAAGTTCCTCTTTGGAGGAAGGTACTGGCCATGGACAACAGAGACTAAAGTGGCCTGATGGGAAGCAAACCTGGTCTCTAGGATTTTGTTGCCAGAAATCTGAGGCCGAGGGGATTGGGCTTGAACGTGGGGCATCCAACATGCAAGGTGGATCTGCCGTGGTTCACTCACAGCCTCGGCACCTGTGGGCTGCTGCAAAACCAGATGGAGTCAGCTGCTGCAGTAAGCAAATCTCAACTGGCTTCCCTTGCTGAATAATTCAGATCCCTTCCATTACTTCCTCAGATAAGTGGGGAGGTGGCAGCCGTCACCGATGAGCTGAGCTGATGCTGCTACTAGCAAAAAAAACTTTGTGGGCTGCCAGGATTGCTTAATTGACCCCCTTTTTGTGCTCTCAGCCAGCGCTGCCTCTTTAATGCAACTTTAGTACAAAGGCAGACTGGTGTCGTTCATCTGGTTTGTCTTCTCCATTGGCAGTGAATCTCCAAGGTTTGAGCCCAGAGGGGTCATACCCAGCCCTCCTCCCTGCAATCTTTTAAACCGGGGTTGCTGCCAGGGTTTGAACTTGATACTTCCTGAACACAAAGCAGGCTCTGCCACTGAGCTGTGGGCCCTCCGTATGCACGATTAGCGTTTATGTAACATTTTAAAGCAGGGGCTCCCAAACTGTGAGAACTTAGCAGTGTGTGGGGACCTGATTTTTGGTGGGTCGTGAAACTGACAGGCAGGTAGCTGACAGGGAAAATGAGCTCAATGGAAACAAATGGAGCCGCGTGTGTGCATTTACTTGTGGGTAGGCAAGCATGCCTCATTCCACTTTGAAGGGCAGGTTGAGGAGAACACAATGCCACCAGAATGGTCCCAGCCCAATGAACACAGGCCCCCAAAAACTCAAGAAGGAAGTACCCTCCCAAGCTGACAAGGAAAATGTATTGAGCCCTATTGAGAGTGAAAGAGCCACATGTGCGCATTTGCACACGAGTAGGTGACCATGTCTTGGCTTTTATCAAGGCAAAGGGGAACACCAGTCCACCAAAGTGGACTTGATCTGATGAACATGGAGCTCACCCAATGCCCCTGAAGGCCCCCTTCCCCCACGATAGTAAAAAGGATAGAGGTTTGAGTGGCTGGTAAAGTGACTTTTTTTTTTAACCTTGTAAAACTAGGTGGATTGCAATAGTAGATCCCAATGCTAAAATGCGTATGTCCCCTTGCAATCTTTACAACAACCTTTACAGGGTAGGTCAGTGTTATCCCCTTATTGCAAATGCTGTGGGAAGCTGAGCGAGAGATGGGGCTTGTTAAAAACATTCACAGCCCAATCCTAGGGAGGTCTACTCAAAAGTAAGCCCCATTGTGTTCATATGGGACTACTCCCAGGATATAAATAGGATTGAAGCCTCAGTCAGTTCATGGCAACTGCAAGATTCACAGCAGAAGCATCTCAGTGCATAGCTCAGCCTCATCACCACGAAGCTACTATTCTTCAACCTGTGGGTTGGGCATCCAAGGGGGTCGCAAAATCTCATTTGGAGGATTGTGGCAACCTTTCAAAGCCTGTGCAAGCCCCAATCTAATACTGATACTGCCTTATCAAAACTGAGTTCTTGATATAATCCTGCACAGCCTCTTTTTGCTGTCTTGCCCCGCAGCTCCTAAAGCCAGACCTTGTCAGGCTCCTACCTCACATGGTATCTCCTGAAGTCCCAAGAGATAGGGGAAAATGGGAGCTGGGAGGGCTGGGATTAGCAGTGGATCCCCAGCTTCAAATTTTATTTCTTTATGGGGGGATTCATGGCATGAAAAAGGTTGAAGACCACTGCACTAAGCTACACTATTATTGATGGAGCCTGCTTAGATGTGTATTGGTTAGTGGGCTTTTGAGCAACAGCTAAGACCATCTGTGCTCCATTACGCCAATATTCCCTTTTATTTTGGCAAAGAATGTACTGTATTTGATGGTTTTCAAACTTTTCACCCTTTCCTAAGTGACGCATCCACTAAGAGCAACAGAAAGTCCGTGCCCCTTGACCTCAATTCAGGTTGGTTTCGCCAAGGCTAGTTTAGGGACTGGAAGGAATTCCAAACTGCAAGTAGCCAAAACAGTTCCAAGGCCATCCAGCAGCCTGGCTCTGCAAAACTGCAAAGAGCACATTCCTCCTGGGCACAGCAAATGTGCCACTGAAGGGTGTCCTGGCACCCCTCACACACCACCCCCTTCCATGGAGGTGCACTTCCTGGTAAAAGCTATTGTGTGTGCTACAGTCTGTCTCTCTCCCCACTTGTTCTGACTGCAGAGATATTGGGAGTGTGCTTCTTGCAAGGTTTTTCAGAAAGATGCAACACCTGGACATTGCCGCCTGCTCCCTTTCTTTCCCTCATCCCCTTGTCTAGTGTGCTGAAATTGGCATTCTTCCATGTTTAGAGTGCCATTAAAATGGCTAAGGTGTCTTATAAAGCAGCGGATAATGCTTTGGAGACCTTTTAGGCCCCAATGCAGCTTATTAGATTTTAAATATGTAAAGAGAAGTTTACTGTCTTTCTGTTTGGCCTTGCAATGGTCCAACCTGTGCTTGATCACCTTTTTAAGTGCTGTTGCAAAGCATAACAGCCCCAAGAGCAAGGCCCATTTGGATCGGACATTTTCCACACTCATCTGCAAAGCTTGTACAGAGGAGTGCAGATGCACCAGAAGGAACAGGTGCTACTCCAGCTGCCCAAATGTACCCTTAGGCGTGCAACGGCATGCAGCAGTACTGACAGTCCTCACTGCATGCCATTGGCCAGCTGGGGACCACGTAGAAGCAGTGAGGCAAGAGCTTCTGTTTTCCTACTCCGCCACTCCCTGGTCCCCCATGGACCTACTTGGGTCTATGCCAGCTCTTTGCTTGCATAAATCTGAGTATGTCCAAAGTGGCCTGTTCGGCCAGGAGCAAAGGATATTGGCACCAACACTGTCACCTGACTCTCCTTTGACACACCCCTGGCCAGGTTCAATTCCTGCTCCATCTTCCCATGAACCAATTGCCAATCCATCACGTTCCAGGTGGTTCTGGTATGCACAACAGTGCCTCTGGCTGCTTGCAGCAGCAACTCCAAAGCACACAAAAGCCACACATTTGCGCCACCACAACAGGTCCTATGGCAGTGGATTGCAAGTTCCACTGCCATAGGTCTTTGATAGGATGGGGCCACACAACACGCAAGTTCTCTAGCCATTGTGGGAGCTCTGAAGATGCAGCAAATTCTCTTCCTTGGAAAGCATCACATCTTGGGGGTTGTTCTCTGGTTGCTTCTCTATGCACAGTTGGTTTTTAGCAGTACAGCCTGCGTGGGACATGTCCAGGCTTGAAATGGGGCACATTTTTGCAGGGAGATTTTCCTTGCTGCTGAGTTGCCTGCTATGGTATGACTGCATCCCAAGAGACCAGGCACTGGTTTTATTATTTGTCATATTGATACTGCACTCTTTCTTCACAAGTAGTTTAGAGATGGCTTCTGGGTCGGGTGGACTCCTACCCAAGCATCCTATAGGGCTAGAAGCCCCCCACCCTTCAACAGATGGACCTGATCATGTGCCTTCAGACTGCTCTGTTTGCTCTTGGCACAAGCAGATTCCCTTCCCATGTATATACTGCCTTTCTGACAAAGGCAGTTCAATTTAAACAAATTGTCTTGCAATTAAAAAAAAAAGGACAGGGAAGGAGACACAAATAGGCACATTTTACATGTGACAGTTCTGGGAGGGAAAGAAATGGTGGTTGGCCCCAGCCAAGCAGGTGGAGAGGGCTCTTGAAGTCTCCTCTTTCCGTCTCCTGCAATGAGGTATTGAGAGAACATCTCCTTTGGACTGTGACTTAGCCTTGGGGTTGTGAGCTACAGAATCTGAACTTCTGCCTCACTCCATTTATTTCAGAAGGATTCAAGAGCTCACTAAAAATAAAAAAAGAACATTCCAGAGACTGAGTTAGATTTTACAAGATTTTATTTGTGGTTTGAGATTAGAATCCTTATTGCTGATCTAATACAATCACTCAGACATTAATATTGAAAACATCCTTTTGAAAATATTATAATCTTGAATTTCTGTTAAAACTTCCTTATTGGAGAATTGTGTCATGATTTTTATTTCCTTGTTTCTGACATCTGAAACACAATTCGTAACTATTTTCCTTATGTTGTATTTTGCTGGTGTCTATTACTTTTTCTCACCTTTAAAATGTTACATTTAATTAGAAAATAAAACATTATTACACTATTAAATTTAGAGATGATCAAAGTATGGCAATTCCAGATTGATTAGGAGAAGCTGAGCAAGCAAATAGTTTACAGATTAAAAAATAAGCAGAACATAGAGAATTTAAAATAAAACCAGAAGGAGATAAAAGCCTTTTCCGCAGGTTTTTGTTCCTTTTGCCACCCTCCCCTCTCTACACCAAAGATAAAATGATTAGCACAAATGTACAAATGAAGACAGCACCACATGCTCTGTGTCAAATGAGGAAGCGTTTCTCTCTCCCCCGCCCCCACTCAGGTTGCACACTTTAGGCCAGGTCAACATGAATGGAATGGTATAGTCTCTTATGGGGTAGGGGGGGGGTTAAAGTCCACTTAGAGGGCTTCCACCACATTCATGACCTTGCTCCAGAAATTAAGCAATGAAAAAGGATTATGTTCTCACTGCTTAGCTTTGGTTTTTGAGAGAATGTGGGCTGGACGGGCAACGTTAAGCTGAGCAGCAGCCTGCTTGCCTACAGAAACCCTCTCTGAACAGTCTGTTTCCTTCTGCACAGATCTGATGCAGGCTGTAAGAGGTCCTGGCTGTCACTCTGCAAACTGGAAATCCCAAGGCCACAGGTAACTCTTTCCCTAAAAGCTAGTAGTTGGAAACCAGGATATAGGGATTCCAGACTGTGAGAAGCAACTGGTTGGCTGCTCTGACTGCATAGCGCATGCCCAACCACCTTCTAGGAAGCATGCAGGTGTATTATATCAATTGCCTGGTTTACAGCACCACATTTGATGGCTTGGGGCTGTTGCTCTGGAATGCTTGCTTCTAGTATTCCAATGCTGACTAAGAACCTAATCCTATGCATGTCTACTCAGACGTAAGTCCCATTATAGTCAATGAGGCTTACTTTCTGGTAAGTGTAGACAGGATTGCAGCCTAAGTCCTGCTTAAGGCAGTTTCCTTTATAAAGACACAGGCAAGATTTTGCAAGTCACAAAACCGAGCTCTTAACTTGAGAACTTAGTTGACGGGAGGGGGGATGCACATCGTCAAAACTGATAGTTTTCACAATCCTATAGTGAAAAGTTGCCAGGAATAAGCTGAAAATGACAATACTGCTGTTGTCATGTTACATGTTTACCCATCCTCCAAACTGGCAATGGCTCAGAAAGATGCTCTTGTGCTTTGTGAACAGCAGAGCACTGAAAAACGGTTTATGGACTAAAGATGCCAGAGAAGGGGAGTTTCCAAAATGCAGACAAGGAAATAAACCGAAGCAAAAAGGATCACATGTCTGGAAACATTGCAGTGCTCTTTGTAACAAACTAATCCTGGACCAAAACAATATGAGCTGGCTTGCACCCAAACGTCTGCTTAAAAAGCTTGCGCCAGCAGATCGCCCATGTGCATTTTGTAGCCCTGGGCCCTATGAGGTAGCCTGGAGGCTGCATTGCATGTGCTGAGCCCACACACGCTAAGGAAGCATGGCAGTGGAAATGGGAGTGCTTGTAGACTGACCCAAGGAGCATTAGCCCACTTTAGAGTGATCATGCTTCTTGAAGCTGCTTCAAGATCACCAGGTCCAATTGCAGCCTCCATTCCTAGCTGCAAGGATATATTCCTATGCCAGCAGAAGGCGGGGGGGGGGGGCTAAACCTTAAACATTCTTCCTACTTCGCAGCATTCACCATTCCCCAGCGTCTTGCTGGTAGCAAATCTCTGGCAGTTTTACCTCAAATATCACACAGGCAAACTCCAGCATGAAGTTATGGCGCTGCAAACTACTAATTTCAGAAGCAAAACATTTTCACAATGATGTTTTAAAAAGTAAAAGCAAACTCAGTTTGCATTTTTTTTAAAAAACACCAAAATCAGTCTATAGCCTCTTCCTATACAGTTCATTGTGATTGGCATTCAAGCTCACAGAATGAGTTTAGATTTATAAACCATGAGGGACAGTCACCCAGCCAGAGAGTTTGTTCACAGTCATGATCTCCAGAAACATTAACAAAAGCCAGACAAACCTTTTTTACTGAAAGCATCCTTTTAGGATGCATCCTGACTGGCAGCTTTTTGTGGAAAGCTGCAGTGAGCCAGCACAGTCCTGCCACTGATTACTCTCTGCATTCCATTTTCTCTTTCCTTCTCCCCTCCTACAGGACCTTTGAACTAAAAGTAACACAAACTTCTGCTATTTGCATGCTCCACTTCCTGGCAATTGTCCTACTGGATCTCTTTCCTTGGGGGCTTTCTATTTTCAAACAGTGAGTTTGCGCCACTACATTCATGCACCTTGTTAATTTCATCAGCTACCAGCTCTTTCACAATCCCATCTCAAGGTTTCTCCTATGCCTGTCTTCGCTTTTCTAATTCAAAACATATTGGAGCTGGGCTAGATGTGCAGGTGCAATTGTGCAAAGTCAGAGCTTAGTCTTTAATATGTTTCTGAAAACATCTGAGCTAAGAATATAAGAACATAAGAAGAGCCCAACTGGCTCACACCAAAGGCCCATCTAGTCCAGCTTCCTGTATCTCACAGTGGCCCACCAGATGCCTCAGGGAACACGCAAGACAACTAGATACCTGCATCCTGTTGCCACTCCCCTGCATCTGGCAATACTCACAATACTGAGACAAGGATGGTAGGAAGCTTTAAGAAGTTTGCAAAAACAGTGTGACACAACAGTGAATTGCAAGCATGGATTGTGCTGGTCTGGATACAACCAAGAGTTGACAGCCTGTCCATTCCTGAAGATTTGGGGGCTGCAAAGAAAAGGCAATGCTGAGGGATTTGCTCTGCTGATAACTTGCCCATTCTAGTACAGTATAGTCATGCTCTTTATGATGCTGTCTACACACTGTTACATTTCCTTCTCAGTTACAGCCTGACAACAATTTTGAAGAAGGTTCAAATACTGAACAGTTTACTTTCCTGTAAACAGGTAAGTGAAAATATAACTGGCATATGGACAGTGCAACCCTGGGGATAGAAGGGTATTTGTTCTTTCAACAGGGCCATGGAAAAGCTCTCTCAAGTGACTCCACTCTGAATAGGAAGACCGTTCTAGCACGAGCCAGATGAAAATGGCCTTAATTCAATGCAACACTGCTGCATTTTGATATGCCCTTTGTGACTAGATGCTGCCCAAAGGAGATGCACATTTCCTGCACGAGGCACAATAAAATGGGTTGAGGCATGTGCAAGCACAGAGAATATTTAATACTGTTCTCTTTGATATTTTATTACCAATACTGTAGTTTCATATTTTTACATATTGTTAGCCACCTGGGTGCCTCTCTTTCAGAGGGAAAAGGTGGGGTACAAATGTCGTTAAAATCTAAAACATGCCGTCATCCATTTCAAAGCACCTTGAGCAAAAGAGATTCCCACAGGATCATGCCCAATTAACTAGCTCAGACTGAAGGCCACCTCTATTCTCCCAATTAGCAGAAATGGCTCAATCCTCACAAATGACAAAAATCTACTTTTATTTTCACTTCCTTTGGCGGAGGGAATTGGGCCAAGGAAAGGAATTCCCAGGCCTCACTTGCAGACAATTGAGGCACCTGTTAAAGAAGTGCCCAACCAGGGGAGGCTTGGAAATGTCCCAAGATCAAACATAGGTGGGTCTAGACAAGACTTATTCTCAATGAGGCCTGAAATCCTTGGGCCAGTAGCAGGCGCGTATCTTACCTGTAGCACCCCATGGCATGAGCCATGGGGCGCGGGGCAGTGGCGGGGCGCCATTGCGCGCGGTCCAGGAGAGACTGCGCGGTTTCTGGCCCACCCACGCCTCCTTTACGCTCTGAAATAGAGCGTTTCTGGGGTAAGGGAGGCATGTCTGTGTGACGTCCGGGGGCAGGGCAAAGTGGGGGGGCGCGTGTTCAGCGCCTGCCATGGGGCGCACTCCCGGCCCGGACCGCCCTGGCCAGTAGAGAAGAATTGTGCTATAAGGAAGGTCCTCAGGCGCCTTCTGGTTTTGCTACACTGCTTGCAGCAGCATGTTGCTGATGAAATGCAAACTTGGTTGCCAAAAGGAGTTGGTTGGCTATTTATTGTACACTCACCACACAGATACTCCCACACTATAGCCGGGCGAGCTTTGGAACAGGATGGACAGCATAACTTGCATATAAACATAGATTGCAAGACTACCGCTTGCAAATGGTGCCTGCTCCCCAGGAGGGTGTGCACGTAACAAGGGACAACACTTGTTTGGCCAGCTCTCCCAAAGTCCCCTTGCACAAGCAGCAACATGAAGAGCAAGCTTTCCTGCTATGCCAAGACTGTCTTAATAGCAGCTTCTAGAGCAACAGGCTCTTGGGACCAACACAGAAGGGGCAGCTGGTCAGAGCCCTGCAAATCTACAGTTCCCAACAGCCGTGGCTTGAAAACATGTGAAAAAGCAACAAAGGGTGAGTGCTTGATACCCACTTTCACTTTCATCCTACCTTGGTCGCTCACCTTTACTTCCCTTGCTGTACAGTGGATTAGACATGATGCAATTACAGACTGCTTGAAGCCGACAGAACCTGCAGTAAAATTCATTCCACCTGACAGTCTCACTCCTTCCCCCACCATCACCAACTACAGCTTCTCACCCCTGCCAAAAGCCAGAGTCCATCAACTCACAGTTCCATGGCAGACACCATTGGCAAAGGCTGCATTTACAGTATTCTAGTTTAATAAATAAATAATCTAACACGCTGAGCACTACGGGAGCAAGCCTGGTTCTAACTTCAGAAGCTTGTACTGGTTCATCCTGTACAGTAGCAGAGAGGGATCTTGGGTTCTTGTTTCTCCCCTTCCTTCCAGTACAGCCACAGGAAATTAATACCTATTTAGAAATAACAAAAACAATCCATTTAGCAAAAGCAGCCACTTTTTCCTCTGAAGAGATCCTGAGAGGGAGGTGGGTGGGAAGGAAAAATGTTCTTGCAAAATACTTTTAACTTTGCCTCCATCACATTTTTTACTCCCCTTTCCTGATTTCCAGTGCAGCCTAAAACAGACTGAGCAGTACACATACATTTGCCATGCTGGTCTTCAAAAAAGATAAGATGTAAATTAAATGCAATTAAGCAACAGTAAAGTAAGCAACCGTGACCAGCGTGGCATTGTCAAATCCATCAAGTTCTGGTTATGGAACTCTGGGGACAGAGTCAGACCACCAGCTTTGACCCCCAACGTCACCCTCCAACATACTAAACAATGGTTTTGGCAATCACAGAGTTGTTGAAAAGAGCAGGTGTTGTAGCAGAGTAAGACATGCAACAAAGGAGGGGAGACTTTTGGAACGGACCCCAAACTTACTTGCTGTGGAGCCCATTCCTTCCTGAGCCTAGTCCTGCTCATTCCCCACAACTAGGTGACCACAAACATCCATCATCGGTGATATAATTTCCAGCCTAAGACTTCAGCACAGCTGAGAACACCAAGGCAAGCTGGTCAAATATGAGACTTATTGCTTATGCCACAATCCTGCCAGTTTAATCACCAACCAGGCTACAGATTGATAGACACCCGGACAAGTCTCTGTTCTCCAGTACATAGTATATGATGTGCTCTAAGGAGTGAGAGATTAGATGGGAACACTTGTTGCCATTGGGTAGGTACAGGAACAAACCAGTTGCCCCAACTGTTTTATGGAGCAAGTCCTTAACTTCTGACGACTGAGGCATCTTTTTCCAAATTAAAAATAGTTTTATTTTTACTATGTAAGGATAAGGATAGACTTTGCTCAGAAGGGCCTATCCCCTGGCATTTCTATTTGAAAGCACAATCCTAAGGTGCGCTGGATTGGAGAGGCTGGTGGGCCTGCGCCAGATCCAACGTATCTTTGGTGCGCTGGGGAGCCTCCCCGGTGCAAGGGCACGTTCGTCCCCTTGCCCCAGGGGAGGCTCCCACTGCCCCATGGGCTTCCTCGGATCTGCGCCTGCTACTTAGCAGGCGCAGAACCGAGGAAGCCGCACGGCTTGAATCAGGGCTGCACGGCCTCCTGAGGAGGCCTAGGATGTAGCCTAATGGCCGCATCCTGGCCCTGCCTGCTCCCCTGGCTGGCACGCCCACCCCCCACCCAGAACCTCCCTTGTGCCAGCCGAGTTTGGCTGGTGTGAGGGAGGCTTGCCATTGGCACTGTCAGGCCTACTTGTAGCATCAGCCTGAGAGCTTGAGTGCCAACGCAGGGGTGCTGTTCAGCACCCCAGCGTCGGCACAAGTGACACCATATTCTATTCCCACTCCCAGGCTTGGAAGCCCCACATGGGACTTCTTAGACTTGCGCCAGTGATTCTGCTGGCGCAGATCCTAGTAGTCTCATTGTACTGGCTGGGGCTTTACCCCGGAGGAGACCTCCAGCCTTCTCCTTTGCCAGCACTGGTTAGGATTGGGCTGCCCAAGATGCCAATTAGGCCTGGGAAGGGTGCAGGTTCAACAGCAGCAGCACCTGCTGAATTCTGACGCTTTTCCCAGGCCCAATCTGCTTTTGCAGGTAAATGTGGATCTCGGCCAGTAAAATAGCTGTGCAGGTCTGAGTTGGGCTGGCATGGGCCTTCCCTGGGCCAAGGGATCAAATGTTCCTTTAGCCAAGGAGGCCTCAACATGCCACAACTCCCTAATGGGATAAAGTGGGCGTCACGTTGGTGCCACTGCATTACCATGCAAGGAGTTACGGTGGACTGGGCTATCCATTAGCTTGGTTTTTAACAATGACCAGGGCATCTTGCTTTGCAAGATGGTCAATGGCAAGGGTGGCCCACCTGGTTGACACATTGAAACATGCATGAGGAGCTTGTGAACTGGTGCATCTCCTCTGGTAAAGGGCACAGCAGACAAAGACAGGAGAGGCAAGTGATGCTCCCTGACTGGCCCTGGAGGAGAGGCAGGCATATATGGGAGAAGTTCCCAGTGAATGGGGCCAATGATTTTTATTTTCAAAAGGAGAAAGTACCTGTAGTAGTTTGGTTTGAAAGGCCCATTTTTATTTAGCCCCAGGTATTTTGCTTGCTCATCTGTAAGTTCCGTCAGGTGCGCATCAAAAGTTGGAAGATGAAGACTTGCCACATACTCATCTGCAATGCAACAAGAGCACCATCAAATTAGCGTGGATACAGCAGGCTCTGCCACTGGAAGGAAGGAAAACCAGCAGTTCAGCAGCACGGTACAAAGCCCATTTGTGATGCCATCTGTGGGCACCAGCCATGATCCGAAGTGCTGTCTCCATCATCGGGGCAACCTGCCTCTCACTATCTGATTTTTGGGACTAGCAACAAGTAAGTGACTGCATCGCCTCACTCTGCTGGGGAAATCCTGCAAGGCACCTCATCAGCTGCTGGCTGGAGGCAAAATGCTGACCTACATGAGCCAGTACTTTGGCCAAGTGAGAGACTTCTGGGGCAAGTAACAGTTGTCCCTGGCCAAGTAACTGACAGACAAACCAGAGCACATTCTAGAAGCTGAGCCACATTGGAGCTGACCCGGTCCTCCTGCCAGATGCAGCCACAGCAAGGACGGGCTGCCACCACAATCAGAGCTACTGACTCTCGTCCCCTTTTGCCTTCAGAGAACAACTGCACAGTGCAGCCCTTCACAGTAATGACACAGTGATTTCTGCTGCTTTCCCTGGGCTCTGGAGTTCTTGAGTGGTGATGATAGAGAACTGGCCTCTGTGATTGCCTTCTGCTGCAACAGGAAGATGTGGCAAGTGATAGCTGAAGCTTACCCATTTTTTTAGGCAGCAGGTAAACGTCCTGCTTGTAGCGTCCTTCTGGGGCATTGTAGAGCTCTATCAAGGCCAGAGCCTGGAAAGGAACAAGAACCACGCTGTTAGGCATAAGTTATCAACCCACACAATTGGTTTTCAATTGGGTTTTATTTTACTGTTCAGGATGCTTGGGGAGCCCTGCAGAGGCATCTGTGGGGCTCCCCACATACCCCAGAGGCTGGCACTGGCAGAGATAAATAGAAAAACCCTCTACCCCACAGCAGTGTGATCCTGGGGATTGCATTGCTGCCATAGTGATCCCAACACCCTTGCAGGAGTTTGAGAAGCACTGTCGTAGGAGAACATACCTGTGGGTGAGGTACAGATATATTCAAGGTGTTAGAGGTGAGGGGAGAACTCCCTCCCATCTGCAATGGGTCACAAACAAGGAAACTCTACACTGTTGCTCACAGATAACAAGGGTCCAAACCTAACCACCTTTCTAGCACTGATGCACCTGCAATGCAGCCCTGAGATAAGAGAACAAACATGCCCTTGCCCTGAGGAGGCCTCCTGTGACTGCCCACCACCACAGGATGCAGCACATGCCCTGTTGGCAAGGCTGCATCAGTGCTGGAAACGACTGGGCCCTGAGAGTGCTATCCTAATGCTACAGTTGGCTGGCACACGCTCTCTGCACCACCCCAGGAGTGTCACGAATGTGCCATAAAGCCTGAGCTGGCTCCAGGAGGCTGGCTCCAGGCCCTGACCTGGTAAGTTTGTGCCAGCTTGGTGTGTGGGAGAGAGTGGAGGGAAGGCATCACGGGGGCGGGGGCATTTTTGGGCAGGGGAGGGTGGAGCAGGAGGCAGATCTGGCCTGGGAGGGGGTGGGACCAACTACAGAGTGAATTCACTGACACAGAGCCAAGTAGCCCCATTGGGGTGGCCTGGGAATTGCATAGTCCTAACTTGTGCTGGTCTTTGGTCTGACCTGGGAAGGCAATGCTTAGACTTAAATTTCTCCCCTAAATCCCACTCACCTGGGTAGTTGCTGTGATTGACAGCACAAAGGTAGGAACTGTGGAACAGCTCAGGTTCAACAGACGGCCCTGAAAGACAAGAACATCTAAATCAAACATGGTCTACTTCACTGACAGGTCCCTCTGAATTGCATGAGATACCAGCAATTGCTTCCCTACACCAACACACAATATGGAAGAGAAAGCTGCAGGAGCAATACAAAAGGAGGGAACTTTAGGCTGATTGTGTCTGTATATGAACTCTTAGGAGAAGCATCAAAATATCAGTGCTTCCCCCCATCCCTGGCAAAGCACTGGGGTACTCACTGGTTGAAGTCAAGGATGGGAGTCATCTTCTGGATTACAGTCACACACAAATAGTTCACAGTTCTCACTCATCTATGAAGGTTACACCCAAACAGGGAAGCCTGCCCAGGCCCCATTACAACTCACATGGCACATGAGATTATATTGAGGGCAGAATCCTAATCTGGAGTTAGGCTGGCACAGTTAGGACAGCAAAATTTGGCTGGTACAAGGGCCACTGTAAAGTATGTTCGGACCACTCTCCAAGTCAGAGAAGCCAGCACACAAATGTGCGCCATCCTCCGACTCCGAGAGTGGTTCAAATGCGTTTTACCGTGGCTCTTGTGCCAGCCAAACCTTTGCTGATCTAACTCAAGGTTAGGATTGTGACCTGAGACACATAACATTATGCATGGGATGGATAGAGTGGATAGCGGGAAATTTTATTCCCTCTTGATCAACACCAGAACCAGGGCACCTCCACCAGAACTTATTAGCAGGAAACTCAGAACAGGCAAAAAGAAATATTTCATTATCCAGATATTAATCTGTTGAACTCCTTGCTGCAGGATGTGGTGGTGACACCTGGCCTAGATATCTTTAAAAAAGGGGATTGGACATATTTATGGAGGAAAAGTCCATCACAGGTTACAAGTCATGACAACTGTATGCAACCTCTGGGTTTTAGAGGTAGCCCATCCCTGAATGCCAGATGCAAAGGATTGGCAACATGATAAAGGCACATTCTTATCTTGAGTGGTCCCTAGGCATCTGGTGGGCCTCCAAGACGCTGGACCAGAAGGCTTGATCCAGCAGGGCTCTTCTTATGTTGTTACGTACCTCTGCCAGCAGCACTATCCTCTTCCCGTCAGGCCAAATTACATGGTCTACCTGAGACCTCACTCTCTCCCATGTCAGCTCAGGTGTACGCAAGCTTGCCTGAAAGACAGAGGTGGAATGGTTTAACATAGTAAGGAGCTGCAGATTCTGATTATTGTGACCTCACAGGTGTTAATAGAATGGAGTAAGTCATTATTTGGGCAAAATTTAGTTTCCACAGAGGCACATCAAGGTTATAGGGATTTAATTTTTTTAAGGTCACATAAAGCACATATTTGAGGTGGCTAGAGGAGCACACTTTCTGTTTCAATGCCTATCTTGTCAGCCTGCAAAGACAGCAGCTCCCTGCAGTCATACTTCAGCATTCCAGCAGATAAGAATTGATTTGCTGGACCATCCTGTCTAGCATCTTGTTTCCCACTATGGCCAACGAGATGATCCTCCTGGGAATCCAACAAGCAGAGCACAAAAGCCACAGGCCGTGCCACAGGCTATTTGCCCACCAGCACCAGGTATTGCCTCTGACCATGAAGGTTCCATTTAGCAATCAAGGCTGAGAGTGGTTGGCAGATCTAGCTTTCTCTACAAGGTTGTCTAATCCCCCTTTCTATTATTTTATTATGTAAAGAAGCAATTCCCGTATTGACCAAACAAAATGTCTAGTCACAGGTTTAAACAGATGAAAATTGTTTTTCACAGCAACAAAGCATTTTCAAATTTAATTGATTCCAGACATTAATTATGAACTATGTGAAACAGCACTTTTTTCAGGGCCAAACTAGATATGCACACATGTGTGTCTGGGTGAGCATCTAACCAGGTGCCGCCTTTTTCTGCTAAAAACATGTGTGACGCTGGTTGAGGCAGGGATGTGGTAGGGAGAGGGAAGTTCACTCTTCCTCTGCTTAATCTTTTCAAACTGGAAAGTACCTCCCCCATGGTCTCAAATCCCATGTCAGGAGCCTGATTTTTTTTTTTTTAGTATGCACATGGGGAAAAAGTGAACCAAACTCCCTTCACTGCAGATCTATGTCCTCGTCCTATGGGATTACTCAGATCTGAGCCCACAATTTCACAGGCACAAATCCAAGCGGCCTGTGTAATATCGAGTGGGCCAGGGATGGGGGTAAGGATCTGGCCTAGGCTAGCCCCATCCCCTTCCTTTGCCTAATCCACCTCCAAGACCACCCTCTCCCCACCCAAAACTGCCACTGTTCCACCCTCCTGCCACCCTCTCCCGCCCCCTACACAGGCCTGCTCAGGTCACAAAAATTCACTTTGTCCTGGTGCACGTCTAGAGCTGCTGGCCCAGTGCACATCCATGCATTAGCCCAGCCTGCTCCCGAGTTTGCAACACTTGAGATTTATGCAGGCTCAAGGCAGGATTGCATTGCCCATCTGTCTAGAATCCCCAAATCCAGGTGTGGCCCCATCTTGTTTGTAATCTGAAAGATATTCAACCATCTGGGTTCACAGTGATGATCCCAACCCTCCTCCAAGTTGCTCTGGCATTGTACATGGTCCCTCCCCCACCTTGTACTTTTACAACCACCTGGTGAGGCAAGTTAAGCTACGAGAGCATGCCTGGCCCACTTAGTGAGTTTTATAGCTGAGTAGGCATTCATTATAGGGACATGGTGCTGCTGCAGGTTAAACCGCTGCTGCTGGGCTTTCTGACCGGAAGGTTGGGAGTTCGAGACCGCGTGACGGAATGAGCTCCCGTTGCTTGTCCCAGCTCCTGCCAACCTAGCAGTTCGAAAGCATGTAAAAATGCGAGTAGTTAAATTGGTACCACTTCGGTGGGAAGGTAACAGCGTTCCGTGCGCTACGGTGTATAGTCATGCCGGCCACATGACCACGGAAGCTTGTCCTCGGACAAACACTGGCTCTACAGGCTTAGAAACGGAGATGAGCACTGCCCCCTACAGTCGGTCACAACTAGACCATTCGGTCGTGGGGAAACCCTTACCTTTAGGCATTCATACCTGGGTCTCCCCAGTCCTAGCACCTAACATGCTTATCATGACACAGACACCACTGGCTCTTAATGGGACACGGGATGACAACATTTTGTGGGGCACCAATGAAAGAACATGTGATCCAATAATGCATCTCAATAGACCCTGCAAGGCATGGTGGGGTGTAATCTTGGCCTGTACAGCACAGGTACCACATGCAGAAAATATTGTAGAGGTATTTGGACACCCAAACGCCAGCTACAATTCAATCCCCTGAATTAGAGAGACACATACCCGAATGTATTCTAACTCTCAAAAAGGACAATTACCAAGCCAGCATCTGCGGTAGAAGAAGCTGAACAGTGGGCTTTGATTACTGCTGACATTCTGTCACACAGAGAGGTCTGATCTGAATTCAGCTCTTAAGGGTAACACACTGTTTACCAGTTGTTGACTGAAAGGGTTGCTTAGCAGCTGGCTACAGATAGGCACTCCAGCAGACATCCTAATAGATGAGCAAGCCAGTCCCATTGGTTTGGGGCAAATGCTTTCTGGTTTCAAAAGGAAGTCAACCCTCCTACTGTGCTATTTTGGCAAAAGGCATCTCTTTCTCCCTCCTCTTCCTCTTTGAGAGGCAAGGAGAGGCTGGACAGGACTCAAGGAAGGATGTTTTCACAAGTGCTTTGACATGGCTTTTTGAATTACCTACACTCTCCCAATGGTATTACCTTGACCTACACTGTGCATGTTCAAATGTTAACATTCCACAATAATTAAACCATCACAAGAGGACATACTCCAAAGTATGTGGGTTTGGCATTTCTTTAGAATAAGAAATGGATTCCTATTGTTAGGATGACACAAGCTTTCCGGCTTCACAGGGCTCTGATTCACATACAAGAGTGGCTCTGGCAACTTCCTGTATTTAGGGATATAGTCTGCTATAAAGGACTGAAACCCCAGAATCTTCCCACACTGGGCAGGAACAGGTGATATTGGGATGAAACCCCTTCATCCAGCTCAACAGAGAAAGGAACGCCAAGCTCTTACTACATCAATTTCAGTGTTGGAATGCCCCATGTTACAAACAATACAACTGTTCTTCATTCGGTCAAGATGTTCTCTGGTCACTACATTTTTGTTGCCTGTAAAACAAGAGGAAATAAAAAAGAACAATAATTATCTTTGCTAGCCACTGTATCCCTACCCCGACTGAATTTTTATTTATTTCAAAAAGTTTTTATACTGCTATTTATAACAAATATCATAGCAGCGATGCTCAAATTATGCAGAAAGGTAGGGAGGCCTTGAACAAAATCCACAAGGCCCATCCCTGATTGTCACCCAGTTTAGCCATATCATGGCTCCTCTGTAGCCTTATAAACACAGGCACTAAAGGGCCAGCACAAAAGGTAAGGCAGCCAGCCCCCCTGCAATTCAAGCATGGCATTGCAATTAACATTAAAAATCAATCATGAAAGTAATCCAAAAAGGAAACTAAAACACAACACCAGCAGAAACAGTATCAGGCAAGGGGATAACAATTCAAGTCTTAATTTTCAAAAATCAGCAGAAACTAAAGTTTTCCATGCTTTCAAACAGCTAAGAGGGCAAGTCCTTCAGAAGCAAGTTTCACATCTATCAGAGCTGCTACAAAGAAACACTGCACCTAGTGGAGGGTCCCCTAACTCCCAAAAAGTTGGAACTTGGAGAGGAGGCCCTCAGAAGACCTTAAGTGCTGGGAAGGCTCATATGAGAGAAAATGTTCCCCAAGGTAAACAGGACTGAAGCCTATCAAACTCATTTCATACAGAAGGCCAAATAGCATTCACGGTGCCTGCTGATGAAGTGCTGTCATTAAGCAGGAACTGACATAATAAAGCAGGAGATGACCAGAAATCAGCACTTTTTCCTCACTTAAGAACTAGTTAGCTACAAATGACCAAAGAGAGAATCTGCAAACCTGGAGCCCAATTGTCACACAGGCTGCTCTTTCAGCATAGCCACTTCTGCTGAGGTCTCACTTCACAGCTCAGCAGCTGAGAGCTGCTCTACAAAGTGATGCCTCAGAAGACGTGGCACTGGGAAAAGGATGGCCTGCGCAATAACTGGGCTCTTCCAGTTCCTCAGCAGCTTCTCCCTTTCTCACCCCTCTTGGTCTGCCTCTTCCTCACCTTCCTTCTGTCTCTCCTTCCCAGTGTCTCGGCAGAAGCAGCACTGGTGAAAGGGCAGCCCTGGGAGAGCCCAATTATCATGTGGCGCAGCTTTCAGCAGTGCTGCTTCTGCCAAGGTCTCACTTCAAAGATCAGCAGCAGAGAACAGCTAATGCTGGTGCTGGGAGAGCCCAATTATCATACAGGCCAGATAAAAAGCTTCCAGGGGCTGTATCCAGCCTGCAGGCCTTATATTTGACACTCCTGACCTAAGCAGTTTAGGGTTTCCAAGGCAAAATCCAGCACTTTGAGCTAACAGGTAGCCAGTACAGGTGCTTCTTATCAGCATAATGACAATGGGCACAATCCATTGGGAGGCTCTCTAGCCAAAGCCCCCTTGGAATGGATGGGAGCCAGTTTAACAGCTAAACCCCACAGTAGGATAAACAGGCCTACCTGTGCAGGTGATAACAATGTCAACTTGTCGAATCACTTCATTGAGTTTCACAAGCCGGAAGCCATCCATGCTGTAAGAAATAAGATCCCTAAAGTCTCCTGATCAGCAGAAAAACACCCAGTTCTTTAACTAAAAAGGCGATTACCCCGAAGTGTGCCTTACAGCCCAATCCTAACACCTCACCTCCTGCAGAGCACACTTTGCATCTAGCAACCAAGGATGGGGTGGGGGCATAAGTCTCCTCAAAGTAAGGGAACTTTCACTTCCTTAACTTGTAGTAAGTCTCTGCTATCCCAATGGGTCACCTTGGATCTTGCACTAGCTATTTTGCTGGCACAGATTCAAATAAAGTAAGGGAGAGGAAAGAGTAGAGGGAACAGGGATGGGGTCCTGGCACATGCTAGGATCTACCCCTCCCTCCCCCCGTTGTGCCTCCCACCTGCCCCCCACCCGCCCCCCACCCAGACATTCCCCCGTTCCTCCCCCTCCCTGACCTGTTCCTCCAATTGCCTGTGCACCATGTTGGTTTACCTGTGCTTCTGCGGCAGTGGGTCTCTGACACCGCTGCCGTTTGTGGCGGTGGTGCCGGCAAAGCACTGTGTGTGCCTCTGTATGCCCATTTGTAACAGCAGGACTGCTGTCGTAAAGCTTGGTTAAGATTGGGCTGTTAGCTACCTGGCAGCTGGGCCTGGGAACCACCTCCAACATGCTACACTGGATGAATTTGTTTTATTTATATGTTTATACCGCCTTTCTAAAAACCCAAAGCAGTTAACAATTAAAATAAGCAAAGATACAATGAAGCAAAGCACTTTAGAAAGTCATCACATTATTAATGGAGCCTTATCCTTCACCTTCCCTGAGGTGCCCTTTGACCTCACTGACTCTGCAACAGCTCCCGCTGAGGAACTTGGTCCCTGCCTCAAAGGGAGAGGAGCTGAGCAAGTGGGATTCACTCAACCTGTGATGGAGGCAGTTGACTGAAATCACAGGGCCAGACCTGCTTGCTCAACAGAACTGACCTGTGTTGCTCAATTAGATTCTTTCTTTAAGTATATTTAAAAGTTTCTTCCTTTATTTGATGAATTTATTCCCCACCTTTCCAATTAAAAATTGCACAAGGCTGCTTACAATAAAATCAAACATCACGGCTTTAAAAATGGATTAGACAAATTCATGAAAGGTGAGGAAGTCTATCAATAGCTACCATCTGTGACTGTAAAATGGAACATCCATGTTCAGAGACAGTGCAGGAAAAACAGAAGGCCCTTGTCTTCATGCCATGCCAGAGGGCTTCCCAGAGGCATCTGATTGGCCATTTTGGGAAACAGGATGCTGGGCCTTGGGTCTGACACAGCAGAGCTCTTCTTGCATTCTTATGGTCAACACTACATTTTGCATTGTACGCATTACTGTACACATAAATGCCCTATGTTCAAAATTTCTCATTCAGAAAGCAGCCTCCAGGTATTGCATCATCTTTTGGTTTTTTTCTTCCTAAAGAAAAAAAAATCAATTCATCTGCAAATTAAAAGCTTACAGTTGGCTTAACAGCCAACTTTAATATATAGATACAAAAGAGTATGTGGTTCCCTTTTGAGTGTTTATCGTCCCTCCATGAAAAGTGTGCTGGAAATAACTATTAACTGGATGCTGATCCAGGTGGGACATTCAGGATTCACTCAACCAGAAAGGCAGGGATCACAGTAACTGCCAGCCCTATTTCACAGGGTGACTAAAAGCCACCCTCTTTCTTTATGGGCTACTAGCTGGTCCTTACCCGGCGTTGCCCGGATATTTATTTATGCCAAGCTTCTATTAGACAGGAAAAGGAATGAAATCTATCTATAGTGTAAAATCGAAGTTATTTTATGTACAGGTAATTAAAACTGTAAGTACAGTATAAAAATTATAAAGTAAAATCTTTTACATATGCACTATAATATTAATGTAACTCAAAACTTGATTATAAACAACATTTTTAGTTTCACCTCCAGGAGCAAGAATAAATAAATTCTTGGGTGAACCCACCCTTGAGCAAGCAACAAAGTTGTCCGTGGGAGAAACACTGCGATCTCAAATCCACTCCGCAGTACTGAATAGACTGCCCCGTGACTTGTTGATCGTGATCGAGAATGCAAGTCTCACTGGAAACTGCAATCTCTTAAAGTTAAAAGGGAGATCCGTCGGAATGAGTGGTATCCGTGGGATAAAAACTGTTCCGCCCTCTCCCTTTCTTGTTAAGATAGTCGCTCCAATTACAGTACCCAGCATCTTCTTGACACACAGCCTTGTGCCGTTGCAAAGTTTGGGCGAGTCGAGGTTCCATGGTAAAATAATTGGAGATCCCACTGTAAGTAAAAGACGATGTGGTGGCAATCCAGCCGGATCAAGTGAGTTTAGGAAGTCTGATGGGAAACCTGACGACCCTTTAGGCATCTACTACAGTATCGTTAGACTTGTATTCAGTGACTATGCCTGGTAATATGGCAAGTATTTGACTGGAGTCCAAGACCGGGGCATAATGATTTCTAAAAATTTCCAGAAGGTTCTACAGAGTTCTATTTGTTCTATTCGACTACACTTGAGCTTAAATGTCATCGGGATTGTCACCAATCAGCTTAGCGACCCCAAAAACTATGGATTCGACACTAATGTCGGTCATATTTTTCACCCCTTCTTCCCCCCCCCCAGCCTGATGGGGGGTGAACGTGGACTTAAACGGCATCAGGAGTGTCACTGTTCATCTCAGCGACCCCGAAAACTATGGATTTGACACTAATATCGTCCGCTTTCGATTATTTTTACGTCACCCCCTTCCCACCCCCACCCCTAGGGGTGCCAGGGGTTTCTTACCCCCACAGTATTTCTAGAAGTGGGCTGAGTTTTAAAATCTGAAATCAAATGGTGCCCTCTATGCTACCATCAGCGTACTGCAGATATTCTATTTCCAAGCACTGTATCTTGCACCCCTTCTCACCCCCCCATGCCGAGGGGGGCCGAACTCGGACTTAAACGACATCAGGAGCACCGCCGTTCATCTCAGCGACCCCGAAAACTATGGATTCGACAACAATATCAGCTGTTTTCGAGTATTTTTACATGGCACTCCCTTCGCACCCCCACCCTAGGGGTGCTAGGGGGATCTTACCCCCACAGTATTTCTTTCCAGATCGTAAGGCATATGTGTACCAAGTCTGGTGTAAATCGCTCCAGAGCTACGATGGAACCAACACACACACACAATTTTATATATATAGTTCTTACCATGCTTGCAGGGCACAAATAGGGTCAATTTCTGTCACATACACAACGGAGCCCATGGCCTTCAGTGCAGCACAGCAGCCCTTGCCTACCTACAGGAGGGTAGAATGTTAGAAACAATGAGGAATCAGTGGCTTCGCAGCTGTGCAACAAAAGAGCATCATTTTCTCAGGTACACTGGTCTGTCAAACTAACCTTTTGAGGCATTAACCTGACAGCACCAAGAGCTGGGGGAGGGGAGGCACACTCTGGCTAAGGATTCTGCAACCTGAGAGAGCCCCAGGTGAGGATCCACATGCAATGATGGAGAAATACTTCTGTGCAGAATAGCAGAATCCCAACCGCATCCAGGTACAGTAACACCATGTCCAGTAGATACAAATGTTCTACTATGGGAGGTTTAGTTAAGCCAAAAGTTTAACAGTCCTGCTAGATCAACACACAGAGCCATCTAGTCCAGCAACTGGCTTCCTACAGCGGCCCATCAGTTGCTTCTGAGCAAACAAGAGAGGATGGCAGACACTCCTCTTTCATCATTGCTCTCCTACAACTGATATTCAGAGGCACACCCCACTTCCCAACCTGGAGGTAGCACATAGCTGTCAGGACTAGTTGTGAGTGCTTCCATAAGTCTGCATGTAGAAGAGTTGAGCCCCTCCATTTGCAAAATAGGGAGGAGAGAACATTGTCCCACAGAGAGTAGCAAGACTGATGAGAGAACTGAGGTTATTTCAGGTACAATACCATTTTTGTGTTCCCAGGACCCATATGGTGTCTGTGAACTAATGCTGCGTTGCACAAAGTGAATGGTGCAAGGAGAATATGAGATACTTGCTTTTCCCACTCCTTAAACCACAATTAAAACATGCTGTGTAAGATCTGCCCTTTGTGAACAATGTTTCACTTTCGTGCCAGTTCTACCCAACCACAGCTGATCAGCATTAGCATTTTAATCTCCTTTGTTATCCCACCCTTCCCCTGTCTCTCTCAACCACCAACCTCATAGAGAGTTTAAGAGCCCTTCACAGTGCAATGGTATATGGGTTTACAGAGACATGTGATTACCTTGTGTTCTCAGGGATTAGAACCCACACCAAACCACCTGACATTTGCTTTGAGCTGTCCTCAAAATGCACTCAGTTTCCCAAGCTAGTTCCACATCCTAACACCCTTTGCTAGAATTGGTATTATTTTGTTTTTTAATTAGCCATCTTTTCATTTTATCAGGACTTCCCAAGTGGCTAATACAGAGACAAGAAAAATAACCTTTTAAAACCAATTTGAACAACAACAGAAAGGTTAAAACCATACTTTCAGAGCAGCCAAGTAAAACCCACAACCACACCTTTACAACCACTTTAAGTTCTGAACAGCAACAACCTCTGTTTTCTACCAACCAGTCCCAGGTGATACCAGAAACCCTGAGGTGGTTAAACCTAGATGAGAGTGAACAAACTGAAACTTAATCCAGACAAGACAGAAATACTCTGGGTTGGGAAGCCCGCTAGCTTGGATGGTGATGTACTTGCAGCCCACTTCCCAAAAGGATCAAGCCTGCAGTTTGGAAATACTTCTGGATTTGGCATTAACACTGGGTGTCCAGGTGGTGTTGGTTGCCAGGAGTGTGTCCAACCCTCTTTTAAAGGCATCTAGGCCAAACACCATCACCACATCCTGTGGCAAGGAGTTCCACAGACTGATTATTTGCTGGGTAAAGAAATATTTTCTTTTGTCTGTTCTAACTTTCCTGACACTCAACTTTAATTTTCTATGTCTCAATCATGTCCCCCCTTAAGCACTTTTTTCTAGACTGAAGAACCCCAAACGCTGTAACCATTCTTCATAAGGAAGGTGCCCCAGCCCAGTAACCATTTTGATTGATTACTGCACCTCTTCTGCACCTTTTCTAATTTCACTATGTCCTTTCTAATGTGGCAACCAGAACTGTGCACAGTACTCCAGATGCAGCCTTACCATCGATTTGTATAATGGCAATACAATATTGGCTGTTCTATTCTCAATCTCCTTTTTAATTATCCCAAGAGCAGAATTTTTTAATTGTCCCAAGAGCAGAATTGGCCTTCTTCACCACCGCTGCACACTGGGTAGTGAGAGATGGAAGGAAGTGGTTTCCATGGTGCTGCAATGCTAGGTCCAACAGACCAGGAAGCATACAGAACAGCTTCCAAGAGAGCCAGGCACTCCCCCTCCCCAATGGTACTTTAAAGATTATTAGTGCAGAGCACAGTACTTGGCTTGACAGTGATGCCAGATGCAAGGGAGTTGCAACAGGATGCAGGCAACTTGTTTTGTGCTCTCTGAGGCATCTGATGGGCCACTGGGAGATACAAGAAGTTAAACTAGATGGGCCGTTGGCCTGATCCGGTGAGGCTGTTCTTATGACTGAAATGCCATGTGTTGCTCATGAAGGGCATTGTACGTATGGTCTGTGACTGGAAGCTAATGGAATGAATACCTCTACAAACCTTTTAAAAACCTACAGCTGGGGGTGCCTTTCCAGATCCAGACAGAAACCATCCTTGAAACTGCTCAAGAAAGACTTCTGTTACCAGCATATATACTTTCCCCCTTAAGGAACAGCATGTCTTGCTAGTTCTAAAAAACCAAATGTTCAACTCGTACCTCTCCATAGCCACAGACCACGACTTGCTTTCCTCCAAACATCATGTCAGTTGTCCTTTTAAGGCTGAGAAAAAGAAAACAAACTATGTTGCAGAAGACCTTTAGCAATTTGAGGAAGGACTGGAACTCAGTGGCTAAACCCCTGCTTTGCACAGTGAAGCTCACAAGTTCAGTTCCTGGCATCTTGAGGTAGAGCTGGAAAGACCCCTGCAGTTGAAACCCTGGGGACTTGCGGCCAGTCACTGCAACTAGATGGATTCAGGGTCTGATTCAGGAAAGGGCAGACTCCTATGTTCTGCACATATGGAATTTCAGGCAGAAAGTCACAGATTTTGGATTTCTGAATAAGAATCTCCATGGAAATGCTACTCTTACTGTGACAGCTAAACTTATTTAATATCTATGGTGGGTACAAGTCACAGAAGTAGTACTTTTCTTTTCTGCTTGACACATGACAAGGTTCTTACATGGGAAGGCTCTTTTTTGTAAATAGTTGTGGGACACTTATATGTAGGTTTGCCACAAACGTGCATGTGAATTTTTCAGACTTCTGGGAGCCTGCAGCTGTGATAACTGCACATGTTATCAACCCCAAATGTCGCCTGTCTTCTCCTTTTGCTGCTACTGCTCCAGCATGTATCCTCATTCCCAGTCACTGTCCAGTCTTCTTAAAAGAGTCTCCCCCAGATAGACTTTGAGAATTGTGGGAGAATTTGAGAAAGAAAAAGTTCTTTTTGCCACATGCTCTGCTGAGATGGTCACAGAAGGCACAGATAATGAGCAGTTTGCAGGTGAAATGTGCCGATTTGCATATGAACACACTTTCTCCTGGTGCATCTTCCCTGCTTGACATTTCTGCAACTCTGCCCTACATTGTCGCCTATTTTTAGCAGATGAATAAAATAGGTTAGCAGTGTAGGGAGTGTGTAACTTCGATTTTCCACTGAATGTAGACAGCAGTCCTAAGGGATTAGATTGCAACTCTGCTCCAGTTTCTTGTGTCCCATTTTAAGATGCCTGAGCCAAACTTATGCTAACTACTTGAGTCTTTTAACCAGTTGCATACTGCATAATCAGATAGCAAAATGGTTGATGAGAATTCCTAAGTTGTTTGTAGTAACGTAATATGTATGGAACATGGTAATTTGTTTGCATTGTTATAGACAGTGGTGGCTAAGAAAAAAGTATTAAGAGTGGCCTCCTTTAACCTAGTTCTCACTGAGGTTGGAAACCTTTGTCTGGGTTGTACCACTTCAGACTGCAGGCAGGGGCTCATGTGATTGAATGCTCCTCTATACCACATAAATAAAAACAAAACCCATTACTTAGAAAAGAAACATGTTAAGGAGAAGGGTTTTTGTCTAGCCTTCTCTCTTACATGCCAGTTTTCCATGTGAATGGATTTTTTTCTTAGTATCAAGGAAAACTGTGACTCCTGTCTGCAGTTTGAAGTAGTAAAACCCAAGCAGGGTTAATCACCCTCGTGATACATGTCTTGCTGTTAATCCTATAACTCCTGAAGGGAAGACCAAGTCTAAACATATTGGCCATAACTGGCTACAGTTCCCCAGCTTCTCTTCATACATTGAGGTCATGATCATAAGGCATGAAAGGTGGGGGGCATGAGAAACATATCTGTTGCACCGAACATGGGACAGCCCAGAGTGACCGATGGGCCAAAACATATGCGTTTTCCCAGTTAAGGCGAGGCTTGAACCCAGGGCTCTATATGGAGCACCCTAACCGGAAAGGCCACTACAGGTGTCAAATGACCTCATCTCTTCCCCTATGGAACAAAAGTATTAGCGGATTCCATCAACATGCCAAATCTCATCACACGAGAGCTTTCCTGCTACTGACAAGATTGGCCTTGGGCAACACTGTTAAATATAATGAAAAGAACAACAGGAGACTCCTGTTTTCATGTAAATGATTATGATAGCTGGACACCCACATACACTATTGCCTTGTTGCTATCAACTGGTATGATTAAACATAAAATGAGAGATTAAAAGACCACACTGTGTTGCATCACCTTATGACAAATGTTTCAAAACACCAGGGCTTGAATTCTACACAATCTTACTTAGGAGTAAGTCCCATTGAACTGAATGGGAGTCAATTCTGGGTAGACACGCACAGGATTGTGCTGTAGGCTACTGCGTGATGACAGCAGTCACTACTGTCAACAACAGAGACTTGAATCCACCCAATGTCTACTGCACTGAGGTACTAGAGATCACCTTCCTTTCCCTGAAACGACCAAGTACAAGGGCAGGCATATGAAAAATTTAAGGTATGAAAGATTCACCTTTTTGTCACAGTTAAATATTATTGTGAAGATGCACCAAGGTGGCCCCAATTTGTATTTAAATTGATCCAGAGGTGCCTTAATTATCTGGAGGAATTGATCCAGTGGTTCTCATGCCCCTCCCCCACAATCGAAGTGAGAGAGCATTCACACTTCAGCCCAGAAAAATGGGACAGGGACCAAATTTGGGGCTTTTCTGGCCATGAATGGGACCCTCCCATTTTAAAACTTCTAAAGAGGAAAGTGAACCTGAAGAATGTGCTAGTTGCTCACAATCATCCTGACATCCCCTTCTCCGCAGCCTATTACTATTATTAACCTCCCCTCCTCAGAACATTCTTTGAATGGCAAAAGACATACCCATCTAGAATGGATTCTCGGCAGCAGTAGAGGTTGTCAAACTTCTGTTTGGTGACTGAGTCGTTGACATTCATAGCAGGGACACAAAGCTTGCCTGCTTTTGATAGCTGATACAATCTGTGGTAAGTTGGGGTGGGGGAGGGGAGAGAGAGAAAGGAACATAGCCAAAGGTTTCCTCTAGTCTCCCTGGATGCTCTCCAGTCTTCCATGACAACACTTAGTTGACTGACTACCACAATCCCTATTGATAGATGGTAACAGTAGGATGACATGCAGATAAATTGAATCTGGCTCCAGATAAACATGATTTTGTCTCAGGGCATCCGACCACCATTCAGTTCACAGGCTCAAAGCTGTCTAAAATTAAGAACATATTGCCATTCCAAAACAATGAAGGATAGCACTTAAAGAATGCTGCATCCTGGGAAAATACACTTTCTTGATCGTAAACACCATTATTAAAACTGTTTATAACCCACTCTTCACACCAAAGGCTTTTTCAAGTTGGTGGCAGCATTAAAACAAAATACAGCATTGAAAATAGTAGCAGCAAATAAGCAGTAAAAGTAAAACCAGGAGAGATAATAGAAGCTTAGTCCAGCAGCTAAGGGTTTGAGCCTATCCCCCCACCAGTCCATTACATAGCATGCAGTGCTACTGACAAAGTGTGTGCTGCATGCTATGGGGTGGGCAGGGCAACCAAATAGTTCAGGAGAGATAAGTAAAACTTTTTCTTACTTACCTGCCCATATAATAGGCCACCTGGCTTTTAAGGGGTCTACTTGGATCTATGCCAGGAATTTACTGATGTAAGTCCAAAGAGCCTCAAAAGGAGAGCTCGAAGTGGGGAAAGCGGGGATAAGATCTTGGCATACACCACTGCGATCGTCCCCCTTTGTCTGGCCTGCCCCTACCTTGAACAGTACCCCCCCAACTCCTCCTGCCATTGACCTACCTGCTTTGCCAGGGAACGTGGGAGCTGCTGTTGCATGCATGGGGCCTCTGGCGGTTTGAACCAGTGGCTCTGAAGCACACATGCCGCCAGACAGGGGCTTATGGTGGCAATCACAAGATCCACCACCATAAGCCCTGGATAGGATTGGGCTCTAAGGGAAGGTTGAGTGGGGGTGTCCTCTGAAATCCTACAGCCTTTGCTTGCTGCCAAAAAGCCAATCGTGCAGAGCCAATGTTGATTGATACACAGTAACTCCGAGCAGCAGTTCACACATTACCTGCCCCAGCTCGGATACATTCATGTGAGTGTGCAAAAATGGCCAGAGGAAGGAACTCGCGTGAGATTGTGGCTTCTCAATTAAAAGGAAGATGGAAAGCCAGAATTCTAATGTAAATTCCTTCAGTTTTTCACCTGCCATGTGAGTACACTACAAATATCAACAGTGACATGTGCACATCAGAACGGGAAGTACTATATGTAGTAGTTCATATTTTCAATAGACAAGGCCTGCATGCAGATATTCCTTGTTAGTTATGGCTCAAGAGACAGGATGAGGACCCCTCACCCATTTCTTAGAAATGCAGCTATTAGTCAGCAGATCTGGATTACCTCATATTGCTAAGGCTATTGAATTCCTTTGGAAGCTGGACAGAATACTAATAAACTAAACTATTTTTCCACAAAGAGGTATATCACTAAGTTAGGATGTTCATCCCTCAAGTGTTCAAACACTATTACCTGTGGACGCCAGTAACACTCTCCTCTACAATCCCCTTGATCTTTTTAAACATGTTGGGATATTTCTTGTAGATCCAGTGTGTGAGATCCCCACCATCATCCAAGATCTGCAACAGGACAAAGGTATATTATTGCCATGTTGCTTTATCAAAAAGGAGGTTATTCCACGGAGTGGAGAATACTACAATTTTTCCACTGTTCATGTATCGGATGTAGATATAGCAAGCATATCAGAAGCCTGGAAGAATAGTGAGAATCAATGCATTATAGCAGTGTTTCTCAATCTGTGGGTCGGGACCCCCTTGGTGGGCACAATTTAAGTTGCTAGCTTTGACTTTTAAGGGGTTTTACAGCTCAGGACCAGGGTATCTGAGAGACCTTCTCCTTCCATATAATCCGACCCATCCTCTGAGGTCATCAGAGAGGGTCCTTTTAACCATGCCATCATGATGGAGATGAGGTGGATGGCAGTGAGGAACAGAGCCTTTTTGGTAGTGGTGCCTCAATTGCAGAACTCTCTTCCCTTGGAATGAAGAACTGCTCCCTCCTTTGAAACATTTGGGCAGGGCCTTAAGACCTTTCTGTTCAGGATGGCATTCGATAGCTGACATAATGGACTGGTGTTTTACGTAACGTCATTTTTAACTGTTTTGATGCAATCCATTGCAGTTTTTAAATCTTGTAAGCCACCTTTATTGCCCTTACTGGGAGAAAAGCAGGCTAGAAATTCTTTAAATAAAAATAAATATAAGAGAAATGGATGCATTCAGAGAACTGCAGCAGGTGAAAATATCACGTTCCCAAAATAACTTGTTACTAGGGCACACTATCACCTCCCAACCAGAACCCTGAGGATGACTTTGCGAGGGAGAAAAGTCAGGGAGAAAGTGGTGTAGTGATTTGTAATGTTAACTACTATCACACTGATTAGGTAAATTCATGTTCTGGTCAGATCCAAGAAATAATATTTCTCATTATAATACATTACCGTGCCTTTGAATAGTTGGATATAAAGCTAACGAAAGAGAATGTAATCCGGGACTTAATCTGGGAGGTTCCCAGGACCTGGTGCAAAATATTAAGTGTTGAACTGCTTGGGAACAGTGACCTTTGGGGCTATCAAACGAAACATCTGTTAAGTGGAAAGGTGCCCAGAAGTGCCAACACAATCACATTTTCGGGAGGGTGGGAAACAAACGTGCAAAAAATAATAATAATAAGGGGATTAGTAAAAAGGAGAATCAAGAGTGTAAAATCTCCCCAGAATGCTTGGAGGTTACTTAAAACCACTGGAAGGAACAAAAGCTCAGAGAGAATGCCAGCATGGTTAATAAGCCACATCAAGCTACAGCCATGCCCCTTTCCTGTTAAGTACTACAAAGGATACTGTGGTATTTATTCCAAGGACATTCCCATTTTATTAGGACTTAAGCAGTCAGTCTAGGCCATGACAAGCAAAATCTACTGGAAATACTCCAGTGGGGTAGCCCAATTAGTCTGTTGCAGCAAAAACAACAAAGGTTTCCAAACTTGTGACACTTGTAAAGATTTCTTGTGGCAAATGCTTTTATGGGCAGAGCTCCCAGTGTCAGGTACATGAAGTGCTGTTCTAATCTAGACACAGAGAAAATGACCTCAGTAGGGCCAAAAGGTGACAACACAGAAGAGCCAAAATGCATACAATGTAAGAAATGTGACCTCTCACACTACAAAACATTGTTCATCTAGCACAATGGTTCCCAAGCTTTACCTGAAGGTGACTCACAGGGGAACATCTGTGATTGCGTCAATGCCATGATCAAGTTTTTAAAATGTACTTGGGGGTATCATTGAACCTCCAGAGGGTACTGGGGGCCACAGCGGCCTCTGTGGGCTTCCCTACATCCTAGAACAGCTCCCTGAAGCAATCACAACCCATTTCCAGTTTTTGTTGTTAAATCTGAAGTGAGTTGTGATAGCTTCAGGGAGCCATTCAGAGGTGCAGGGAGGCCTGCAGAGGGGGCTGTGAGCCCTCCCACTCCCTCCAGAGGGTCTGTATGGTGGGTCAATCCATTAAAAAACACCCAGATAAAAAAAAATTTGTTGCTCGTCATTTTTGTTTTTCTTATTTTTTTTACCAGTTACTCCCCAATACCAAGTGAGCTCAAAACCGTGTTTAAAAATTTTTTTAGGCTTTTACTTTTTTTTTGGCTGCCATTTTAAGTTCGCTTCCAAACCGATTTTTAGCTGAAAACAAGTTTTGCGTAAATGTTTATAACTCTGTTAATTTTGAAGATATCAAGACAAAATAAAAACCAAAATGTTCAGAAGAAAATGCTCTAGAGATTCTGTAATAACATTGTTGTACCTAAATAGTAAGGGGAGTGGAGAAAAAATACATAACTTCTAAGTTTAAATTAACTGAAAACAAGAACTTCAGAGCTGTAAATTCACTAAAAGGAAGAAAGACTCACCTTCAATTTTCATTTCCTTTGTAGATTTATTATAGGTAAACTTGCTGTAAAAATATGAAGCTTGAGAAGCTTGTCGTTTTTTTAATATAAATTTTTAAAAATACCGAAACGGCGAACTTTTTCAATATTTGAAGAAGAGTATCTCAAAAAGGACTGAGTCAAAAATTACGAAATTAATTCACAAAGCACATCTTCATGGTATAAACATTTGTTAAAAATTTGGTGACTGAGACTTAACAGAGTTATAAACATTTACGCAAAACTTGTTTTCAGCTAAAAATCGGTTCGGAAGCGAACTTAAAATGGCCGCCAAAAAAAAAGTAAAAGCCTAAAAAAAATTTTAAACACGGTTTTGAGCTCACTTGGTATTGGGGAGTAACTGGTAAAAAAAATAAGAAAAACAAAAATGATGAGCAACATGGTCTGGGTGATTTTTAATGGATTGACCCTGGTATGTTTACCTCAGGTATGTTTAAAAAACCATTTTTGTGGTGGCAGTATGATCCCGGAGGTGCCACAAGGGGGAATACAGTGGTTCTGTTGGCCCTGGGGGTCATGACCCCCAGGTTGAGTACCACTGATCCAGTAGCTCAGTAGTAGCCACTGTTCTGCATTCCCAGAGTACAAACTGGATGCTCATACAGGAACATTCCGCCTCCCACAGTGTTCAACGTAGGATTGACAGCCATGTTTCATATGGACACACAATGGAACAGCAGAATGCAATTTGGGAAGTGTTTCTTCAGTTGTGATGTGAGAAACTGTAGCTACCTGAAATTAGACAAACATTAAACAGAAGGTATAAAATTGGGAAGTGTTTTGTGTGCTTTGTCCCTTTCCTTATTTCACCTCTCCCTAAGGACTTTACAGGACAATTTTATGCATGCCTTCTCAGAAGTAAGCCTCATTGTGTTTAGTGGGTCTTGCTCCCAGGAAACTATAGGAATGCAACCTTATTTTGATTTTTTCAGAATGTGCGTATAATTTCTTTCCTTGCTAGTTATTACTCTACCTCCTGTGTTTTTATAATGTTTTCCAATTTCATTGTTTTTATTATTTTATTTTTATGTTTGATTACTGTATTTAAGCAATGAACATGAATTTGGGTGAACTCCGGAAGCTAGTGGAAGACAGAGAGGCCTGGTGTGCTGTGGTCCATGGGGTCGCAAAGAATTGGACATGACTTCGCAACCGAACAACAACTGTATTTAAAAAATTGTTGTTAGCCACCTCAAGTCATTTGGGAGTGAAGTGGGGTTTTAAATAGATAGTGTAAGGTTTAAAATTTGGATGTGTGGGAAAAATTTTGATTTCAGAAGTGAAGTTTCAAAATAAAAATATAAGAAATTAAAAATCAATTTATCTTATATCAGAAGTGAAATTTTTAGCTTTGTGAATGAAGACGCACTTTCTGCAACCAAGGTATGTGAAATCTGTTGCTAAATCAGGGTGGTAGTTTTACATAAGTGGAATCTCAGAGGGTCTGAGCATAGGATGGGGAGGAACCTGAGGACTGTATGGAAGCCATTCCAAGGAGAACTTCTAGGCAAGGCTGTGCATAGGGACCATAGCTCCAGGTTTAATCCCTGGCAGCATTTGTAAGGTGCTGGGAAAAAACGGTCTGGAAAGCCACTGTTCGTCAAAGTGGACAATATAAGTGGCTCAATGGTGTGACTCAATATAAGGCAGCTATCTGTGTAGGGCTCTAGTTGAGATTCAGTGAAAATGCAGATAAAGCAGAACTTCCTACGAACCTTGGCATTTTTCCCTTTATTTAAAAAAAAAAATGTCTAGCTCTGATAGTCCGTGAAGGTATGTGAGCAACAGACCAGCTGAAACTGCAGAAATCATATTTTTTTTAGATAAATAAATGCAGCTGAATAAGGTTCAATGATTGTCCATCCATCGTCCCCCTCCCTCTAGGGTGATACTGCAAGTTCTGCTGCAGATATCAGACTGAGTAGATGCAAGGGCCCTTCTCGAAAAGGTGTGCACAACCCACCATAATATTTCTGCATGGGAACTCAGACATGAAAGATCCAATTTAAATTCCAAACGCAAGATGACAGAGGCAAGGGAAAGACCTGGATCATACGGTGGTAATAAAAAAAAAAACCAACCAACAGCTTAGGAGACAGCAGAAAACTTGACTATATAAAGTTCACTCCAGAGCTGCATATTTTGGCAAGCTTCCATTCCCCTTTTGGGAAAGAAAATCAAGGACCGCAGCCAAAGCATGCTGGATCCTGGGGAGGCAGAAGAGGTGCCCTTTTCTGGTATAAAGCACCAACTAGACCCTCAACACTTGTGTCTTCTTCATTGCAATCAGAAAGTCCAAACTACACTGAGCTGGCCAACAAACAGCAATGCAAAAGCCCAGCAACAAGATGTAGGAGAAGCTGGAGCTTCATTTCAATATGCTGAAAGACAGTTTTGCAATGGCAGAGCAGCCACAAAGCACATTCATAATACCTTAAAAGAGCCATACCTGGGAGAGATGAGATTGCTGTTGGACAGAGCAGCCGACTCTGTTGGGTAGACAGGAACCAATGTGTGATCTCTGTTGGTTCATGATAAATTTCCAAGGCAACTGTGGGTGCTGGATGAGCTGCTTATCACCATCCTAGACACAATAGCTGGCCTTTATCAGGACTCAAAACTCACCATGTTTGGCTGCCATCCTTCAACATTGACACAGCGATCAATGCACCACCAGAAGTCATCCTCAGATTCTCCCTTCCAGGCAAAGACAGGGAACCCTGTGCAAGAGTAAGTACTTGTGTTGGCAGTGGGCAGAGCACAGCTTAGGATGCTGCATCAGCAAGACTATCACAGCCTTTGTACTCTGTACCAGTCAACATTAACAACCACCCGGTAGTCTCAGAGTTCCAGCCATTAAAGTGGATTAGAATCCTCCACTCACACACAAGAATGTATGAAACGGGGGAGAAAAAAGCCACGCTTTTGCCATTTGTATGATCAATCAGATCAATTTTTTATTATTACTGGCATGGCACGAGAAGTGCTTTCAATGGGCAGGTCCTTTGCTGTGAGGAGCAACCATATGGGTTGGGTGACCTATGTAGAGCCTTCTTGCAGCGCAAGACCAGACCACGGGAAGGCAACTCCAACAGCAGGAATAGAGCTAGACTGTGAACATGTGAAGGTAGTTAATAAGGCTTGTTCTCTGAGCTGGAACATGACCAAAAGACCATTAGTCCAGATCAGCCACTCACCTCTGCAAGCCAGACCACAGTACATTAAGACAGTGTGAACACCATCCTGCCTGCAGAGCAATTACTATCAAAAATATTTGTCATTTAAAAGCAAACAAAGCATTTCTAAGCAGTTTATGTAGCAAAATAAATGAAATGATGGCTCACCACAAACTCAATTAAACAGTGAGTGCCAAGCCACAACTGGCAGGGAGAGAGGAACAGACAATAGCATGTGGAGAAAGACATCCTTCTGGCTCAGGCAAATACCATGCTGTTCTGACAGCATAACTAATGAGGCAGCTCAGTGCTTAACTTTTCAGATCTAGGGAATCACATCACACACTTCAGGTGCTCCCCCTGTACAAGTCAGGAAAGGTTCTTGCTGAACTGAGGGAAACCTCCAAGTCAAGGGTCCTTCAGAGTCAATATCAAGCAGACCAGCTTGATAGTACAGAGTCGAGAGGAACCACCAGTAGCTGGTTCCCAATAGCCGCAGCCACAGCAGCAAAGTCCCTGTTTCCAGGAGACTGATGGAGTGGGGCTATGCCAAGGTTACTTTGGCTGAGCTGCTATAAGACTGTAAGCCTTTGGAATGGGGCCTGTCTTCACTCTATGTAGAACGCCATGCACATAGATGATATAATAATTTTTGGAATGCAAGAAGCAACTGCTCCACAAGACTTGCGATTTACACAATTGCCTAGTAGCATAGCTAGGAGTCAAAATGGTAAGTGCTGCTTACGTTAACATCAACGTGCTGTTTAAGTGGCCCCTTCATACTTGCCATCGGAGCCATTCTGGGCAGCAATGGCAAAGCACAAGAGACAACATTTGGTTCGGCAAGCACCTGTGCGTTGCCACTGCTGCCCAGAATGGCTCCAAAAGGAAGTGGGAGAGGCCGCTTACACACTGTGTTGTAATGCCTGCAGTACATACCATTTTGCCCCCTCTACCTATGCTACTGCAATTATGTTTCTTTCACTTGCAGCCATACCTGTATCTTTAAAATCTCTGACTAGAACTCCGAAAGCAGCCAAAACCTTACCACTCTCAGCCAGGGCAGCAGCCACTTCATTGAGGGTCGAATAGATGTTGCAGGCAGCCCACCGGCACTGAGCACCCAAGGCACCTAAGGTTTCCATGAGAACCTGCATCAAAGAAGACCGGAAGTGAGTCAGGTGTGTCTGGCAAGGCTAGAGCTGCACAGATCTTCACAAATTAAGAGGTTCCACCCAGTTATCTGCTACAGTAAGTTTTGCCTACCTAAAGTTTGGATTTTTTTTTATTCAATTTGACTCCCTGCTTTTAATGTTATTTTGATTATGTTTTTTGATCTTACAACAATAGTTTAAAACATAAAATACAGTAAGCCTACTAAGCACCTTGGAAACAAGGGGGAGGGCAGGATACAAATATTTTAAAATAAATCATTTTTAGCATGTTTTACAATGCTGTTAGCTACCAAGAAGGTAAAAGGAAAGTTACAACACAACGAAAACCAAAGCTCTGTTCACTCTCAGCCACTAGCATTAATCCCAGATCATGCTTCCTTGTGTTAGCTTTGTCCACTTCAATTCCAAAAATACCACTCTTTTCACATTACATGTATAGAATATGTCTAATAAACTATCTCTGTCATGACTGGCGACTTTTCCCTCACCACAATTCTTCTACAAAACCTTGTCAGCTGCCAAAGTGGTGGAGATGAGACCACCCAGCCAGGTCACTGGAAAAGCAAGAAGAGCAGATGCCATAATGGACAAGTCTAATAGCCCAATCCTATCACCCACCACTTTATAGCATCCAACCATGCCAACAGAGTGTACACTGCATACTATTGGAAGGGGGCAATCAGATGGCCAGCAAGAGGTAAGCAAAAAGATATTACGTTCCAATGGACTGCCCGATCATCTATGGGACTCCTTGACCCCATGCCAGCTGTTTGCTGGCATAAGTACATAAGGAAAGGCAGGGCAGGTTGGGAAATAGGATCTGAAGAGAACAACTGCTGCCAAGATCTGCCCCTTCCTGACCTTGAACCACCACCACTCCCAGTTTGGTCCACTTCCCATCCCCAAAAGCCCACAAACTAATCCTGCCGCCATCTTACCTGTACCAGTGTGCCCTGGGTGGGCTGTTGGTGCATGCAAGAAGCCACCAGATATTTCTGCTGGCTGCTCTTTTGTGCTCAGCAGCAGTGTGCCATTTATAGAGTTTGACTGTCATAAATGGTGGATAGGATTGGGCTGTAAGACACAGTCTTGCCCCAGGAGCTGAAGAAAAGGATACCTGGCTGAAGTTGCCTTGGAAGCACTGAACCACTACTGAAACTACCACCCCTGAAAATAGTAGAGAAGTGCCAGTTTCCTGAAGAGCACACCATGGTTACCCTTATGTGGCCTATGATTGACCCCTTGGAAGCTGGATTTTAGGAGATCCACAGAAGATTTCCTGGAGGTCTTAGGTAAGTGCTTGATATTATAGCTGCCTGCCAGGGCCAGAATGTGGGATATCAAATATTCCAGCAAGATGTAATGGTAGGATGAACTCGTGCACTGACTGTCAAGCATTAGGAAGGAAGGACTTACAGCAGTCTGGGCTGTAATATGTGTACAGCCCACAATTTTGGCTCCAGCCAATGGCTTCTCTCCCTGAGCTCGTTTCCTCAAAGCCATGAGGGCAGGCATTTCTAAGAAAGAAGAAAAAAGAAATCACTGTGATAAGAACCCCACAAGTTACATGAACATCCAAGCAGAGGATGGGAGATCTTTTCCAACATCATAATTCACATTCAAAAGATACTTCTAAAATACTTGGGAAAATTCTGCCACAATGTGTTATCCATGGAATGGTTGGGAGATAATTTCCAGGGGCAGAAAACTAAACTGTTGGGAAACATTCAAGGATCCTCCCCCCAAGTTAGACAAATAACATTGCTCAACCCCCCCCAAAAAAGTTCTGATGCTTTGGAAATTAGACCTATTCTTGGGGGTATTTGGGCGCTGATTCAAAAAATGGTATCTGTTTGGCCATACCAGCTCTAGTTAAACACTAATTGTATATCCTGCACATCAGCATTAGCACCCCCAATACATCCAAGAATAGGTCTAATTTTTAAGGCACAAAAATGTGTTTTGGGTGGTGTAATTAGACATGGGAATTGTAGAAGTGAAGGGCTGGGAGATACACAAGGAATTTTTACCTAGTTCAGCCTCCTGCACTGAAGCAGGGAATATTTTGCCTAAAGCTTGCTCAAGAAATGCTTCTCCAACATTAGACCTTAAACATTAAACATTAGACAACATTAGAACAAAGAGGATTTAATCAATTTCATGGATAACTTCTAACTCATTTTAGGAAACTTCCACAGAACAAGCAAAATGGTTTAACATTGACACGAACCGGCTAGAGGAGGTCACGAGGTAGTTGGGGTTGGGTGTCACCTGTATGCAGATAACACCCAGCTCCATCTCATCATTCCATGAGGCACTAGGGAAGCTGTGGAGGTTCCTGAATTGCTGTACGGAGTTGGTGATGGGCTGAACAGGGCAGACATGCTGAAATAAACTCTCGACAACACAGTGGTGCTACTGATTAGGACACCTATGACGAACCAGAATAGACATTGGCAGCCTGTTCTGAAGGAGGTTGCATTCACCTCGAAGGAGCAGGTTCACAGTTTGGGAGTGCTGCAGGATCCAGGTCTGCACTAGGATGTCCAGGTGACAGCTATGGATCAGGGTAGCTGTATCCTTTCTTGGATCACTCAGCCCTGACCATAGTTATCCACACATTGGCATGCCTGATATGGGGTTGCTCTTGAAGGTCACCTGGAAACATCAGCTAGTGCGGAATACTGCTGCATGTAATGTTGAGCAGCATACCATGTGTTACCTGCATGGTAAACATATTGTGACTACTTGGTGAACTGCACTGGTTTAACGGTACGTTTCCAGGGGCTATTCAAGGTGTTGGTTCTGACCCTAAATGTCTTGGGACCAGAATAGTTGAACCGTCTCCCCCATATGAAACTGCCCACCCCTTGAGGTAAACTGAGAGGGCCTCCTTGATTGTCCCACCACTGGCAGAAATCTGTGTCTTTTCCATAGTGTCATCCTGTCTGAGGAATTCCTTGCTCCAAGCTATGAGGCCATCTCCATTTTTGCCACTAATCTGCTGGTGGCTGAAGGCTTTGTTTCATTCAGCTTTGGGGGCCTTAATTCTGTCACTGGTTGGGTAGTGGCCTGCTTTGCTATTTCTGTTAGTTGGATGCTTCTGTGGAATTGTTTGGTTGGTGCTCCTTGGACACTGTTTTTGACAGTAGCGGTACTGCAGCTTGTGACACTCCTTGGGCTTGCAATGCCCCAGGGCCACCTCCCAATCTGCTGCCGCCCCCCCCACTCCTGCCCCAGATGTAATTGCATTGATGTCATTCCACTGAAATTATTTCTGGAATCAGTGGGTTTCCACTCTGCTCTGGGCTGCCTTCCCTTTTCTTTCCCCCTTTAAAAAAAAGGGGGAAAGGAGAAGGCAGCCTAGAGCAGCACCAAGCAACTCCCATGGTTTGCGCCCAGCTCCTCAGATACACAATACAGATACTTTTTCATGCCACTACAAGTGGCGCCTGCCCCCTCCAAATATTGGAGGGGGCAGCCAGTGGTTCCCCAGTGATCTGAGGGCTGCCCACTTCTCCTTCCCTTTGTTTAAAGGAAAGAAGAAGGGGTGGCCCTCAGGTTGGCCCTTCATGGGAGCTGGTACGTGCTAGCACAAGTTGCGTCTGCCTCCTCCAACACTCGGAGGAGTTGGGTACAACTTGTAGTGGCATGAAAAGGCTCAATGGGAGCTGCTCCTGGTCACTGCAGGCAGTGCCTGGATCCTCTGAGCATCAGAGGGGGCAGGGGCAGCTTGTACCGGTGCAAACCACCTCCCTTGAGCTACAAGCGGTGCCCGCTCCTCCAAGTATCAGAGGAAGCAGCTAGGGATTCTCCGCAGTCAAGCAGCTGTGGTTCAAAGAAGCGGAGGGAGGAGTGAATTGTGGCACTGCCCCATGCTGGGTGGCGCCCCTTAACCAACCCTACATACGCCACTGGTACACAACATTTTTAATGTGTTAGCCACCGTAAGAGCTTCTCCATTAAGATGGAAAAGACAAGGCATAAATATTTCAATTTCACTACTAAACAGAAATTGGGTTGGGAGAAAAAACTCCAGGAATTGTAAATGAAACTGTAGACAGAAACTTCAGCACAGATCCCCTAGCAGTAAAAAAAATCCCCCAGAAAACTCTTGTGCTTGTGTTCTTTACAGAGGCTGCACTGCTTATGCTTTCATCAAGGAGCTCTGGGGTGGGGCATATTGAAGAGTCAACATAGTCACCCCCTTTCAATATTTGTCCACTGTTTATCAGCGGTGTGGTCAGGGGTGTGCAACCAATGTCTGTAAGGTCAACGGCTTTTCATATACTAAAGCATCCAGGTAGGCAAGTTCATACTTATTTAATCAGTTTGTCCCCCGCCTTTCCCACCCTCTACTGAAGGGGCGCCCAAGGCAGCTTACTAACAATACAATGTCCGGATCCAATACAATAAAAACCACAAAATATAATACAATATATCAGCAGTCTATTAAAAATCAATTAAAAGACCAAGACACAGCATAAACTGCAGCAATAAATGCAGGTAAAGCAACTATCAAAACAGTCTTCCTTACCCTGTTCAGCAATTTCAATCTCCCGGCGGCCAAACTCAGCCTGTTTGATGTTTTTCACACAAAAGTCACTGCTTCCTTTGGAATTCTTCTGCTGCTTGTCCCGAGGGGAGGTCTCATCATCAGAGCTGTCTGTGTAAGAAGCAGCTGGAAGAAGAGGGGACAGGCAGAGAGCCAATGAGGAACTTACGACCACAAAAACTAAGGACCCAATCCTATCCAACTTTCTAGCACCCATGCAGCTGTGCCAGTGGAGTGGAGTGGAGAGACATTTGTTCCCTTACCTCAGGGCTGCATTGCAGCTGCATCAATGATGGAAAGTTGGATAGGATTGGACCCCAAGACAGACACTTGATTTTTTTTACTGTCTGTGTCATGTGTCACTTTGTTTATGTAAACATTTGTGCTGACTGAAGAGGAATTCCTTACAAGAGAATTACATAAATGCTTGGATTGGAGCATCTTTAGACATAGTTTTTTAGAAACATCTTATTTTTAAAAACTGAAAATAAATTGTGGCATTTTGGGGGGGAGGTGTTCACCCCACTGCCCACCTCAAAGTTCTGAGGGTCGTTGTTTTTGTCCGCACAAATTGCCACAGTCTGGTGTGTTGGGCCAACCACAGATGTATTATGTTCCTGTCAGCCTTCATCAAGCATGTTTCCGGCCGTCCTGTCTTCTATGCAGATTTTACAGACCTGAAGAAGGCTATTTGACTGTGACATTTTTGGACAAGGTATCCATGGGAAACCCTGCTTTGTTGGTAAAGAACAAGATTTATAAAGAGGATACAAGAAAAAAAACCCACTGGTGAAAAGATTCTAGCCCTGGACCGGCTACTAAGGGTTAGGAAAGGGGGGTGCAAGTGGCACATTGCCCAGACAAGGCATCACGTGCACCAGCACGTGCACACCAAAAAAGCAGAATAAACATACCTCAGATGGTTGCTGGGCTCGTTTTTTCCAAGCACAAAGAAAATCTTGTGAAATTGGTCCATGTGGAAGGGGCATTTTTTGAGACATTTTTTGTCTTTGGGCCATGTTTCTCATTGAGAAGTCTTTATTCATGCTCTTGTTGTAGCCCTCTAAAGGTTTACTGCGTGTTTGGGGGGAGGGAGGGGGAGGCAGAGGCACATTTGACTTGCCTCCACTAGGTGCAAATGTATTGAGCTGGGGTGATTGACTGCTTCCAGATACTCAAAAGCTCCCTCCCCTGTATTCTGAAAAGTTCATTTCCCCAAGTGAACTTCTATTGATTCTTGGAGGAGCTTCCTGCTTGGAAGTGGCCTCCATTTTTTAAAAAGGACCTAGTGGTATAGTCTGCTCCCAAAGACAGATGGATTGGGATGGTTTCCAAAGGGCTTTTCCTGCTACTAGGGCCAATGATTCACCCACTGCTCTTGTTGACCTCTGGAATAGGAAAATGTCCAGAAATGGATGAAATCGCCCCTATGCAACCTCAGCCAGGTTGCAGAGTTCAGTTGCCTCCTTGCTTTACTAAAGAGCTTTGGGCTATGAAATGACTCAGCAGGCATCTATCAGGCCTGGGGACAGGGGGCACGGGGGAGGGGCAAAATACCTGGGCCATGAAAAAAAAAACCTATACAGTACAAAACAAATTTATTCAGGGCTGCATTTCCACTACAGTTTTAATTACCCCAATGCATACTGGAGATTGTAGTTTGTTAAGGGTCGCTGTAACAACTCTTAGGTACCTTAACAAACTACAGTCCTCCCAGAATGCATTGCGGGAGTAGGTGCACTGAAAGTGGATTAAATGGAAATGCAACCCAGGTCTTCTCCATAAGCACCAACATGTATTAGTACAATTCAAACAGGGGAAAGTGAAGCTTACACCTTCAGACTAGAATTACTAGGCCCCAGTAATAGGTCACACAGTTCACAGAATTCCCATGCTCCAATAGTAGGCTCCACCTGGGCTTTATTTCAAAATGATCACATAGTAATGTTTCCTTTCTTTGAGTAGTGTTACTGTGTTTTTCTTCTACCTCAGCAATGTTCTCATTTGCTTTTTCTTCTACTTAGGGATCCCTTTTTAATTCCTATTGCTGCTTTATGTTATAGCCATTTAACATATTAATCTGTTCTTGTATCATTTAATTTAACCATTTTAATAGTTCTATTTTAATGCTTTTTATTCAGATGTTTTATTTTGTGTACAATTTATTTCTATATTGTACACCATTTTGACCGATGTACAATACCAGTACCAATATCAGAAATGTGATATATAAATATTTTAAATATAAATGGGGTTTCCCTTCAGGGGAACCCTGTTCCCTAGGCTGAAGAACAAAACTTCAGAAATTGTGGAGAAAAACATCCCCTGTGACTGGGTGGAGAATCACAGTACTGTACAGGTCCAAACCACACCCGGAAAGTTGCAGACAGGCCTTCCTCACCCTGCTGCCACAACACATCATGCTAGCAAGAATGACCTGGGGCCAGCAAGCACCATCAGGTATCTCCCAATCTCACCCTGTTACCACACCAGCAATAAAATTGTACATACTCTTCTGTTTTCCAGATTTGGAAACAATTACCAACGCTCTACTGTTGTGTGCTGTCTCTAGTTAAAATAAGATTACTTTTCCAATAATTGGTATCTAATTTTTTTAATTAAAATGTGAGTTTTATTTGAACAAAAACATAATTTTTGCATTTTTATTCAACATTTTCACAAAAATAAATCCATTTTCAAACACTCTTACTAATGGCAGAAAAGGTAATGGGCGTGAAACCCATAGGCTTAATAGCCTGACACTTTCAAATTTTAGTCAAAGGTTAACTTCCCTGTAGCTTTGCCAGAACAATAGCAAATAGGACTAACACAAAAGCTAACCATGCCCCACTCTACCACGACCACCAAGGTTGCCAAAGATTACTTGACAGATGTAAGCAAGCATTTGAAATGCTGTGAAATACCCACCCAGCTATAAAAGAGTAAAGCTGGCTTTTACTGGGTATCACACCAGTGATTTAGTCACAGCAGACCCAAAGCTCAAGCTGCTACAGACAGGCACACAAATGTTCCTTTTCCCTATACAAATTGAATATTGCTGCTTTATATGCCAAAATATTTTGTCAGCGGCTCTCAATGCACAGCCCTTTTGCAACCCTCACCACTTCCTTCCCAGTTGGGTCCTCATCGACTCCACCACCTCTCATTTGTTTGCTTCAACTGCTTACCCCGAACCCTCGATGGACAAAGATCTGGGTCCGACCTTGTTGAGATGTGAGATGCCTCAGGTATTTCATTATCGTTAGAATCACATGAGAAGACCCTTGGTATATTCATCTTATCTGCATGAACTCTTCCGCTCAGCAGAGATGAGCCATGTACGTATGTATAGACAAGGACATGCCTGAATCATCTCCCTGGATCTCTATATGGCTGATCAAAGTCTTGCTCAGGAGCTAGAGAGGAGTCATAAGTGGTCATTGTGACTTCAGATTCTAAAAGATGGATGGAATCAACCACCATATTGGCTCCACTGGTCAGGCAAATTGGTTTTCAGATCAACTGACTTGACAGTCTATGCAGACAGAAACCAAAAATGGGCAAAGCCACTTATGACTAATATCAATTGACAGACATTTCTTCCTCCATACCTTTAAAAGGGATTAGATTAATTCATGGCGAGTCAAAGAGGTGGCCATGGCCCACCTTGCAGAGATGGGGGAAGAAGCAAGGTACATACCTGTGCTTCCCACCTTCCCCACAGAATGTTGCAGGTGGCTGTGAGCTGTCGAAAAGGAATCATTGCTTCCAATAGGAAGATGAGAGACCAAGAAGGGGGCATTCTTCCACACCCCACCTCCCATTCAGTATATCTCAATTTATTTATTTATTTTTATTTATTTGAATTTATACCCCGCCTTTCCCATGCCAAAGCAAATGCCCAAGGCGGCTTACAGAGAACAAAGTACAATGTAACCACAATAAGTAAAACAGAAAAAACAAAAACATTAAACATTAACACAGACCCAATTCTCCTCATCAGGCCCTTTAGAGGGTGGGAAAACAAACCATGACAGTATTTCAGAGGGAAAGGCCAGACGAGATAGATATGATTTGGGCCCTCTCTGAAAGGCCATGAGGGCATGTGTAGTTCTTAATTCATCTGGAAGGAAATTCCATATTTGTGGAGCCGTTACAGAGAAGGCTCGCCCCTGGGCTGCTATCCCTTTACCTTGGGACAAGGGGGCACTTGAAGGAGAGCCCCTTTAGATGATCTAAGATTATCTAAGAGGGCAAACTGGTATGTATGGGAGAAGGCAGTCCATTAGGTAGGCTGGGCCTAAGTCATGAAGGGCCTTAAAGGTCAGTACCATCATCTTAAGTTGAGATCAGAAGTGAATGGGTAGACACTACAGCTGCTGAAGGAGTAGGCCTGCTGAGTCAAACTGTGTAGCCCCTAACTGTAGCTACTGAACTGTTCTCGAGGGAAGCCCTACATACAGCGAATTACAGTAGTCCAGCCTTGAAATCACTAACACATGGACCACTATGGCCAGGTCAGAACAGTTCAAGTAAGGTCGTAGTTGGCGCACCAATCGAAGCTGGGAAAATGCACTCCGAGCCACAGCTGCCACCTGGTTCTCCAGATTCAGCTGAGAGTCCAGGAGCACTCCCAGACTGTGCACCTGTTCTTGCAGGGGAAGTGTCACTCCATGGGTAAAAGACTTAATGTCTGCACTGAGGATTTCCTGACCAGGAGAACTTCTGTCTTTTCTGGATGTAGTCTTAGCCTATTAGCTTTCATCCATACCCCAACTGCCTCCAGGCAACATCCCAGGAGCTTCACAGCCTCTTCAGTTTGGGATGGTAAAGAGAGATAGAGTTGAGTGTCATCAGCATATTGGTGACACACCACTCCAAACCCCCGGATGATCTCACCCAGTGGTTTCATGTATATATTGAAGAGCATGGGGGATAGAATAGAACCCTGAGGCACCTCCATATTGTAAAAGCCAAAGTGCTGAGCAGGTGTCCCCCAGCATTTGGGACCTGTTAGCCAGGAAGGAGTGGAATCATTTCAGAGCAGTGCCCTTTACCCCCAGCTTGGCTAGCCAATCCAGAAGAATACTATGGTCAATTGTATCGAAGGCTGCTGAGAGGTCTACCAGGACCAGTATGGATGCATTTCCCTTATCTAATCCACAGAGAAGGTCATCCATGAAGGCGAGCAAGGCTGTCTCTGTCCCAAACCCTGGTCTGAAGCCAGATTGAAAGGGGTCAAGATAATCTGTCTCCTCTAGGAACCCTTGGAGCTGGGATGCTACCACCCGTTCAATCACCTTCCCTAAGAAAGGCAAGTTGGAAACTGGTCAATAATTATTTAAGTTAGTGGGACCCAGAGATGGGTTTTTTTCAGGAGGGGGCACACAATTGCAGTTGGGATTTTGATTGAATTGATAAGATTTTCTGAATTCTGAAACGGGGGCTATTTAGGCCAGGCACAACATCCATTGGTACTGATCTGCACTCAATGAAATGAATGAAGGGGTAAAAGAAGTGCACGTGACTTGCAAGCTTTAGCACCATGTTTTGTATATCCTTTGAAGAAGGGGATAGATTTATATTCTAGAGGTGGAATAGGCATGTTGTGTCTCCATGCCCTGCGCCCAAAGGCAATATGTGCATTTTCCCCCTTCAGGCAAAGCCCCTTTGGCTTTGCCAGAGCTCCCTTTAAGATTCAAGCTGCCGGGCTGTTGTGGGTGGAGAGGAGCTACTAATTGGGACAGCTGTGCTGGGGGCCGGACGGCAAGCTCAGGCACCATTTGGCTCTGCTCCCTACAGGTCAGTCACCAGCTCAAGGCCTTTGGCTTTGCCAGAGGCGCGAGCCTCTGGCGCGAGCCAAAGGGCTCTTTGCCCGTGGCTCTTCGCCTGTGGAGCGGAGCCTGGAGTCCAGAACACCTGCTGTTGCTGCTTCCTGCCTGCCTTCCTGTTCATCTTCCCCGTGGATCATCTAGCTCCAGCCACGCCCTTATTTTTAGAGCTTAGCCGCCTGTCGACAAGCCAACACCAGCTTTTAACGGAGTGAGTGATAGTGTGAGTGTGACTTCCTGGCCAGAGTGAGAGTCTGGCCAGGAGGGTGAATGGTATCCCTGCCTCTGTGAGAGGGGGGCAGGGAGGGACGGAGTGAGGCCTTTGCCTTGGTGAGAGAGAGGCAGAGGCCTGCAGCAGCCTAAGCCTCAGTGTGAGGGGGGTGAGGGCTGCTGCACTGGTTGTTGGTGGGGAGTGTGTGTGTGTGTGTGTCTGTGTTTTAGTTTTTTGTATCTGTGCTGGGGTGGTTGGCTTGTAGGTCGCTCCCGCCGGAATTATGTGTTTGACTCTTCGAGGGAGCTCAGGGGAGGGGAGGGAGGCCACCATCAGTAGAGTTACGGGTCGCGGAAGATATGGCGGTGGGGGCTGGGCCGGACATTACAGGAGAAGGAGGGTCAGTCGTAGACAGACTGTCCCTCTTTCTGGCCCTCCCCTCATCCCTCTGACCCTTGGAAATCCTGGCAACAGTCCCCTGAGTCTGAAGCTGCTGCTTCTGAATGCCAGGTCGGTGAATAATAAGATCTCTCTAATCCAGGATTTAATCTTGGAGGAGAAAGCCGACCTGGTATGTATCACGGAGACCTGGCTGGATGAGCTGGGTGGGGTCAATCTTTCCCAGATTTGTCCACCGGGTTTCCGGGTACTTCAGCAGCCACGACTACAGGGGCGGGGAGGTGGGGTTGCAATGGTCTATCGGGATCCCATCCGTCTCACCAGATACCCTGTTCAGCAGTCCACCGGGTTTGAGTGCCTTCGCGTTGTGTTGGAGGGGCGAGACAGAACAGGGATTCTGTTGGTGTACCGCCCGCCTTGCTGCCCAACAGTCTCCCTGCCTGAGCTGACGGAGTTGGTCTCGAGCGTGGTGTTGGAGTTCCCCCGCCTATTGGTGTTGGGGGACTTCAATGTCCATGCCGAGGCCCCGGGGACAGCTGCGGCTCAGGATTTCATGGCCTCCATGGCAACCATGGGTCTGTCTCAAAGAATATCTGCCCCGACGCATGATGCGGGACACACGCTGGACCTGGTGTTTACTGCGGGGCAGGCTGATGATGATCTGGAGGTGGAGGACATTGAGATCACTCCTTTGTCATGGACAGATCATTGTCTGGTGGGATTTAGGCTTGCTGCAGCTTCTCACCTCCGCAATGGCGGGGGATCGCATTCTATGATCCGCCCTCGGAGGCTGATGGATCCAAACGGATTCCTGAGGGCTCTGGGGGATTTCCCTGTTGCCAGAGTTGGAGACTCACCCGGTGCCCTGGTCGACCTCTGGAATACGGAGATGGCCAGGGCACTGGATGAGATCGCTCCTGAGCGTCCTCTGCCCAATCGCAGAATCAGAACGGCTCCTTGGTTTTCTGAGGAGCTACGAATGATGAAGCGGCAGGGCAGACGACTAGAGCGTCGGTGGCGAAAGACTTGTGCCGAATCTGATCGTACACGGGCCAGGGCCCAGTTAAAAGCTTATTCCAGGGCAGTGGTGGCGGCTAAGAGGGCACACTTCTCTGCCACCAATGCATCTGCAGAGAACCGTCCGGCTGAGCTCTTCCGTGTGGTCCGTAGTCTTTTACATCTCGCCCCCCCTGCTGGTGGGGAGGAGCACACGGAGGCTCGCTGTGACGAGTTTGCAAAATATTTTGCAGATAAGGTCGATCAGATTCGACATGACTTGGACGCCGCTGTGGGCATATCTAGTGATGTCCCTGGGGAACCTGTCTATCCTACTATTTGGGATTCTTTCCAGCTTGTAGAGCCTGAGGATGTGGACAGGATTCTCTGGAGTGTGAGACCTGCTGCTTGCCCGCTCGACCCTTGCCCGGCATGGCTAATTAGAGCTGCCCGGGGAGGGCTGGCCGAGTGGACGGGGAGGGTGGTGAATGCATCTCTGAGGGAGGGGGTGCTCCCGCCTGCTTTGAAGCAGGCGATGGTTCGCCCCCTCCTGAAGAAGCCCTCCCTGGATCCCACCAATTTAAACAACTTTCGGCCAGTCTCCAATATCCCATTTCTGGGCAAGGTGATTGAGCGGGTGGTGGCGTCCCAGCTTCAGAGGGTACTGGAGGAAACGGATTATCTGGACCCATTCCAATCTGGCTTCAGGCCGGGGTTTGGGACCGAGACTGCCTTGGTCGCCTTGGTGGATGACCTTCGCCGGGGGATGGATGGGGGAAGTGCGACCCTGTTAGTCCTGCTGGACCTCTCGGCGGCTTTCGACACCATCGACCATGGTGTCCTTCTGGGTCGGCTGGCCGGGCTGGGGCTTGGAGGCACTGTTTTGCAGTGGTTCCGCTCCTTCCTGGCTGACAGATCCCAGAAGGTGGTGCTGGGGGACGCTTGTTCGGCACCCTGACCTCTTAGGTTTGGGGTGCCGCAAGGTTCCATCTTATCCCCCATGCTGTTTAACATCTACATGAAACCGCTGGGAGAGGTCATCCGGGGGTTTGGAGTGGGGTGCCATCAATATGCTGATGACACCCAACTTTATCTCTCCTTTCCCCCTGATTCTGAGGAGGCGGTTGAGGTCCTGGATCGCTGTCTGGAGGCGGTTGGGGGCTGGATGTGGGCGAACAAGCTGAAATTAAATCCGGATAAGACAGAGGTGCTTTTGGTTCGGAAATCCACAGCTCGGGTATTGGACTATCGTCCTGCTCTGAATGGGGTTGCACTTCCTCTGAAGGAGCAGGTTCGCAGCTTGGGGGTTCTCCTGGATTCACAGCTACACCTGGAGTCCCAGGTGGCGGCGGTGGCCAGGGGAGCCTTTGCTCAGCTTCGGCTGATTCGCCAGCTGCGGCCCTACCTGAGCTGTGCGGACCTGGCCACAGTGACCCATGCCCTAGTATAGTGACATCTAGATTAGATTATTGCAATGCGCTCTACGTGGGGCTGCCTTTGAAGACGGTTCGGAAATTACAACTAGTACAGAACGCGGCGGCTCGGGTGGTTGCTGGGGCACGTCGGTTTGACTCTGTCGGGCCGCTGCTTCAGCGACTGCACTGGCTGCCAGTTCTGTTCCGGGCCCAATTCAAGGTGCTAGTTTTGACTTTTAAAGCCCTTTACGGCTCGGGTCCGGGGTATTTGAGGGACCGCCTTCTTCCATACAATCCAACCCGTACTCTTAGATCATCTGGGGGGGCCCTTCTGACTGTGCCGCCACCAGGAGAAGTGAGAGGGGCGGCGGCCAGGAAGAGGGCCTTCTCGGTGGTGGCCCCCCAACTTTGGAATACCCTCCCCTTAGAATTGAGAACTGCTCCCTCTTTGTTTACATTTCGGCGGGGGCTGAAGACCTTTTTATTCCATAAAGCTTTTAACTGTTGACAGGCTGGCTGGCTGGCTGGCTTGTGTATTTGTGTATTTTTATAATTTTATGATCCACTGGACATGTTTTTTTAAATTGTATCTGTTTTTAATTTTGTTGTATTGTTTTTAACATTGTTTTTAATTGTTTTTTAATGTTGATTTTATATTGTATTTTTTATGTTGTATGCCACCTTGAGTGCCCCCGGGCAAAAAGGCGGGGTAAAAATCAAATAAATAATAATAATAATAATAATAATAATAATAATAATAATAATAATAATAATAATAATAATATATGAAAATGTGGGGAGAGCTGAGGCAGGCTGAGGCAGCAGGAATGCCTCAAAGCAATTTGAAGTCATACAGTTTTAAGGTTCTGCAAATAAAAATGATCTTCGAGGAACTGCAGTTTCCAAACTATACTGATTAAAGGCTTCATTTAGCCATCATTGCTAATACAGTCATTGCTAATACAACCTCACTATCTGCAATATTGCTTATATGCGAGGGGCAGAATTGCTATTTTCCTTATTATCTGTGCCTCTATCATCCACTAAGCAGAGACCTTCCAAAGGCTGCAGGGACCTTCAGAATGGCACCTGTGACCAGTGCTGACTCCTTTAAAATGGCCGGCAGAAGCATCCACTGCCCACGTTTAAGGGGTCCATGCTGCTTGCAGGTGCCATTCTGAAGATCCCTGCAGATTCTGGAAGGTCTCTGCAGCATTCAGAGAGCTTTTGGCACTTCCTGCTGCAATCTGCTGGCTTCCTCTAATGACAGATAAGGTACCCCTAGCACCTTACTCCATTGATCCCATAGGATCAATAATTCATTATCTGCAAATTTGCTATCTGTGACATTTTCCAAGAACCTAACCCTAGCGGATAATGAGGATTGACTGTATTTGTTTTTGAACCTGTTCTCCACGAGTTGTTTAAGCCCCTTTTAATAAGTGCACAAGTCAGTAGAGGAAGCTCTACAGAAGCTTCGTTTCCTAGAAGCACAAAATTCCGCTAGTAGGGCCCTGGACCTGCCCCAATCCAGGACTACCATACCCCTGACCAATCCACAAGGTGGGATCATGAAGACCTTTCCTCTAAAAAGGTCACCACCTCCACTTCAGGAACAGGCAGCTATAAAGCAACTCTGCTAACCTGGTCTATTTTGTTTTTCTTTTCCATTCTGTTCGCCTTCAATTCATTTAAAATATTTCTATCGAAAAGAGCACCACTTTTCTGGTGCTCAAAGCAGTGTATAACAATGCAATATAAAATACAACTACTCATCCAGCCACTCACCCCCCAGCAGATCATAATAACCACACATTGGGCAAGGATCAAGATGACAAATGGCAGGCCTCATACTCCACATAATCCTGGCCATTCTATTCTAAAATACAAACTCTTTCGCTTTAGAAAAGTGCTGGTCTCTGTTGACCTTTAGCCTTCCTAGTGCAGTGGTTCTCAAAATCCTCGGGAGTTTGAGAACCACTGTAAGTTGTTGTGGGGGAAAGGAGAAGGCAGCAACGCAATGAAGAAGATCTCACTGCTGCTGGGGGTAAAAGGTATTTTTTAGTACTTACCCCATGCAGCTCCAGCATCCTGAGAGATCTGGAGAGCCTGTAGACCCCTCTGCAGAGCTCCCCATGCCTCTGAACAACTAAAAAAAAAAGTAAAAAATGTCCACTTCTGGATTTGCGACAAAAAACAGGAAGTGAACAATTTTTACTTTTTGTTAGGAGGCATGGGGAGCTCCGCAGAGGGGTCTACAGGCTCCCCAGCTCTCTCAGGAGGCTGGAGCTATGTGGAGTAACTACTAAAAGTACCCTTTATCACTAGCAGAAGCGCAATCTTCCTGATCGCACTGCTGCCTTCTCCCCTTCCCCCTTAATGGGCCAGAGACAGGGTTTTTCAGGCTGCGAAGTTGCAATGCCCCAGTTTGAAAACCTCTGCTATAGTGCCTTGTCACTTGAGATAATCCAAGTAATTACTAACAATTGCTGGCGTTATTTTGAGCAATTCCTCAGGTTTACAGTTCACTTGTGTTTAGCAACCCGTGTCCAAGTAAATGCAGCAGGAGCTGGAACTGGTCCATAGGGTACTAGCTGGACACCCCTGTTTTAGGATGGACATCATTTCTTGCCATCTCCCAGTGCAAACCATAAATGGTGCCAGGAAATCAATGCCTCTTCCCAAACCCATACTCAAGTCCACAAGTATTGATTTTGGTTTTCATCGATAAGGGGCAGTTGCTGAAGACAAGCAAGTTACAGATATTAAAATGCACTAACCAAGAAAAGGTTGGGGGCAAAGGTACATACCAGAACTGTAACTATCAGTAGATGATTGAGATATGGATCGGGACAATGAGCGACGACCAATCTTCGTGGGACGCTTGTTGAATTCTTGTTTTTGGTCAGCAAACTGGATCTGGCAAGAAAGAAACTCCAATTTACTAAAGTGAGGGATGATGAAACAGTCACCATGCAATAATTCTAGACTCAGCATTTGTGTGGATCATTAGACTAGCTTGCAATTTCCTCAACATAGTGTTTAACAGATTTGTTGTTTTGGATACTTGGTCTTCTGCATTCCCAAACAGAGTATATGAGAATCATTGAGTATCATTCTCCTCTAAAACACAAGGACGTTAATTAGAAGCTGTAACACTTTATAGCAGACTGTCACCAATGTTCCCTCTAATTTTTTCCCCCACTGGATGGAACAGTTAATGACCCCAGCAGTATGTAACCACTACAAGCTTAAAATGGGCAATGGCCAGTCTGTCATGTAGGAATTAAGTGAAGTGATTCCTCAAGAAGTACAACTAAGACAGGCAGGTAGTGGTGGGTTCACTAGGGTTGGTGTCACCTGGTGTAGAAGTTTAAAAAAATACTCTTAATAGCCTAGAAGTAAAAAAGAATTACTCTCATATTGACAACTACTTGTGTTATACATTGAGAGATTTTAATGTAATTTTCCTACATATTTATCTAATTTTTGCCCACCCTCCCCTTTTTTTCTTTCCTTCCCATTCACACTTTATTCCTGCTTGTGTAGATTTCAAAAAATAAGTCTGTCAAAACAGTGCAATCCGAGTTTAAATAGACAGCAAGTAGCATTTCGTCCGGTGTGTTCAGTAATATAATTATGCGGAATTAAACCTTGGAATTGCATATTAACTCATAATTAGGTTACCAATGATGTTTCTACACGATCACACGTTTTTATTTTCGTAAGTTTTTATTTCAGGAGTGAACTATTCAGTCGTAAACATTACGAGCAAACCAATCTGAAATGCTTGGAATACGGATTGTTTTGAGTCAACCAGCATGGCTGCTAAGCCCGCCCCCTTGCTTCACTTGGTTCCTATTAATTCGATGGGGATGGCGACTCCAGCCATCTAACCTTCTTGTTTCAAAGCCAATCCAAGTTCACCCAAAAATTACCCATAATGCTTAAATCACCCTAAATGGAATCACTATTATAAACCTATTATAAACCTAAAGCAAGGGATACATCTCTTTGTCTTTCACCACACTCACTGCACTTTAGCACCTTAAGCTTTTGTTCCAAACTAAACTTACATTTCATTGGTTTGTCCACTTGTTCCATTCTCTCTCTTTACTCTTCTTTTTGACCCATACTACACATTAGTTTTCACAATCACAGTACAGAGTGGGGGTGGGGGGGAGGAAGAAAGCAAAAGGGAGAGAAGCCAATAGAACACTGAGAGCGCACTACACAGTAGCACTCCACCCATTTAGGGGCACAATTAGAGGGAACTCTGCAGCTCAATGTGTCATTCAGCAGCTCAAGAAACTGTCCACATGGAAGGAGGAACAAATTTTACCTTGTTCTACTGTCCTTAGGCAGTTAAGGACAAATGGGCACAAACTGCAAGAGAGGAGATTCTGGTTGGACATCAGGAAGAAATTCTTGACAGTCAGGGAGGTCTGGCAGTAGAACAGATTGCCAAGGGAGGTGGTGGATTCTCCTTCACTAGAGACCTCCAAGAAAAGGCTTGACAGGCACCTGCTGGAGATGCTCTAGGAAGATTTCCTGCTACAGGCAAGGGGTTGGACAAGATGAACTTTTGGGTACCTTCCAACTGTATGATTCTAAGTCATGCCAAATATGAAGGTAACAATAGACATTAAACCGACTTCTACAGAGTCAGCCACTGGTCAAATAAGATTAGTTGTCTACACTGACACTGGCAGTAGCTCTCCAAGAAAGCTCTTCCTTGACCCAATTAGGAGAGATCCTTTAACTGGAAAGCACAGGAATTAATTCTAGGACCTTCTGTACAGAAAGCACATATCTTATCACTATTGCTATCTTATCAAGTATTAGTCCTTCCTTTGACATCTCCCAGACATTCTTAGTTACATCTAAAGCTGACACCTAGACATTTAATCTTTCTTTATACCATGATCAAAATGTGTTGTACTCCGAACGTTCCATACACACATACAAGAGTATATATACACATGTGCATAGACCAAAGTTACAGCCTGGGGTTGAGATGAGCAAAAACAATATATATCTGCCAATTGCGATAGTAGTCATTTGATTCCTGAATACAACATTCCCAGACTGAAATTTGAAAGCCACCTCAGATTGCATGAAAAAAATACCTGTGGCAACCCTCAAGCTAATAGGTCTTGTCCACTGAAGTAACTCAACCAGGGCAGAAAAATATTCAAAAACTAGATGCAATGCCAGAACATTGACAAATAAAGCTTGACATTCTTAACTTTCCTGAAGGTGGTGCAAAGCTACAGAAATTTTTAAGTTTTAACAATCTAGTTAAAAATAATGCTTTGGAAGCTTTATTTGGTAGGTAGAAATTAACACAATACTCCTCTGTTTGCTATTCTACAAGACAGCCGCACCAGGAAGAAACAGCCTTTTCTTGTGGCATAGAGGTGAGTGGCCTCTGTTTTATGTACCAGATTTCAACTATTTCCTCAGAGAAGTGAATTCTTGCATTATATATTCCAGGGCCCCAAAATGCACATGGCAATGGCTCAAGCCTGATCTTCTGCAATTAGGAAAGCTCTATTTTCCTAAGCCTTTGGGGGTTGCAAACATTTGACATGGGAAACTTATAGCCCAGTCCTATGCATTCTAGTCAGAAGTAATTTCCACCGTTAAATGGGCCTTACTCCCAGGAAAGTGTGTATAGGATTGCAGCTTTTATGTGCTAGAAGACAGCAACAAATTTTAATCTGTTGCTCACCTCAGGAAAAATACCCTTCCATGACCAGCAGGGTTCTGTTCCATGCTGTCAAGCATTCCATTGGCATACAGAGCCTAGAATACCCCTTGGCCACTACCACAGGACACTGTTTCTAGACATGGGTCGGTTCATCTGTCCCAGCACACTGCAAAGGGGCATTTGAAGCGTTCCAGCCACCACCTTTACCTCTCAGCTTCTGCAGCATTTGATCTTGCGGAAAACTGAGACAGATAAATGGGCACTCTGGTGCTGGAGCTCAAATTGCCTCCAGAAGAAAGAGGAAAGAAACAGGCTTGCCTGCTACTGGAACAGACAGAAAGGCTTCCCTCACCTGGCTTTTAATCCCCGAGTCGCTGTTCACATGGTACTTCTTTCGGTTCGGCATTGCACTGCTACCTGGAGCCCTCTTGCCACCTCCTCCAGTCCTCCTGAGAGGCAACTGATCTTTCCTTTATGCCTCCCCTGTGCCAGTGCTCCTGTCTGCTCTGGTTTCAACCTTTTGCTTAGGGAGGGAAGATGGGGTAGAGACGGGAAGGGAGGGAGGTTGCAAGAGGTAAAGAGGACTGGGTGCTCCAAGCTCTCACCTCTAGGGCTCCATTTGGCAAGGAAAGAACCCCAATTGTTAATGAGGCATGACTGCTTGTGCCCAGAGAACAAAGCCTTGACGCCTTGCTCTCCTTTCACTCCCCTACTTCGTAGTCTCCTCTAATTTCTGCTTTATAATGGTCCTATCACCTCAGAACCATTAGCTGTGGTTTCTAACATGGCCTGATTTGTGTGTGCATAACAATAGCTTGTTTACACGACCAGAACATGTTTTTGCCTGCTATAGTTAATGTTCTAATTAGGCACCCTTCCTCCCCATCTTCTTTTTCTCTGCATCAGACAATGTTGTCCTTGCTAGAACAAAGTTAACTAATGAGCAACTGAAACAATGAAGACATTTACAGGCAGGCTTGGTTGGTGTGCACGAGCTTTTCTTTCTCAACCCTGCTTGCTGCTTCTCTTTAAGACAGTCGCAGCAGAACTGTGTGTCACCCAGAGGGTCAAGTTCTCACAAAAGCAGGCTTTCTTGCATTCAAGGGACTTCTATGACAGTAACACCTGCCTGACTATTTTTCTCCCCATCCTGGCATTTCTTTGAAAAGTGAAAGGAACGCGGAAGAACAGGAGGACAGGTGTTGTGGACAGCTTTGTTATGTACTCTAAGCCAGTGGTTCCCAAACTTTTTAGTGCAGGAACCCACCTTTTAAAACGGCACTATCAGGACCCACCTAGCTTTACAAGATAAAAAAGTTTCCTTTTACCAGTCATACAATTTCTTTTTTTTTAAGTATGGGGGTGCTGCCTTCTGGAGTGTTCATTAAGCTCCACGTCCCTTAGATTGGAACCATTCTGGTAGCCTTCTGTTCCCCTTAGCCTGCCCTTCAAAGTGAAGCAAGGACTGGTTACCTACTCATGAGTAACCACATAGTGCTGCTCCACTTTGGTTTCCATAGGATTTAATACTTTTCCTTAGCTATCAGCTTGTCTGTTTTGCAACCCACCAAAAATCAGACTGCGACCCACTAGTGGGTCCTGACTCGCAGTCTGGGAAGCACTGCTCTAAGACATCTGTCAGTGGTTGGATGACAGCAGCTTACAGTGACTCCAGAGGGGTTCAGGGTGGGTCTGATTTAAATCAAGTTGATTTAAATCACTAGTAAAAAGGCTTGATTTAAATCGATTTAAATCATAATTTTTAAAGAGCAACTGTCATCTCTGTCCCACAGCAGCTCCTCCTCTGACACGCTGTTGACTCACCAACAGTCCCATTCACTTTAATTGGACAGCTGGTGATGCAGCAGTGACACAATAAGGTGAGGGACGTGGTGGGCAGCAGGTGAGTGTCACCCAGAGGGTCAAGTTCTCACAAAAGCAGGTTTTCTTGCATTGCCATGCTTTTTTAAATCATGATTTAAATCACTAGTAAAAAGGCTTGATTTAAATCGATTTAAATCATAACTTTTAAAGAGCAGCTGTCATCTCTGTCCCGCAGCAGCATTGCCATCACTGCCATGATGGATCTGAAATGACAGGTGCTCTTTAAATGTAAGGACTCATTCTTGCTGGTAGTTAGAATCTTTAATATTATTGGCAAACAAAACGAAGGTTTCCTATTTAGAATAATAAGCTGTCAGGTTAGTAAAACAGCGATATCAGAACCAATTTTAGGTTAACTGGTTAATCACACATAGTTACAGTTTGTAGTGTACATAGATTTGCAAAACAATGGGATAAAGGAATATTCCTGAACTTTATGATTTATCTCATGGTTACCGTGAAATTGTGTGAATGCATCAATGCAGTGCATGTTATCTCAGGTTGCAGAGCTTGGATTCATTGAATGAGTTTACCAAAAACGTAAATATTGTAGTATATACAGCCTCATGCTACATTACTAAGCTCCATTTCATGCTGAATAAACTAAATTATTAAAGTATCTTAAATAGAAAACTATCTTTAGATAGATTTTTACTCAAAAGCATTTTATTAAAATAAATTTGATTTAAAAAAATCCAATTTTTTTTATTTTAAAAAAATCATCAATTTTTATCCACCCTGGAGGGGTTTGACCAAAGCACAGAACTCAGCATCCATCCATCTCCTTATGGCAGAGGGGGCCAAGCTTTATTTCAAGAGGCTAGGCTTTGGTTGTAAAAAAGATTGCTAACCAGCAGCTCTCCCTGCTGACATCCTATTACCATAGCTAGTTGCCACGAGTAGACAGAGAAGGACTTATACAAACTGGGTTCAAAATACATTCCAGATACCGGGACAGCCTTGGACAAGTCACTTCTCTCTCAGCCTCTAGTCTCCATCTGTAAACTGGAACTATTGCCACTTAGTATCTGGCTAGTTGCAAAAATGCAGGAAGACTGTACCAAGCACTTGACAAAGAACCATATGACAGGATGGGCAACCAGTGGCCTATAGAACAGATCTTTTAAATGGTATCTGGCCAGGGACTGGGGGATTGAGAGATCCCAAATGTAATTAAAGGTAAAAGTTTCCCCACAACCGAATGGTCTAGTCATGACCGACTGTAGGGGGCAGTGCTCATCTCCGTTTCAAAGCCTGTAGAGCCGGTGTTTTTGTCCGATCATGTGGCCAGCATGACTCTACGCCGTAGCGCATGGAACGCCGTTACCTTCCCACCGAAGTGGTCCCTATTTATCTACTTGCATTTTTTAGGTGCTTTCGAACTGCTAGGTTGGCAGGAGCTGGGACAAGCAACGGGAGCTCACTCCGTCACGCAGTCTCAAACTCCCAACCTTGCAGTTGAAAGCCCAGCAACAGCGGATTAACTTGCTGCGCCACCACGTCCCTTCAAATGTAATTATATTAAGGCCCAGTAAAATGCTTTGCTCAGTGTTACTTGCTAGGGGAATACACACTCAGAATCCCTCTCAAATATACATTTTAGGATAGTGCTCTCTCAGAAGCATTCTGGAAAAAGCAAAGAACCACCCCACTTTTTCTTGTAAGAAAGGAGACCTTTCAGGACAGCCATTTGCTCCCAAGCCCATAGCCTTATACCATCACCATGCATGTACTCCATATGCCTGTCAAAACTGTCAGGTGATGGAGGTTACCTTAAGACCTTGGCCTCTGGAGGTTTGAAAGACTTCGAGAATACAGAAGTTGGCCTTCTCTTCTATATACAACTCCCTCATATGCAACAGTGGAGAACACACAACTGTGCTTCTGAGCCCATCAAAAAGGCAGTTCTTTTTGCAAGGCACCAGCACCCAACTGGAAGTGAATAAAGCACAGTGGCAAAACCAGTGGCAACCCTCCAGATGGGTTCGGCAGCACCACAGTTGCCACAGCCTAACCTAGAGTCTACAGATGAGCAAGCCAAGCAGCAAAATATTCAGGAATAGGTAAGTGGGCCAAGATTGCTCCTTCAGAGAGAACCTCTCCCTCTTTTGCAAGCCTGAACTTTACCCACTGAATCATGCAAAAGTTCATGCCATGCAAACAGTACAAAGTTTGGATTTAATATTGGCTGCCCCCAGCACATGATTTTTCTGTCCCTGGGATACAAGCTCAGTAAAGAGGAGGATTGAAATTGGAGTGGTACTCCTAAAGGAATCTACATTGCCAGAAAAAAGATGACCAGTTTCTGCTCTGACCTGGTTTTGCATCGGAGAGTCTTTCAAATGTCCATCATTCTGGGCTTCGGTGGAACCTTCCTTTTTGGATTCCAAGTTTCTATGATCAATTCCACTTCTCCATACCTCAAGAAGTTCATAAACAACACCTGGTTGGAGAGATACAATACTCCTATAGATGACCAGAGCCTCACACTCCTATGGTCCTTCATTGTGTCTATCTTTAGTTTTGGGGGATTAATAGGAACCTGCATCTCGAGAACTCTGACTGATAAATACGGGAGAAAGAACTGTCTAATATTTTCCAGCCTCTTTACATTAGTAGCTGCAGTGATCATGGGCACCAGTAAAATGGCAACATCTTTTGAAATGATTCTGCTTGGACGTCTCCTGTATGGTTTTAATGCTGGTTTGGGCTGCTGTATCCAAGGTCAGTATCTGGGAGAAATTTCCCCCAAGCACCTGCGTGGTTTGACCAATGCCACTCTTGGAGTTTTAGCAAACCTGGGAAAATTCCTGGGGCAAGTTATGGGATTACATGAACTTTTAGGAACAGAGTCCCTGTGGCCAATTCTATTAGCCAGTAGTGGAGCTACAGGATTGGTGGTGCTGATCACTGTTCCCTTTTTCCCTGAGTCTCCACGATACCTTTTGATCCAGAAGGGAGACTTAGAAGGCTGCCTGATAAGTATGAATCAGCTCTGGGGTGAAGGAAACTATAAAGCAGAAGTAGATGACATGCTGAAAGAGCAGGCATACATGAAAAATGCCAAAATTATGAGTGTCCTGGAGCTATTAAAGGACAACTCCATGCGATGCCAGCTATATTTGTTGATTGTTCTAGGGGCAACATTAACTCTTAGTGGAGTCAATGCCATTTACTTCTACTCTTTTGAAGTGTTCCAAATCTCTGGGTTTGATCAGAAACACATTCCCTATGTAACTCTCGGAGTTGGATCCTGCGAGCTCTCCTCCGTCCTTGTTTGCCTCTTCACCATTGAGCATTTTAGCAGACGGAAGTTGCTACTGTGGGGATACAGTCTGATGATGCTGATCTTGGTGCTCCTAACAGCTACTTTGTCACTGCAATACCACTTCTTCTGGATCCCATATTGCAACGTTGCTCTCATTTTCCTCTTTATCATCACCTTTGGAACAGGACCAGCTGGAGTAACATTCCCTGTCATGGTTGAACTCTTCACACAATCATCAAGGCCTGCTGCAATAGCCCTTAGCATGAGTCTCCATTGGACAGGACTGTATTTGATTGGGATATTTTTCCCATATGTGGTACATCACCTGGGTACCTTCTCATTTCTGGTGTTTGCAGGAGTTATTGCAGTTTCGTGGGTTCTTATCTTTCGGTTCCTCCCAGAGACAAAGGGCAAATCATTCGTGGACATCCAGGGGGAATTCAAGCATGTAAAAATGGGAAAGAAAAAAGATGCCGAAATAGGAATGAACTTGCCTGAAACATCCACAATGTGTACAAAACTCTAAATGTCCAGAAGGAATTCGCTTTATAGGGACAGAATGAATTCCCACAACTGTGGTGGATATCAGAACTCCAAGGGAGGCAAAGACACTTTTTCAAGCCAAGTTTTATTTTGGAAGAGCAACATGGCACAGCCATCTTCAGATTGTAATAATTCAGGATGCAGATAGGTTTGAATACTCGTGTAACAATAAACTCACTCTAGGTACAAACTCTACCGCTTGAGGGAGAAAACTAGGCTGAACTCCTTCTACCCCAAAAGGGTTTCTGTAGTCAGAATAGGGAGGAGGCAGTATTCAGACCAGCACTTTAAAGTCCCATGAGGATTGCCCAATTCCTCTGAACATGTTATTCTAACCTTATCTCTGTCCATGACAGAGTGGGAGAGGTCTACTTGGACAGGCATAGAGGGCAGTCTAAGGCTCATTCAACCCCTACTCCTTCCAAACTACGTATTGGTCTTAATGTTAAAAATTTGAAGAAAACGTAGTTGTGACAAAGGGACTTTGCCCTTGTGGAATCGCTGTTGTTCCACAGTAATACCCCCTATACATCGTTGGCAGCAGCAGGAGAGCGCTCTTGTGTGATCCCAGCACAGCACTTACCCTAGCAAAGAAGTAGAAGCCTTATTTGTGTACTAGTTTGTGAATCAGTTAGCATGCATAATTCAGGGTGTGCAGGCACTTGCCTCCTGTCTATTTCCAGGATTCTACAGTGCCTAGACATTCTACTCCAGTGGGACTGTCTGTAGGTATTTGTGTTGCGTGTTCTTGCATGCTTATTGCAGTATTACATACATGTTCATATCATGCAATTTGCATAGAAGCCAAGAACAGATACAAGCGAGTATGGAGGCCCTTCCTGACCAAGACACCATTATGAAATAAAGAGCTATGCTGCCATCTACTCTATGGCATTTTTTGCTTGAAATGTAGGCTGAGTGGTACACTACTAGTAGTCCCATTTTGATGCCTTAATCTGTCTCCAACCCCACTCACACCCACGCACACATGCTGCTTTCGTCACAAACCCATTTAATTTGCCAGTGGCAATTATTTATCCTTTTCTAGTGACACTGTCCCTCACGACACAGCAAACACAAAAATCCCTCTGAGTTCTCATAGAAACACAGGAAGCTGCCTTCTACCGAATAAGATTTTTGGTCCACCTAGCTCAGTATTAGCTACTACACTGACTGGCAGCACTTCATTAAAGTTTCAAGCATGGGTCTGCCTCAGCCCCATACCTGGAGATACTGCCAGGGACTGGACCTGGGATGTTCAGCATGCAGAGCAGATGCTCAGCCATTGCACTACTTCCCCTCCCCTTCTCAGCGAACTGAAAAGGACTCCAAGGAGAGGAATCTTTCACCATGTGTAGGGATTTGGAGAAAATATGAAATATTATCTCTCTATCTCTCACACACTGCTCAGAAGAAACTCCTGCCTTCTCCAAATACCAGCACAAAGCAAGACCCCATTTCCACCACCAACACCCCGAGCCCTCTGCACTTTCCAGAGAACAGGTAAAAAGGGAGGGATAGGTGGGGACCACAAACAATGGCTGGTTAGAAAGCCAAGTCAAAGTTTGTGGACTTCTACTGAACATATTTATTTATTTATTTGATGTATTTTTATACCACCTTTCTCCAGATTTCACTGGACTCAAGGCGGTTTACATGGGCAGGCTGTTCATAAACCCCATTTTTCAATTGGGGTTTTTACAATTATTGTTCTATGTACTATTCACAGAACCCTCCATTTCTTCAGATGTTTCCCTTTCAATGTGTGGTCATGATCCTGGCTGCACTCTTGCATCTTCTGAGCCTTCACAGTCCATCACAGATCACACCTTGGCCAGTTCTTTTGTCGGCTGACTCCTCCACACTCCTCCCATTCCTCCACAAGCTCTGTCAGTGACTTCCAGTCTCCCATACAAGGACAATCCAAGGCTGATCCTGCTTAGCATCTTCAGGCAAGGCAACAGCTCAACCTCCAGACCACACTTCCTGTCACATACAGTCTTTTATGCCCTCTTGCAAAATTCTATTCATTTCAGTGGGCATGAAACATTATTTTGGGATTTTGCATAGGGCCAACTGAAAGGTCCAAAAACACACATTTTCCTAGTGGAGCTCAAAAGTGTCATTTATTTATTTATAGAATTTTTATCCCACCTTTCTGCCCCATGGGCACCCAAGGCGGCTTACAACATAAAAATGATGACATTAAAAATTATAACATTAAAATAGAACAGTAAAATAAGACAATTAAAACAATATCAAAACTGTATTAAAACAATTTAAAATGAGCAAATTTAGATGCCATGGCACCTAAAACACCTTACATTAATTCACACATTTACTTTACCAGTGCTAAGCTGAATGGTGAAAGCCTCCAGTGAAAAGCATTGTGCTTGAGGCTAAAAAGACAGTTCTCAAAGATCTGCAATGGCTCCTTTGCACACTCAAGCCATCACTTGATAAGGCCATGAACAAAAAGGAGAGACAGCTGTTGAACCAGTTTGCTCTAACAATGCCCTTCTCTTCCACATTCATGAAAAGGAACACATGTACTTCATGCATTGAAGGAAGAGAATTCCTTTTATGACAACATAAAAATTCATGCCATTGCATACTCAGTCTTAGATGCTATAGCACCTTGTGGCGTGTACACATGCACAAACACACACACATAGTCCGAGTTAAACAGTATAAAATGTTTCCCAAAGTCCTCCACTGGTAACTATAACACACAACATTTCATAGTTCAGCCATGAAATCTCCATAGCACTTTTAGTGATTCATGAAGTAACCCCTCCCCTCTCAAGGGAGAGCTCCTGACTGTGAGCTTCCTGGAGCACTCCAGCCCAAAGTAAGTTCCCAATCAAGAATACCATGTGCAGAACACAACCAAGGCCAGGTAATGCTAATGGGCAACATTTATTCCAGACAAATGTCTTGGAAAATTGGGTCACACAAGTCAAGGAAATAAGCTCTCAAGAAACTTTAGCTATAAGATTGCACAGATCAAACAGTTTGCTCTCCTACAGTTTCTCCTGTCTTGAGTGTCTTTCCTCTGCTGCAAATGAGATGCTGCTTACAGTACTGAAGGACTGCTAGGTTTTGAAAGGAGTGCGGTACCAGAAGTGAACTCTGTATTCCTTGCTCTCCAAATTGGGCTGTGCTTTGAGCAGCGGTTTGGGAGGAACCTGCCTAAAATCTTGTCACTAGCCTGGAAAGTCAAATGAGAGCAACAATGTAAAATACAATGCCTTGGTAAGGGGGCAGGATGCTTATTGGCTCTTCTACTTTTAGGCACGAAAACAAAAATGTGCCCCTGAGTGCCTGGGGGTTAGCACCTGGGGGTTAGCACCAAGACACAGCAGTGGTTTACCAAGGCAGACTTGGCTCAGCTGCTGACACAAACCTTCATTTCTTGCAGGGAACAGGTGACTTACCCAAATTAGGTTGTTATAACAGGAAACTGGCCATTGCTTCTAGCCTTGCCTACTTAAGTCGAAGCTAAAGGCCTAAACATTCTCTCCTTTCAAATATGTGGTTGCTTATGCCAAGCTCTCATGACTTAAACAAGGGCTGTGGTGCCAAGTTCTTTGCTAAATCCTTACAGCAGTTAAGATCCCAGCCTGCGGCTAGAATGTCATGAAAGTTCTGGCCTCAGGAGAATTAACCTGCACATTTCAACTCTTCAGTGTGCATACCAGAAGTTCAGGTTGAGCTTATACAGCTCTCCACTTCATGAACTCTGCTGCCCACATTTATCCCACAACACCCCCTTCATCTGTCACACTGATTATCAGGTAATTCACAGGGATGAGATGTGTTGAACCCAGACAATTAGGGTGCGGGGGGCGGGGGAGAGAGAAACAAACCTGAAAAGCAACAATTAAGGTCAGTAACAGAGGCCCCAATCTTATCCCTTGCCACCAATACATATTCAGCTACACCAAAAAACGGTGAGCACTGGATCCTATGGTGGTGGTGGTGGAGCCTGTAGAAAGTAGATCGTATAGCCTGTAGAAAGTAAGTAAAACTTTTGTACTACTGTACCTCCTGATTGTCTGCCTGACCAGATATCCTTGTTAGTATAATACAATTAGTAGTTTAATATACTTAATTCTGTGGTCAACCAAACAGACTACTGTTGGTCAAATGTCCAACCCTAGTGTATCCTCAATTCCAAATTAGAATACAGTTTGGAAAAACCAGCCAAAGAATTGTGAACCAACCTGTACAAAGATAAATGTCTCTTTAGTGCCAGATATCCTTGACAACGAAAATCTTACTGGTAATGGACAGCATCCCTGTAGAATTCTAACTGCCAGCAATTGTGGGGGTATGGTTGAAAATGAGGTGGTAATCCAGAGAAGGTAAAGAACTATGCACCGTCGCTTTCCCTTGCCTAGGATCCAGACTGTACCAAAAATCACAATGCATGTTCATCTCCCAGGTGGTATCAACAGCCAACTTTTGGGCTTCTGGCTCATGGATCATCATTAGCTGCCTAAGCTAACGGTTCCCAAAGTCCTACTTGGACTTTGGGACAATGCTAAGTTGTTGCAGGGGTGTGGCCTGTGTGTGCCCCAATGGCGCTGCAGCAATTGCAGCGCTGCAGGCACCCAGGGGCTTTCCCCCTTATCTGGGGGGGGGGGAGGTTGTGCTGGTCTCAGGGAGGATCCCCTCTGCAGGCCTCCCCTATGCTTGAAATTGCTTTGTTTGGGGTCTGAGCACACTTGGTTTTCACAAAAACCCAGGTGCTTTCCCCTGCTTTTTGCACTGTCCTCCCAGACCCTTCCCCAGGCCAGTGTTTACTCCCCCAGGTAAGGGGAAAAACCCCTGGGCACCTGTGACTCCACAATAGCTGTGACGCCATCAGGCACCCATTACTGGGCCACTCCTCTCAAGGCAAAATGCCCCAGTTCCAGTAGTGGGTCATGATCCAACACTTTGGGAACTGCTGGCCTAGCAAACAGAAATTCAAGGCATCCTGATGCTTGCTGTGACTGCCAACCCAGCAGCAACCAACTTAAGACACAAAGGACCATACAGAGGGAAATTGCTGCTATCACAGAATTTCTGAAATTTAGAGATATGTGAAAGACACCAAACTCAAATTGCATTTAAGACTATAAACATTTTATAGCCACCACTTTCCCTTCTGCACATGGCTGTAACCTAACAGTTCCCAAACTGTGGGCCTATGGCCCACCAGTGGGTCACAATCCAATTGTTGGTGGTTCGCAAAACTGGCAGGGTAAATTAGGTTATGTGTATCAAGGGTTAAATAACCTACTACTTGGGGGAGGAGCATTGCTGCCCAATCACTTTTATAGCCACAGAAGCTTGAGCAGCTGGTAAAGTGAAACTTTTTTTAAGTGGGTCCAAATGCTAAAATGTTTGGGAAACACCGCTCTAATCTATCTTCTTTCAAATAGCTGTCTTGAGTTAGGGTTAAAGTTTAACCTTCAAATGAAGATCAAGCATGGCTAGACTGTTCATTCAGAGCCCTTGATATTGGTATGTTTCCAGGATTAAAAGCAAGTTTGTGGCTCTCATCCTACAATTAATATGAACTTCTTTGCTAATACCAATCCTTTCTCAGTGACTGACTCCAGAAATGTTATGGCTAAGGGAAAAGAAAAACGCCCAAGACCCACAATGCCGCTATCCAACTGATATCTTGACAAATGTGATTACTGCAGTAATCTGTTAAATACTGCATTCAATTAAAAAGTGTGTGCATGCACACACGTGCCCACCCCCACTCACCTGGGCACACACACAACCCTCCTCTCAAAAGGGGCCATCATGTACACACTGATGCCATTACCCTTAACTGCTTTTTGTGTTACTTTGTTAAAAACAAGATAAGCTGGGTTAAAGTATAACCAAGAATCCTGCCCCACATAAAGCCAGATAATAGCGTGACTTCTAATCTTTGATAAATTATCCATTTTTCTTGTGGTTTTAAAGTATAGTTAAGATAAAGTTAATTTCTTCCCGTTCCATAACAAAGTCCAAACCACAACAAAGAGCTTAACTATTTTCCAGTCACATAAACCTCAATACAAAGTCATATTCCACAGCAAATGTGCATGCTGGTTAGCACCATGGCGTCCCAATAAAGTCAGCAACTCAGAATGTCCAAGTGTGTTTTATCTCTGAGCTTTTCCTTACCCGGTGTTGCCTGGGTATTTACGCTGCTCAAAACAATAAAGGGAACACTTACACAACACATCCGAGATCTGAGTGAACGAAATATTCCTATTAAATACTTTGTTCCTGACATAGTTGAATGGGCTGACAACAAAATCACGCAACAATCATCAATGGAAATCACGTTTATTAACCCATGGAGGTCTGGGCTTGGTGTCATACTCAAAATTGAAGTGGAAAAACACACTACAGGCTGATCCAACTTCGATGTAATGTCCATAAAGCAAGTCAAAACGAGGCTCAGTAGTGTGTGTGGCCTCCACGTGCCTGTATGCCCTCCCTACAACGCCTGGGCATGCTCCTGATGAGGTGGCGGATAGTCTCCTGAGGGATCGCCTCCCAGACCTGGACTAAAGCATCTGCCACCTCCTGGACAGTCTGTGGTGCAACGTGGCGCTGGTGGATGGAGCGAGACATGATGTCCCAGATGTGCTCAATTGGATTCAGGTCTGGGGAACAGGCGGGCCAGTCCATAGCATCAATGCCTTCATCTTGCAGGAACTGCTGACACACTCCAGCCACATGAGGTCTAGCATTGTCTTGCATTAGGAGGAACCCAGGGCCAACCGCGCCAGCATATGGTCTCACAAGGGGTCTGAGGATCTCATCTCGGTACCTCATGGCAGTCAGGCTACCTCTGGCGAGCACATGGAGGGCTGTGCGGCCCCCCAAAGAAATGCCACCCCACACCATTACTGACCCACTGCCAAACCGGTCATGCTGGAGGACGTTGCAGGCAGCAGAACGTTCTCCCTGGCGTCTCCAGACTCTGTCACGTCTGTCACATGTGCTCAGTGTGAACCTGCTTTCATCTGTGAAGAGCACAGGGCGCCAGTGGCGAGGTTGCCAATCTTGGTGTTCTCTGGAAAATGCCAAACGTCCTGCACGGTGTCGGGCTATCAGCACAACCCCCACCTGTGGACGTCGGGCCCTCATACCACCCTCATGGAGTCTGTTTCTGACCGTTTGAGCAGACACATGCACATTTGTGGCCTGCTGGAGGTCATTTTGCAGGGCTCTGGCAGTGCTCCTCCTGTTCCTCCTGGCACGAAGGCAGAGGTAGCGGTCCTGATGCTGGGTTGTTGCCCTCCTACGGCCTCCTCCACGTCTCCTGGTGTACTGGCCTGTCTCCTGGTAGCACCTCCATGCTCTAGACACCACACTGACAGACACAGCAAACCTTCTTGCCACAGCTCGCATGGATGTGCCATCCTGGATGAGCTGCACTACCTGAGCCACTTGTGTGGGTTGCAGACTCCGCCTCATGCTGCCACTAGAGTGACAGCACCGCCAGCATTCAAAGGTCACCCAAACATCAGCCAGAACACATAGGGACTGCGAAGTGGTCTGTGGTCACCACCTGCAGAACCACTCCTTTATTGGTGGTGCCTTGTTACTTGCCTATGATTTCCACCTGTTGTCTACTCCATTTGTGCAACAGCATGTGAACTTGATTGTCAATCGGTGTGGCTTCCTAGGTGGACAGTTTGATTTCACAGAAGTGTGATTGACTTGGAGTGACATTGTGTTGTTGAAGTGTTCCCTTTATTGTTTTGAGCAGTGTATTTATGCCAAGCTTCTATTACACACGAAAAGGAATGAATTCTACCAATCAGCTCATCAACCCTGAAAACTATGGATTCGACACTAATATTGGGTGTTCTCGATCAGTTTTACATGGCACCCCCTTCCCACCCCCACCCCTAGGGGTGCTAGTGGTGTCGTACTGCCACAGTATTTTTTCCCAGATCATAAGTGTATCAAGTGTACCAAGTTTGGTGTAAATTGCTCCAGGCATTCCAGAGTTATGCTGGAACATACACACACACACACGGACATTTTATTTTTCACCCCTTCTCACCCCCCCCCCATGCTGATGGGGGACTGAAACGGCGTCGGGAGCGTCACCGCTCATCTCATCAACCCCAGAAACTATGAACTCGACACTAATGTGGGGCATTTTCGATCATTTTTACATGGCACCCCCTTCGCACGGCCACCCCTAGGGGTGGTAGGGGTGTCATACCCCCTGCAGTATTTGTTGCCAGACTGTAAGGCATAAGCGTACCATGTTTGGCGCATATCGCTCCAGGCATTCCAGCAGGTCATTGTGGACGTTTTATTTTGCACCCCTTCTCCCCCACCCCTAAGCCAACGGGGGCTGAACCCGGACTCCAACGGCATCAGGAGCATCGCCGCTCATCTCGGCAACCCCAGAGACTATGGTTTCGAAGCCGTTTTCGACCATTTTCACATGGGGCCCCCTGTGCACTCCCACCCCGGGGGGCGCTAGGGGGGCCTGACACCAGCAGTGTTTGTAGCCAGGCCGCAAGGCTTGCGCATGCCGGGTTTGGTGCCAATCGCTCCAGGCGTTCCAGCAGGGCATGGCGGACGTTTTGTTTTGCACTCCTTCTCGCCGCCCCCCCATGCCGAGGGGGGCCGAACCGGGACTCAAACGGCATTGGGAGCGTCGCCGCTCATCACAGCAACTGCGGCAACTACAGATTCAACGCCGATTTCAGTCATTTTCGACCGTTTTCATGCTGGGACCCCCATGTACCCCCACCCCCGGGGACGCTAGGGGGGTCTGACCCCCGCAGTGTTTGTTGCCAGGCCGCAAGGTGCATGCGTGCCAAGTTTCGTGTCGATTGCTCCAAGTGTTACAGAGCCTTAGCGGAACATACGTACGTTCTCTTTTATATAGACTAGCTTTTTGGTACCCGGCGTTGCCCGGGTATCAAACGTCATCGGTGCTGTCACCAATCAGCTTAGCGACCCCGAAAACTGGATTTGACAGTAATGTCTGTCATTTTGGACATTTTGTTTTGCACCCCTTCTTACCCCCCATGCCGAGGGGGGCCAAACCTGGACTCCAATGGCATCGGGAGTGTCGCCGCTCGTCTCGGTGACTCCAAAAACTACAGATTTGATGCTGATATCAGCTGTTTTTGACCATTTTCACATGGCGCCCCATGTGCATCCCCATCGACTCGACGCCGATTTCGGCCATTTTCGACCGTTTTCACGCAGGGACCCCTGCGTACCCCCACCCCTGGGGGCGCTAGGGGGGTCTGACCCCCGCAGCATTTGTCGCCAGGCCACAAGGTGCATGCATGCTGAGTTTGGTGCGCATAGCTCCAGGCGTTGCGGAGCCTATGCGGAACATACGTGTGTACACACACACACACACACACTTCTTTATATATATATAGATTAACTATTCCTGAAAGCAGGGTTTGCTTTTGTGCCTCTTAAGTGGTAGCATAATGTTAGATTTAAGTTACTTCTGAAACCCACAGAACCCATCTCTTCACTTCACTTGCTGAGACCACCAGGAGCCGTACTCCAGATTCCCTCCACATGAAAAGTCAAGTCACCTGCAATAAGGAGCAGGGGCTTTCCAACCACAGTCCCAGGCCTGAAAAAGGATATCTTTGCCCACAGAAAAACACTTTTGACAGAAATAGTTGGCGACAGCATTTAATGCAACATATACATCATTATCAATGTCAATATCAATATCATCAACATTAACAGTATTTTTACCCCACCTTTCTCCCTGAGGGGATCCAAGGAGGCTTACAAAAATAGATACAAAAAGGTAAAAACATAGTTCATTCTTATGGAATGAAAGCAAGACAACATAAAAAGAATGGAAACAATAAGAAGGGAGGGGAGAGATTTGTATGTGAAGCACTGTGCTTTTGAGGAAAACAGGAGCAAACCACAGTATGGTAAATACATTTGCTTTAAAAGGATAAACTAGAACATGATTACCTCATTGCCAAAGAAATCCCTGGATATACCCTACTTGCATCCATTTGCAGAAATTGGCTGTGTCAACATCAAATAACTGGCATCTCAAGGAATATTTTTCTCAATGCAAAGTATTTACATAGGGCAGTGCTAAGACTTCACACATGTAGCAACTTTATTTCAATGGCTTTTGGTGGGCAGAGACGCAGTAGTATATGGATAGAGTTGAGTTTAGTTTTAAACCTGCAAATGGATTAAAAACAGTTTCCAATAGCAAAAAAATCCAGCAGAGAAAAGTTTTCTTTAGGTCGAACTGTACTTGATTAATCATTTCCTCCCATCTTATAGCTCTTTGTTCTGCCTTTCTAATAATCAAGAAGAAAGAGAAAACAAACTGCTCTGCTAAGAAAATAAGAACGAGCTTCCAAACAAGCACCAGTGCAGACAGAGGCATAAAGGCAAGAGCTCAGAACTGCTAGTCATATAGCCTACAAAGCAACATGGCTTTGTAGAAAAAGATCTTACTTACACAACATCCCCCTTAGCCATTAATCACCAAATTGCTACTAGAACTAATGCTGTTTTTGCTACTATAATGTAGTAATCTAGTATTAAATTCTATTTTGTGACAGCAGGAAGAAACAGCAATATGTTCAGAGCATCCTGGGGTGCTAGAAGTGGTTCTCAAACTTTTCAGCACTGGGACCCACTTTCTAGAATGACAATCTGTCCGGGACCCGCCAGAAGTCATGTCCTGACCAGAAGTGCCATCATTGTGATGTCAGAGCCAGCTGCTTGCCTGAGAATGCAGCAATATGTTGGGTTATTTCTCAGCCATTTTCCAATAGTGAAGCGATTTAGACAGGGAAAAAAGCCAATTTAAAACCTTGACATGAGCAAAATAATCACACAGCCCTCCCCTTTCCAGTGTCCCATCTTCTCATATTTTCAAAGATGGCTGCCCTAGGTGCTATGTGACCCATATGAAATTGTCTCACGACACACCTGGTGGGACCTGACGCACAGTTTGAGAAACAATGCCCTACATTATGGGGACAGTGCACACATGCACATACATACAGTCCAGAGATAAGGAGTATTTTGGTGAGAACAGAATTAGCCATGTTGGATAGCTATGTCACATGCAACTTTATCTATACCTCCTTATTTATCAAGGTGTACCAGATAGCCAATCCAAGAAACATGCAAGAAGGGAAAAAATGAATACATGGGGAATGACTGTGAGACGAAGTTTAAACAAAGGATGCAGAATTTCCACAGTAAAAGAAGCAAATGTTTTCTAACCTTGCAAAACAAAAAGCACCTGTTAGATAAAGGTTGTTCTTTATGCCAGGCTTGAAGTTAGCCACTTGCCTAGTGGGTCACTAGAATCATGGACACCAGCTCAAGGTGGCCCTACAGCTGAAAAGATATACACAAGTGGATAGGTTGTTAAGACGAGTTTTCAAATCTTAGAGCCAGCACAAGCACAGATTCCTATAGTAAAAAAATCCAAGGGCACAATCCTCTGCAACATTCTTCTGGGAATAACTGAATAGGAATTGCATAAAAAATTGTTTTCAATTCCATCCCAGCTTCCATTCACTTCCATGGGTCTTTCAGGAGAACAACCCAGTATATTTCAGCTCCTAATTCAGAACTATCCACTTTCCCACCCTGCTCCCCTTTATTGGTACCCAATTTGCTGCCCAAAGCGATAGCCAGACTTTGTCACTTTTCACAAATGGATCAATATGGTGCTCTTATCTGCAACTTGCTTAATGCCCAAGTCAACTGAGGTAACACATTATGGTGGTGGGGTGGGAAAGTATACCTCATTCTATACATGAAGTCTTGACATTTGCACATTGACAAAATATGTTTCAGCGGTAAGCATGCAATCAAGAACAGAAGAGCAAACCAAGACTTAATAGAGTTCTACAAAATATGAAATACAAAAGCTTACAGCATGGACTAGATCTGCTCAACTCCAACCAAGATCCTTGTGTTGCTTGCAAAATGAAACAGAAGAGCAACTCACCATCCAGTCTGGCATGTGGAAGGCTGAGGCACCTGCACTGTTGTCCCACTTCTCCATTGCAAATGCTTTGTGAAACTCAGATTTGCTGCCACCACAGGAAGGAGGCTTTGATTTGGATCTACAACGCAAATGTGGTGTATATGTGCAAGTGAGGACGCAGGACCCAAGGTCCCAGCTATACAGAACTCACAGTAGCTGAAATGCCCCTTCACCACAGTATTTGCTCTTCTCAAGTAGTCCACAAAGACATTTAGCTCCCGAAGAGGCTGTGGCTTGTTTCTGCTGGAAATCCTGGGCCAGACAAAGACTCTGTACCTCTTGTGGAAGCTTTGACTGATGCTTAGTTCAGATTGACTGCAGACTGCTCATCAGGCAGCCTGATTGGTAGGTGTGGGTGTGTGCACACAGCCATTTACCACCAGCCGAGGTTCCATCCCACAGATTACATCACCAAAAGAGCAGATATTGTGAATCAATAGAGCTCAAGGTCAAGGAGGCACTCTTTTACATACATCGCAAAATACACTTCTCACATGTAGCTTTGGTCCTTGATAGCATTAAAAGTTCATGTAACTGAAGCAAAAGGCCCAAGTAGGATTTTTGGCTGCCAAGAAAGTACTCCTGGCAGTAGACCAGCAAAGCAGTATTTAAAATTAATTTCTGAAAGCCTTCCCTTTTGGAAGATCTGCAAGACTATTATTCCCAAGGATCACCTGTTACCTGCTTGCTGGCTCCCTCTATTGGGCAGATTGATCTGCATGAAAATCTCTCACATACATTGTAGGATTCAAACATCTTATTGCATTCATTGGCTTTGTTCTATTTTATAAAAAATTTCCACCCTCACAAAACCCTTTTCAAGCATCACATATCAGCAATGGAAATCTGTGAAACTCTGGTTTGGAAATCTGCAATGCTTTCCATATAGTAAAACTACTGTTATAACAACAGTTAACATATTCCCTGTTTTAATTCAATGTAGCTCAATCTTACTCCCACAGGGATAAGAATTCTAAAATAAAATTGAAGACTATGTTTAACCAAACACTGGGAGTCAGGAAAAAGATGTAACAGGTGAAAATACGAATTAGACATTTTATAAATTTAAAGTAGGAGAATTTGCCTGCAATACATGAGCGCCTAAATTAAGTTTGCCTCTAAAATATGTGCAATTGAAATAGCCCATTCCCTATGAAAATCCATACCATTACATTCAGGGGAGGAAGCCTTAACTCAGTGATGAAACTTGTGCAGCCTGCAGAAAATCCCAGGTTCAATTACTATACTGGCAAATTCTCTGGTTAGAATTGGGAAATACACCTGCCTAGAACACTGGGGGTTGCACTCAATCTATGTTGACAGTACTAAGCTAGAAGGACCGATGGACCAAAGGCAGGCAGCTTCAAGAAATGAAAGATTCATTTCATGTGTTTCAAGGCCACATTCCCCAAGTCTAGTTTTTCCTGATGTTTCACCCTAAACTGCGTAGGGCATTATCAAGGACTAACCCTTGAAATTAAAACTTTTACTACTTGATAGTTCCAACTACAGAAACCTTGGTTCCTATGCCAGGCAGCTTCTTTTGTAACCTGCGTAACCAAGAGAATGACTGCTGCTGTGGGTTAGCATCATTAACATCAGCCTGTAAGCATCAACAGATCCTTCTGCTTTCTCCCTAGACTCTCAAACCCCCCTACTTTGCATAATATTCATTTTTTTTTTATTTACAATTTGAGCTGTTTTGGCAGTTTGGTTGAAAAGCAGGGTAGAAATATAATAAATAAAATTACTTTTGCATCTAAACTTGCACTGACTTTTAGCTGTTTAAAAAAATGCAGGTAGTCCCCTACTTAAGTACAGGTTAGATTCCAGAGGTTCGTACTTAAAATATTTACTTATGTGATGTAAATAAAATTGTGACCACCTATCTGTAATGGTTCAAAAACTTTACAGATACATTTCCATAAACAGATTAAACATAAGACACCACTGAACGTGGGTGGGTAAGATTGTGTGTACATATGTTCCGCATAGGCTCCACAATGCCTGGACCAATTGACACCAAACTTGGCACGCATACACCTTGCAGTCTGGCGACAAACACTTGGGGGGGGGTCACCCCCCTAGGACCCCCGGGGGTGTGGGTGCGGGGTGTGTGTGAAACGTAAACATGATCGCAAACGGCTGACATCGGTGTCGAATACGTTGTTTGCGGGGTTGCCGAGACGAGTGGCGACGCCCCCCACGCCGTTTGACTCCAGGTTCAGCCCCCCCTTGGTGTGGGGGGGGCGAGAAGGGGTGCAAAACAAACCATCCACCATGCCCTGCTGGAACGCCTGGAGCGACTGACGCCAAACTTGGCAGGCGTGTGCCTTGCAGTCTGGCAACAAATACTGTGGGGGTCAGACACCCCTAGCGCCCCCAAGGGGTGGGGGTAGGCGGGGGGGCCCGCGTGAAAACGGTCGTAAATGGCCAAAATCTGTGTCGAATCTGTAGTGTCTGAGGTCGTCGGGATGAGTGGCGACACTCCCAATGCCATTTGAGTCCGGGTTTGGCACCCCCTCAGTGTGCGGGGTGAGAAGGGGTGTGAAACAAAACATCCGCCATGCCCTGCTGGAGCAACGTGCACCAAACTTGGCACGCACATGCCTTGCGACCTGCTGACAAACGCTGCGGGGGTCAGGTCCCCCAGCGCCCCCGGGGGTGGGGGTACATGGGGGCCCCGTGTGAAAACGGTCAAAAATGGCCAAAATCAGCATCGAATCTGTAGTGTCCAAGGTCGCCGGGATGAGTGGCGACACTCCCGACGCTGCTGGAGTCCGGGTCTGGCCCCCCCTTGGCGTGGAGGACAAGAAGGGGTGCAAAACAAAACGTCTGCCATGCCCCGCTGGAACGCCTGGACCGATTGCCAAACTCGGCACACACATGCCTTCCAGCCTGGCGACAAACGCTGCGGGGGTCAGGGCCCCCTACTGCCCCCAGGGGTGGGGGTACACAGGGGGCCCCATGTGAAAATGGTCAAAAACAGTTGAAATCGGTGTCAGATCCATAGTTTCCGGGGCCGCCTAGATGAGCAGTGACGCTCCCGACGCTGTTGGAGTCCAGGTTCGGCCCCCCCTCGATGTGGGCAGCGAGAAGGGGTTCGAAACAAAACGTCCACTATGCCCCGCTGGGACGCCTGGACCAATTGGCACCAAACTCGGCATGTGCATGCCTAGCGGCCTGGTGCCAAACACTGCGGGGGTCAGGCCCCCCTAGCGCCCCCGGGGGTGGGGGTGCGCTGGGGGCCCCATGTGAAAATGGTCAAAAATGGCCAAAATCTGTGTCGGATCCATAGTTTCTGCGGCCGCCGAGACAAACGGCAACACTCCCGACACCGTTTGAGTCTGGTGCGGCCCCCATCGGCGTAGGGGGCGAGAAGGGGTGTGAAACAAAACATCCACCGTGACCCGCTGGAACGCCTGGAGCGATTGACACCAGTATACTTTACGGTCTCAGGACAAACACTGCGGGGGTCAAACCACCCTAGCGCCCCCAGGGGTAGGAGTGCACAGGGGGCCCCATGTAAAAATGGTCAAAAACAGCCAAAATCGGTGTCAAATCCGTAGTTTCCGGGGTCGCCGAGACGAATGGTGACGCTCCCGAGGCCATTTGAGTCCACGTTCGGACTTGCGCTAATTTGTTGCCTGGGCAACGCCGTGTAAAAACAGCTAGTATCCAAATAAAAATGTGACACCCTAGATTTTGGTGTTTGAGAGTACAATCCTAATCTGGAGTTAGGCCGGTACAGTTAGGCCAGCAATGTTTGGCCAGCAATCAAGCACGTTTGGACCACTCTCAAAGTCAGGGAGGATGGGGCAAGTCTGTGTGCTGGCCTCTCTGACTCAGAGAGTGGTCCAAATCCTAACTTTGAGTTAGTGCTGGCCTAACTCCAAGAGCACTAACTCCAAGTTAGGATTGCGCCCTAAAATATGTTCCAGAAATTAAAATAGATTACTTTTCCAATTAGAAATACTGTGGCTGCATCTGCTGACACTATATCATCTTCATAACCTATCTGGTACGCTTTAATAAAAATGAGGACTTGAATGAGAACTTGGAATAAAGAACACTTTTTCTGCCTTTCAAATAACAAAATCTGCAAAAAATACCCACACCATTTTCAAACATCTCTAATAATAATTCAGTCTCTAGTATAATGTTCAGAATGGGCCTGGGAGCAATTTAGACCTGAATTGCTGGAAATCCCGGGCCAAATCCGGGGGGGGGCGAATTTGTATTAGTTGAATTTTACAACTTACAATTTGCATGTGTATTAGTTGGAGAAGAACACAAGTACAGTTCTATTAAGTACTGTACTGGCTCTCCTTTAAACCACCACTTCTACATCTCCATTCCTCCCACAAATCATTTGGGGTCCATTGCTCTGTGGTATTGTGTATAAATCAGCTCATGACTAAGGCACAATACCATCTGCACAAATAAACTATGCCTTGCCCAGAATAGACCCATGAAACTTGGCCAGTGTAAAACCACACAATTTCTGTGTGTTCCCATCATGGTTTGTCCTCTTGCACATGGGCTGCCTCAGAGATTACTGACAGGTTGGAATGAACTAAAAAGGAAATTAAGGTAAATGCTGTAAAATGTGCACCAATACATTTACTAGACTATTACATTGCCAGGAGTCTGTGGCTTATATACAACATCACACACACAAAACAGCATTTTTAGAAAGCATTGTGTGATCTAAGGTACACATAACTTTACCCCCTTCACAACTCAACAAGAGTGAACAGATTGTGTGGGCAGAGCCTACGTGCATGCCGAGGCTTGGGATCATGCCACATGTTTGCACATGGTAGGGGACAACCCACAGAGATGTAAGACTTGCTCCTGCATCCCACTAAATGCAGATTCTATATGCTCAGACCTGTGCAAACAGGCCTTACTTTATTGTCACTGTATTGAGCTAACACAGCATTTTACCTTGATATAAATGCAGAGGGAACGTGTTGCATTTATTCAGGCTTATCTATGCTAATAATGCTTGATGTAAACTTTTGAATACACACAGCCTTTCCTTGGGCTCAAATTTCAGCATAGCATGGTGTTCATTTGTTACTGTTATGCTCTTAACCAAGATGTGGCTGTTCACCTTTCAGGTCAAAGTAGTAAGAAGGTTACAGTTAATACAGCCACTGCTAATGAGATTACAAATACAGGGAGTCCTTATCTGCGTCTCTGTTATACATTTCCCCACAGTTACAGGTTATTGAGGAAAAATGGTAAAAATTCCCTGAACTTACGAGGATCCTCTAAAGAGGCAAGCAATAGCAACAGAAGCCACTTGGGGACAGACAACCTGAGCAACTCTGCATTACAGCACTGAAATCCCCTTCATTGTGAGAAAAGGCAGGGTAGAAATCTTTGAAATAAATAAATGCTGAATACAAGCTCTTTGCTGCTATCTACTGATTGTTCTTGCCTTCCTCTGAGGATTTGCTCTGCCAAATAATTAAGATTCATTCATTTTTCAGCCTATCCAAACAAGTCAGAGAAGCAGAATCTCAGGCAAATGTTTCTGCTGTAAAGTGTTGAGATGATGGAATCTGAACCTGTAAAGGAAAGTGATAAAGAGATGGCAGATGAACCCCACTTTGGTTCTGTTGCTCCCTCCCCCTCTGCTTAAACCTTGTTTCCATGAGCAATGCTCCCTGAGGCATCTGGTGGGCCACTGTGAAATACAGAAGCTGGACCCTTGGCCTGATCCATCAGGGGTCTTCTTATATTCTTAAGCTTTTCCAAAGAGTTCTAATCATGCAATAAAAATATTTTTAAAATTGTGAATAGAATTCTTCAGGAGACCCTCAAAATAGATATAGGGTTATGTATCACAAGCTACCGTATTACCTACCGTACCAAGGTCAGACTGTCAGCTGCAGTGGGGTGAAAGATTAAAGCACTGGAGGGGGCCCCAAAATTCCAAAAGCCTAGGGGCCCTGCCATGGGTTAATATGGCCCTGTCCGTAGAGGCTGTAGACTTCAAGGAAGCTGGGAAAGGCTGGGTGAGTCCCACCCTTGGGGAAGATGCTAGTGACATCTTCCCCGAGGGCAGGGCACCTGCAGAATCACCTCAGCCTGGCTCCTGGGAAGGCTCACTGTCTTCCCAGGAGTTGGGACAGGTTGTGGCAATGCTCTAGCTCTGTTTGGAGGGAGGCTTTCTGAAGCCCGCAGAGGCTGTGTGCAGCCTCTATGGACATGAAAAATGGTCCAGCCACAACCAGAACCTCATTCCGTTTGCATTCGGAGCTTTGTGACCTGAATGTGTGATATCACTTCTGGGTCACATGACTCAGTGACCTTCTGCACCTCACTGGCACAAAATAAAAGGCCACATCACATCCCTGTTGGAGTCCATCACATTATTTCTTCAGGGAAACAGGCTGTACTAACCACAGATCACTATCCAAGTCATTTTTTAAAATTTCATTTCCCCCAGATGCTATGCTAATCAAGAATCAAGTAATAAAACAGACAGTAATAAAACAGACTTTGATCTACTGCAGTAGTCTTAAGGGACCTGGCAGCAAAATGGACACTAGAGGGGGCTATACATGCACAAGAACAGTCTCTCAAAGCCTGGTGGTTGCACAAAGTACATGGGAATCATAGAACTGAAAGGGACCTACAAGGTCATCTAGTCCAACCTCCTGCCTGTAGCAGGCAATCCTACTGTATCACCAGCAGGTGCCTATCAAGCCTCTGCTTGAAGGTCTCCAGTGAAGGAGAATCTACCACCTCCCTTGGCCATCTGTTCCACTGTCGACCTGCCCTTACCATTTCTTTGTCATGTCCAACAGGAACCACCTCTCTTGCAGTTTATACCCATTGGACCTAATTCTACTGTCAGAGGCAGGTGAGAACAAATTTGTCCCTTTCTCCATATGACATCCCTTCAGGTATTTGAAGAGTGCTATCATAAAAAGGGGGAGATACCCTTACTGAGAAGTCAATAAATGATTACGAGCTTAGTCACTGCACCTCTGTTAGTTTTACAATGCTTAATCTGCTCCATTAATGCACAGCTGCATTCAGGAAGAGATTTATCATCTTTTAGGCACAGTGGTTCTCAAACATTTTGTGCTTGATATCCGCAGGGGTTCTGTTCCTGTTCAAAATCCACGGACATTGAAACCTCTTTTTTGGTATAAGAAGTCACCAGGCGTGATATGCAAACTCAGATTTTGCGTGTGGACCTTTGCTCACTGCATAGAGATTAGCTACAACTATGGCAATGGCAGCAGTGTAGAATAGCAAGCCACGTTCTTGAATTGCCATGCCAGGTTCAAGAGCAGGATCAGAAAGGACACAAACATTGTAGTGTCTCACTAGCATAAGTGAAGCCTTGCCTTCTTGAGCCATGACTCATTACAGATCATACTCATTCCTCCTCTTATACAATACCCCATTAAGCCACCCCCATGCCATACGCTTGATTATGCTAGCTATCTTGTTTCCATCCCTCCCCACAGATGGCTAAAAAGGCTGCATCAGACTTGCTCTCTGTTCAGCACCCATGCCCAAATCTTAAGAGGATGCTCTAGCTTGGACTTAAATGCCAATTAGTCAAGCCCAAGACCTTCTGCACAGAAAGCCAATGATCTACCACTGAGCTATGGCCTCTCCCCTTCACTGTGGTAAAGCCTCCAAAGCAGGTGGCCAGAAGTGGGGCTTCAGGGCCTTGCATAGCTCATTGCACCTCCTGATTACATGACTAGCCAAAGCAGAGCAAGTTACACAACCAAAGGAAGTGAGCTCTTTGAATGGGCCCATAGTTCAGAGGAAAGCCCCCACCCCTTTGCATGCCAAAGGTTAAATCCTTGGTCCCATCTCCTAATAAGGTGAGGAAAAGCCCTTCTCATTCTGAAACCTTGAAGAGCTGCTGACAGTCCGCGGAGATGGACCAAGAGCTGGATGAGCAAGGCTTCAACTGAGTATAAAGAAGCTTTGTGTCCTTATAAGTGGGTCAGTCAAATGCACATTAGCTAGGATCCCAAACAACATGCCAACTCACATATGAACAAACCATTCAGAAAATCCTCCCTGGTGAGAATTGCAAGTCCCCTTCTCCCAATAAGTGACCCAAACATGCAATGCCAGCTTTCAGGAAGGTGATTATTTCTGCAGAGTTTTCTGGAGACATCCCACACATCTATAAAGAGAATGTACTTGCTAGATTACACAAAAGGGAAAAAGTTTGTTGTAGGATCAGAATAATCTGTAATCACATCTTGTTTCAAAAGACAGCATAAGTGAGATTCAGCTGGAGAAGGTCAGGTCAACCTGCTGAAGTTGTTCAACATTATAAAATTAGATGCCTTGACAGGGCAGCAGAATTCATCAACACATTTTCCAGCTCTTACCTTCTAGTAACTATTTTATAATTTCATGTAACAGGTATTCTTCCTTCCTGTCATACCTGGTATTTTCAATGTTCTAAATGTATTTTCCATGCATTCTATGTAAGGAGTCTGTTACATCTCACAAGACTCCCCCAGGTCTGCGGTAGGGCAAGTCTAGCTGCACCACTCCAGGCTCACTCCAAGCTAGGAGACGGCTCAGGTGAGTAGCTCCAGCCAATGCCCAGGCAGCCTTTGTGTCTTCTCCTCGTCTGCCACACTTCTCCTATACTAGGCCAGTCTCAGTACTCCCAGCAGCCTATAGCTGTACTCTAGTTCCTCCAATCCTCCTCTTTGCTTGCTCCAGCTTTCCCATAGTCCCTTCTGTTGATCTTTTGCCTCTTCCCTCCTGATCATCAGTCTTCCATCCTGGTATTCTCTTCCTCAACTTGCCTTCCCCTTCTCCTTTCAGGCTCCCTCCAGCCTGAGGCTCAGCTTTAAAGGCTAACCCTGGTCCTGCATTCCCCCTCAAAAAGGACTGTCATCAGCTGCTTTTTCTCATGGCTGGGAGCACACCCCACTACAGGAGGACCCTGCTCAATCAGACCAAAAGATCTGTCTACTTCAGAACCTTGTCTTCCATAGTGGTCAGATACCCATGCGCAAAGGACTCTAAAGGACTCAAGCCCCTAAATGAGTCACCAGAGAGTGAGAGAGTGTTCTTGTTTACTTTTTTCACTGCTGCATCTAACTGGGATACCTTCTGGGCAATCCAGAAGTAGGCATCCAGAGAAAGACAGCAGCTGCAGATGGGGTGGGAAGATAGGTTGGTTCTGGGAGGGGAGGGCTGGTGGGGGGAAGAGCACGATAAGGGGTGGATGAGAAAGTGGGAGCAGCCAGGACAGAGGGGAGGGCTTTTTTTAAAGGAACAGGCAGCTTGGATGAGGGAGGGGAGAGAGGTTAGCGCCCAAAGGATGGGGAGTCCTCTTGAGCGATACAAACAAAAGGCTGGAGTTGTTTTTCTGGAGGCGTAGAGTTGCAAAGGTGGTCATTGTGACTTGCAAATTTGAATCCGGGTGCACCAACTCACAACCCGACTCACTATTCAAGCTCACGTGCTGGAGCACATCACTCCTTCAAAGGTTCCTCATACCCTTCACCAGTTATCCCTGGTCACCTCGATGCCTAGAACTGCTACCACATGTGCAATGTTTCCTCCCTTACTTCATTCAGATCCCTTCTTGAAAATCCACTTTTTCCATAAAGCTTTTGGCATTACACTTTAGACTTCTCTTCCTATTGTAATAAACCATCAATACACTATGTACACATATTTTTCCTTTGCTCATCCCATCCCCAATTCTCTCCCCTTCTGTCAGTATCTGGATTGTTACCTCAACAGAGCAGGAAATAATGCTCTATGTAAAGTAGAATAAATTATATTGAGAACTTCAGAAGAAAAGCAAAAAGAATGCAAACAACATCTGATAAAAGTTTGGAAATCACAGTGTGCGTGAGTAGAGCTTTCCATGGTTGGAACACAAGTCTTTTCCCCACAATTAATTCCAATTCATGCCCTGACTACTCATATCCTTGTCTCTCATTATGTGCCATATCCATCTCACTCTCTGTAGAACTAAGACCTCAAGAAAGTGGTTTTCCGGTGAAGACACTGAATGATCTTCCTTTTCTAGGGTTCGGCACACAATGTTGTCCTAGAGTCCATGAACAGTCACATATCCTTCCCTCATCCCATCCTCTTAATATGCCAAATCTGATTTTGTTCTAGCTTTATGCAAAAAGCTCCAAGTTCGTGACAAGAAGCCTAAAAGAATTACAAGATGACATTGACACAGATAAATATAAAATGACAAGTAAGCCTTAATAAAACTGTTCAGTCCGACAAAGACAACAGGGTGGGGGAGAGAAAAGATTAAGGAAGAAATAGGAAGAAAGCAAAAACACAAAGCTCAAAGATGGTCACAAAGCTTTTGGTTTAAGAACACCAAGCCCAGGCATGCAAAAATCAGCTCTGCTAGCAAAACTGTCAAAGGTTGACTCACTGAGTAAGGGGGGGAGAGGGGTCATTCAAGAACACAATGTATAATAATAGCAGGGAAATGAATATACCAGCAGAGAATATTTGCATGATGTATTGAGCAGAAGCTGTTTATTAACTAATGGAGTATGAAAACTAGTTTGATTGCTCACTCATTCATTTCATGTAAATAATCAGATCAGCACCTATGAGTAGAGGTGGGTTTTTCAGTGATAACAAAAACACCTAAACACACCTGAATTATTAATTTGTCAAAACAAAATTTGAGAAAAAATACCAAAAAAAGTACTTCTGCCAATAAGGAAGAGTTTACCACTCAGCTTTTGTGTTAAGATGGGAACATTTGCCCAGTTGGGCACAGTGAAGTTGGGCACTTCACTGAGTCACAGAACCCAGAAGGTTACCAAAAAGATGCATCACTTCTGTCTCACCAGAAAGATCCATCACAGTCAGCCTACCAAAATGATGCTTTACTGCAAATGACACCCATAGCTGCAAGTCTCAGATGTTCTTCTAAACCAGAGAGACTCCCCCAAAGTTCAGAAAACAGTTTCATCATACCAGCTGTGCAAGCATCTGTTTTTATCCATGGGCATTGTTGTTTTACCCTCTGAAGCATTGTTGTGCTCCTCATTCATTGGACTGGGACCATTTTCATGGTGGTGCATTCCCCTTCGCTTGGCCTTTGATTAGGAGCACAGGCACACTTGCCTACTCATGAGTAAATGCACATGTGTGACTCAGTTGCGCTTTCCATAGGGCTCAATACATTTTCTTGTAAGCTGGGGCAGAAGCTTCCTTCTTCAGTGGATTTTCGGGGCTTGCATTCATCGGATTGGGACCATTCTGATCATGTTGCGTTCCTTTCAACCTGCCTATCAAACTGGACTGATTCAGGCTTGCCTATGTGTGCGTAAAGATGCACATGCCTCTCATATCAGTTTCACTTTCCATAGGGCTCAATCCAGTTTCCTTATTAACTATCAGCTTGTCAGTTACACGACGCATCAACATTCAGGTCCCAACCCACTGGTGGGTAGCAACCCATAGTTTGGGAAACACTGAATTAGATAACACTACAACCTTATAAGTTTAAAGGTAACCAACATAAAATATGTGGAACTTTTGAACAGTCCATCTGGGAGATCTTTAAGTGGGTGCCTCCATGGGTTTGGCATTCGTAGATTCTGAAATCCATGTATACCTAACTTGTGAATAATGCGGGCCCACTGCAATGGCATTGGACAAATAGTTCAGTACCAAGAGACATGCCATGGCTCTAATTTTATTTGTGGTTTTTGTGTACGTGCTGTATTTTTGTGGCATTGTCATATTTTAATTGCTGCTGTTGGGAGCTGCCTTGAGACTGTAACAGCCAACATCAGGATATAAAATCAAAACCAAGAAATGCATGGTGAACTTTAGCCAAGATTCCTGGGTTCAAACAGCAGCCCAACCTGGAATTCACTGGGTAGTTTCAGGCAAACAATTTTCTTTCAGTCAGCACCCCATCCGTAAAATGGGAATAATGAACTAGTTTCCTTTCAAAACAATCCAGTGATGCAACGGGTTTATGTACTGGAATATTAATGATGATGTAGGAATCTGATAGTGTGGAAAGTTACAATGAGGAAAAACAAGAATATTTTTAAGGAATTACAACCTCACCCTAGCCAGAGGGGCTCCAGGTGGATTATTGCATCTCCAAAATATAAAGATTCCCATGTTCCGGAGATTTGCCAACTAAATTATGCCTCACCTACACTTTAGGCTCTACCCCAAAAGAGCTCCCTCCTACCTTGTACTAATCTAAACTCTTCTCTCTCAGTTAGCTTAAAGCATGCTCAGTCTCTCTCTGTTCCCAAATATTTACCTTATTGCAACCTCAGCATCCCTTCTTTACTCATAACCTCCCTAATCCCAAGGTGACTGTGGCTGCAATCCTATGTACAGTTACCTGCTAGTAAATCCCATTGGCTATAATTCAACTTACTTCTAGGTAGACATGCACAGGATTGGGCTGTAAGCAACAATTTCTATCCCCTAATCCAGTGGTTCTCAACCATTTTTCACAGGCGTACCACTTGTCAGTCTATTTCCATTAATTGTACCCTTCGTATTAGCAAAATGCTTGTAATTAATAGTTTCTGTTATTTCAAATGTATATGTTGTAACTGTAAATAAATGGCCCAATAATGGGATTAAAAAATTGGCTTCCAATGAGCCATATCTGATACAACACAAATTGACAAATTTAAAACTTAAAACTATGAAAAAAACTACCATATGTAGAAAAGACCTAGAAGAACTCACTCACTGAACACTGTTTGCTGGGCTGATTGAGGTGCCCACTTATATACACACACACCAGCATAGCATGATGGCACTCATATGCTTGTGAAGCAGCAGAGTGAAAGCTGAGCATGCATGCTGGAGTGGCATATTTGCAACACACTATATAGGGAGGGACTCCCCACCACTCGCCAAAATAACAAAGCGAGGGAATGCGGGCTTTTCTCAACCATTTTCCAATAGCAAAGTGAATCAGAAAGAAAAAAGCCATTTACAACCTTGACATAAGCAAAATAACCACACAGCCCTCCCGCTTTCCAACATCCCATCTTTCCGTATTTTCAATATGGTTGCTCTAGGTGCTTCACGACCCACCTGAAATTGGCTCACAACCCACTGGTGGTTCCCAACCCACAGTTTGGGAAGCACTGGTCTAATGAATCTTTTAAATTTAAATAAAAAACACTAAAGCAAGAGATTAATGTAAATTGGATGTTATTACTAGTTGTGTACCCACAAAAAGCCTCTTGCACTCTGAAGCCTATATCCTGAGCAAGTTGAAAATGACACACAGCATCCAGCAGGAAATTAATGCTGCTCTCCTTCACACCACACGTATGACAGAGCTGTCAAAGGGCAAGGAAAAACTAAGTTAATGAGCAGGCATTAACCAGCATATTGTGATAAGCAAACCGTCCAAGGCGCGTAATGATGGGCAATCTCCCTGTGTTGAGCCTGTTTTCTCATGGGAAAGTCCACATTTCAAAGCTGTGCTAGCGGTTTCTGCTGCAACCAACTCATGATGCTGAGGCACATTCATGGGCCAGGACCCCACTACTTCAGATACATTCCAAAGAAGTTATTTCATGTATAGGTCATTCCATGTCAAATCTTCATACTTAGTATTTTTCTATCTCATGTTTAGATTTTAATAAAACTTGTCATAATTATCATATGCAGTTATTGAAGAAATTGATTTTTTAAATTGTTAAACACAGAGAAAAAATATTGAAATCTAGATTTTCAAACTTCTATCAAAACATGGCATGCTAGTGATAATTTATTGCAACAGGTGTCGAATGTACAGCTAGAGCTGGGAATTGTCTCATGCGTGTTCGTATGCTATACAACACAATTCGTTTAATAATTTAATTTAGTTCAATTTAAAATCAGTTCTCTCAAAAGTGTCAGTTCTGTCATCTTGAAAGCTTCTTTTGGCTAGGGAAGAGGCTTCCCCATTTAACAGCCACTTCCTCAATGCTTGTGGCTGCGAGGGAATGGGCTCATCTTGGTGTGCACGTATGCATGTGCTGAAGTCTCTCCCGGGTCTGTTTCCGAGCACATGCCTTCGATGTGGATGCCTACGTGAGTCTCAGCACATGGGGAAGAGGGATGTGAATACTCTTCAGACTATCCAAAATTTGCCTTTACCCCCTTGATTAGCAATGGCATAGAGAAGCCACAATGCATTCCATGCAATGTTGTTCTCAGTGCTGAATCAATCACTGAACTAAAAACTCAAGTCACTTAGATACAAAGCATTCAGAACATTCTAAAAAGGATGTGGCATTCTTTTGACTTTCAAAAAGTGTGATTAAAAACAATCACTTTTTGCTTAATGACATCACTTTCAGCCCTAGGTCTAAGGGCAATCCTGACAGGTTTTCATACCTAAAAAGGAGGTCCTGGTGCAGGAAAGGTTGGAAACCACTCCTTCAGGTGATGTAACTCCAATCATTAGCCAGAAAAATGCAAGCTGAAACAGGCAGGATTATGTTGGCCATCATGTAACAGAACCATTGCCCCTCCTCTTCACACTTCTGCTCTTGGCTCACTGCCAGCAGAGTTCATGAAGACAACTTGCTTCTGTTTATCCTCAGAAGCTTTAAGAACATTGTATACATCTCTCCAATGGCTAAGAGAGTTCCCTATTGACATGAAAAAGCACCACATAAATGATGATCTACAGAAAAAGTAAAAATAATTAATACTGCTGTAAAGCTAAACTTCTTGTCAACACAGATTCTTCCAAAAGTGACGATGAATCCCAAGATGAAACTTGGGACTTGAAAGTCACTTGAAGATGAAATTCTCAAACAAAACACTGTAATTTCATCTTTTTTTTCATCCTGCTCATTTCAAGTGCCCCTCTAGGATGACTTGAAATCACAGTCTGGATCAAGGCATTATGGTCTGACAGCAGCGTTTTCATTGCAAAAGAGAAAGTTTATTGATTGCAATAAAATTTGGAAGGCTACAGGCTCTATACCAGAATGCTACATTTTTGAACATTCTTCACAATTTAGCAGATAAGTCAGAAGCACCAAGCTCTGTCCACCATTATGCACCATGAAGGCTTGGGAGCCACTTATGAGAGTGCTGCCCTATTCTAACTTCATACTAAGAGGCTTCATTGCTGCAACTCCCATTTGCCCTGTACCCTTAACATGCAAGGTGTGACTTGAACATGCAAGGTGTGACAACCTTTCTCAAGAGATGCACTGAGGGAGTTCAACCTTAGGCTAGAATCCTGGTGCCCTAGGCATGCATTTCTCAACAGCCAGCAGTTTAATGCCATCTGCTGCCAAGGAGACTAGTTCAATTAGCTTGAGAGGGTCATCTTGCTCTCACTAAGAATGCATCTGGCTGTTACATACCAGGAGACATTCCGTGGTAAGCAGATACACAATATGCAGAACAAAAGATACTAAAAGCCATAAATCTCAAACAAACCATGGAGTTTTCAGGTGCTATCAATTTTTTTACTGAGGCTAGCACTGTCACTCAGAGTAAAGCAGGATCAGTAATTGTCTTAAGGGAGCTCTAATGACATTGATAAGCCATTTAACCTTTACTTTCTCAGTCTAAGCTAGCAGGCGCCAAACCCCAGCCTGCAGGCCGGATCCAGTGCCTGAAAAAAGCCTTCCCCACTGTGCGTGGCACTTACTGTTCCACACTGTTATCTTGCCAATTGATAATCTCAGGAAGTTGTAAGTCTTCTGCTGTGCATTGCCCCAGGAGGCTCTGCACCCATATTTCTGGGAAGAAGCAACTTCCTGAGACCATTGGCTGACAAATTTATCTTCAGGTAAGTTTATCTTTCTGCTTGCAGAGAGAAGACTGCACTTTCCCACTCCTGCATCTTTAGGGGAATGTGAACCTTCAATTTGTGACAAGGAGTACAAAGAAATCTACCAGCAGTCTCAATAAAATCCATAGATGTTATTAACTCATCCAATTATGTTCAAAATCATTTAAGTCACTTGTACAACCTGACAAAAAGCCAAGAATCAACTTATTTTAATGTACAAATCTTCTTGGCCTGATCATAGGAAGGAAACTCAAGTAGCACTAATTGACTCAAACACAAGAGAAAAAGGATGAAAGAGTAATCTACCCAATTAACAGTCTGTGAGCTTTGTCAGCTACAGGGCAATGGACCTCAAGGTGCAAGATAGAAGCCTCCCTTGGTAGGAGCAGACATTATATTAGCAAGGGAGATCCTAATGGAGTACAGGTGGAACCTTTTTATCAGCAAGGATTCAGGGTTCCATTCCAGGAACTTCAAAGATGCAAAAAAAAAAAACCCATGTTAAACAAAAACATGCTGTTAATTAGCATTCAGCCTTTTAAAAAGCCCTTCTTACTATGGCTGCAGCCATTCTCCAGGGGCTTAGAGCAATTAGTATCCATTAGCTGAGACAGGACCTCTTCCCTTCGCCCTAGAGCAAGGAAAAAAATGCACAACGGAAGTGATTAATCACACTTCCTGGGAGGAGGTCTTATGTCAGAGCTAATGAGATCATGAAGGTAGAATAACAGGAGAGGACATCCCTTAAGAAGAGACAGCAGCCAAATGAGGCCAGGGGGCGGGCTTAGAAGCCATGTTGGCGTACTCAAAACATTGCTCATTCCAAGCATTTCGGATGGCTTTTCTGGTACTCTTTAGGACTGAATCGTTTACTCCTGAAATAAAAACTTATGAAAATAACAACGTGTGATCATGTAGAAACATCAGTGGTAACCATATTATGAGTTAATATGCAATTCCAAGGTTTAATTCCGCGTAATTATATTACTGAACATACCGGACGAAATGCTACTTGCTATCTATTTAAACTCGGATTGCACTGTTTTGACAGACTTATTTTTTGAAATAGACACAAGCAAAAATAAAACGGCCATGCCCCATAAAAAAATGTCTGTTAATGTTCAGAATTTCAAAAGTATTACAGTAGGAAAATTACATTAAAATCTCTTCATAACACAAGTAGTTGTCAATATGAGAGTAATTCTTTTTTACTTCTAGACTATTAAGAGTATTTTTTTTAACTTCTACACTCATCCCCCCCCCAAAAAACAAATTCTGTTAATGTTCAGAATTTCGAAAATATTACAGTAGAAAATGGAAGGTGGGAAAAAATGTGTAAACGGGAAGGGGGAAAAAAGGAGGGGGGAAATATTTTTTTTTACCTTCTAGACCATTAACAGTGGGTGTCAGAAAATGGTGAATAAGACTGCTAGGAACAACAAGGAATTACACAGCTTCAAAAATAATGCACTATTTCAGTGAACTGTAGTTTTATTGAACCGATGTAATGAGAATACATGAATCTTTCCGTGGAAATTAATATAAGTCCCATTTTTCGTACAGCGATTCGCACACCCATATGCAGAACACGCAGGCATGATTAAAGACGTTGAGATTATATTAACTTTTACACGCGTGCAGGGAGATTTTTATTCGTGAATTCGCGGCAATCCTCCTCCTTGGCGGGAAAGATCTGAGTCAGCCATATTTGTATACCCATGGCTTCAAGAAAATAATATAATGTCCTCTCCTGTTAATCTAACCTTTTTGAATGAGATTGACTGAAGATGGCTGCAGCTGCCTGGTAAGAAGAATTTTTTTTAAAACACTGAAATTAACAGCACATGAGGTGAGATGAGAAGCCTCCACTAACCCACCTGCACTTCCTCTGAATCAGCCCTCCTCCGTGATATACAACTATTAATCTTTTGAAAACGTCCTCAGTTTCTGGAGACCTTTACATGCTCCCTTACTTTTGGCTGAGGAGCGAGCAAAGTTGAAAGACAAGTTCTATCAGATGAACCAACAGGGAACCCTCAGTAGTAGTTCTCCCAATTTAAGAGGTCGCTATGTTGCAATTTTTAAGAATTCCTCAACTACAAGAGGAGGCTGAATGTTTCCACTTCAGGCAGAGGGGTGACAACACATTGTGAGAGGTGTTTGTTTCCAGTGAGTAAGGCAGGATTATAGCCCATGTTTTACTGAACTCAGTGTTTTACTCAAAGTAAGCCCAAACACCACCATTTCAAACAGCTCTACAGATGCCAATGTTAATTTAATGGAAAAAACAAAGAAGGACTACAAGTTAGGCTGCCACTAACTCCTTCAATAGCAACATAAATAGTGGAACCTTTTGGAATTTTAGAACATATCGTCATCTATCACATTCTGTTCCCATCATGAACATCTGACATTTATTTCCTCTTAGAGTTCAGTATGTAAAAACTAGTAAAACTATGGAGATGGGTTGAGCAAAGAAAATGCTAGTTGCTCAGCCTCAGCTCTCCTGAAACATTCCGTATTTCTTCAACTCGATCAGACATGCTGCAGGGAAACTTGAAAAACCATCAGTTATCCCACAAAATAAATCACTGCAATATAACAGCCAAGATATGCCTATCCTTCACCAGCAAAAAAAAAAAGTATCCTACTTGCAATAAAGTGGAATCCACTAGTGAAATATTGCTCAACCCTAACCAGGCTGCCCATATGGTACAACAGTGCCAAAGTGGCTGGAGCTGTATCTTGCAGGTCCAGGGAGGAAGCCAGAGATCTCCTCGAGGTAAGGGAACATTAGAGCCCAAGCCTATCCAATGGGGCTACTTGGATCAAGACCAGCTCAAATGCTGGCACAGAAATTAGTAACCCTGTGTAGGGCTTTCAGGCTCGGGATAGAGGTTAGGATGCAGCAGAGGCCTCCTCTGCTATCCCACCCCCTCCTAATTCCAGGCAAATTATTGCAGCTAGCACTAAAAAATATAGAACTGCAGCATTTATAGTAAATTCTGTACAGCCAAATGGGCTTTTTCCATTCCCTGCGCTCTGAAAACTTCAGTCTTATTGTCCAAAGAATGGCGCTGATGATATCAATAGCCTTTCCACATGTGACAGGAGAGGTGTCATAGTGCTCCTAGTTCACTTGAGTGCTGCAGCTGGAGGCTAAACAGGTTCAAATCTACAGCTAGTCACTGTCTCATTAGTCAGGCCTAAGGCTAGTCATCACCTCTAAAAGGAACCACTGCAATCTAGTAGGTGTGAGACCTCAACTTGATGTTGGTTTTAAACCCCAGTTTAGCTATGAACTCATTAGGTTGTCCTAGGTGTTCCCCTACCACCAGCTGTACAGTTGGAGTACTTGAGACCTAGGGCAACTGAGAAGTACTCAAAGTGATAAGTACTTTCCACATTAAATACACCCCAGCCCTGCAAGTGATTAAGAAGAAGAAGCTCTTCTCACCTCTGCTGGTGCTACTGTTCTCTTGTGTAGACTAGAGGAGCAAGAGGAAATGCCAACACTAATGGTGCATGCTCTGTTGTATAATTGTACCATGGCACAACACGCAAAGCTCGGTGATATCATCATGCCATTGCCAAACTTCTGGTTTACTGAACTCTGCACTGCAAAGGCGCCTACACAATTTGCTTTTCAGTTTTGTCAAGCATTAGATATTGCAGCTACTGAATTAGTCTTTAAGTGTGCGAGACAGTCCCCATTCAAAGACCTTGAAAAGCTAGAGCTACACACACTACAGCTGCTTTAATCTTCCGTTCTCAGCATTTGCTGTTTCCAAAGGTCTGTGCTTCCTCCCCCAGCTGCAAAAGTCAGCCTATCTAAAGCATACATCCTTCCCCATGCCTGGGAGATCTCTTTGGCTTGTTGTCTCCTAAAACCATTTCCCAATTGCCAATGATAAGCTGGCATTAAGAGATCCACATCGACCCAGCCTAATGGTAAGTAGAGCATGTTTTTGCCATACTAGAGCTGTAAACTATCTTTTGGAAGACCTGCATCTTTTTAAATGAAGTTCTGATATTTCTACCAAACCCATGAAAGCAATGAAAGGAACAGTGTGCCTATTTCTCAAACACCACTGAACTTGATTTAACAGCTGCAAAATTGTTAGGCCTGCTGATTACATTGTATGACCATGATCAGTGGCGCCAACTTGCTTTGATAAACAAAGCCTGTGGCCATGCCCCCAACGTTCACATGTCCATGCCCTCCGGAGCCCAGGTCTACCTATAGACAGTAGACCTGGGCTCCGGAGCTCCCTCGGTCAGGAGAGTAGACATCATGCGCATGCACCAGGAGTCAAAATGGCACCGTGCACTTTACTAGTCTGTCTCCGAAAGACCATGCAGGTTAGCTGTGGGTGCTTTGGAGCAGATTGGGTGAGGGGGCTGGATGCCGAGGGGGCTGGCATTAATGTGGGGGCTGAAAAAACCAGAGGCCCCCCTAGATGGTGCCTATGACCATGATTGGAGCATGAGTTCAAGCTTCTCTAGGCTGCATCTCCCAAAATGTTAAAACAAGAACCTGGTTGCTAAGCAACATGAAGTTGCACTTAACTTCCCACACATTTCTATTGTATATGCAGCCATAGCCAACTGATAGACTTCTGGAATTTCAACCAGCTGGTGTGCCCGATACTCTGCTAACCGGGTTAAGAGGCACCTTTTCAAGTCATGCTCCTCTCTCAGAGGCTTATCAAGGAATTGAATTGTTGGTACTGTAGTGAATCTGAAGCGTCATCTAAGCATATGTTTTGGTTTTGTATAGCAATATAACTAATAACCATCAAAAAGGTCGTATCAAGTAGGTAAAATAATTATTTTGTTGATATGAACATTCTCTTAAATTGTCTACTGTATGGAAGCTATCTGAAGGACAACGGAAATTGACTCTGTGCCCTTACTGGAGTGAAAAGACAAACATGTAATCAGTAGATGAAGGACCTTTTCACTCTTAGTATTTGGATGTATGGCTTACAAAAACTGCAGATGGGTCAAGTTTTGGACATTTGGAAGCCCTTTTTAGAAATGTATGTATAGATTAATATCCATTTTATATATGGTTATGTCTATTTGTATGTTCACTGATTTTATGTATAATATATATTCCTTTTATTTAAATTTTTTCCACATTTGACATTTTGTTTAGCAATATATCATTGTTTTATTATCTATTTATATAAAATCAGATGTGTGTGTGTTGGTGTGTGTGTATGTTCCGCATAGGCACAGGAACACCTGGACCGACGCGCACCAAACTCGGCACGCGCATGCCTTGCGGCCTGGCAACAAACACTGCAGGGGTCAGGTCCCGCTAGCGCCCCGGGGGGGTACGCAGGAGGCCCCACGTGAAAACGGTTGAAAACGGCCAAAATCGGCATCAAATCCATAGTTTCCGGGGTCGCTGAGACAAGCGGCAACACTCCCGATGCCGTTGGAGTCTGGGTTTGGCCCCCCATCGACGTGGGGAGCCAGAAGGGGTGCAAAACAAAACATCCTCCATGCTCCGCTGGAACGCCTGGAGCGACTGGCACCAAACTCGGCATGCGCATACCTTGCGTCCTGGCGACAAACACTGTGGGGGTCAGGCCCCCCTAGTGCCCCCAGGGGTGGGGGTGCACAGGGGGTCCCACGTGAAAATGGTCAAAAGGCCAAAATCGGTGTCGAATCCGTAGTTTCTGGGGTCACCGAGACGAACAGCGACGCTCCCGATGCCGTTTGAGTCCAGGTTCGGCCCCCATCAGCATAGGGGGCAAGAAGGGGGGCAAAATAAAATGTCCGAAATGACCAACATTAGTGTCAAATCCACAGTCTTTGGGGTCGCTAAGCTGATTGGCGACAGTCCCGATGACATCTGTTACCCGGGCAACGCTGGGTAACAAAAAGCTAGTTCACTAATAAAGGATTTTTTTTTTTTAAAAAGTCATGCCCCTCTTATATTTAGAATGAAGGAGCAACCGCACAGTCTCTTTTCTAGTGGTTGTTTGCTGGTATTCTTCTGCAGCTTTCTAGATTGTGAAGCCTTTGACAACAGGGAGCTATTCTGTTAGTTGATTTTGTCTGTAAACCACTTTGTGAACTTTTCTGGTAGAAAAGCATTATATAATATTAATAAATATCAACAATGATTAGCAATAGAAAAAGCACAACATTGATTCACTAATAACCTGTAGACCTAATTACAAATACAACGAAACGTCATTTAGCCTCCCTCATTTATTGGTTGGACCATTAAGGGATGTAAACCCCCTGGCAGCACTGCAGCGTGCCCTGTCAATTGTCAAAAAACTGATGGTGTGCCTTATCAATGTGCCCTGAGATGGAAAACATTGAAAATAACAGCTCTAATGCCTACACTGTGGATTTCCAAACAAGAAGAACCTCTGTCATGTCCAAATTTAATATCAGTTTGTAACAGCCCCTGGGTTATCACCAAGCATATATTTGGCCCTGGCCAGTTGCACTCAATGGTGGTCATGCCAGACCACTTAAACCTCATTTAATTTTAGGAGGGGAAGGCCAATGAATGAAGGGAGGTGAGTTCTTCACATGAGGCTGAATGTTTACTGGTGAATCAGGAAAAGTTAAGAGAATTTTTGTTGTGTTCCACCTGAGTGCGGCTGACAGTCCAAAATGGTAGTTTACAGTGCAACGTAAATTGCAAGAATTGTGGAAACCTTTTGGAAAATGTTTATAAGAACTGTGATAGTCTTTTCCTCCATAAAGCTGCTCGATTACTTGTATCACTAAATAACAAAACCTGCATCATCCAGGATGAGGGTGATCTGGTGTGCTATGGAGACCTGGTTGGATGAGGAAGGAGGAGGTCTCTCCCAGCTTTGCTGGCCAGGTTTCAGGGTTTTGCAGCAGCCACAATTGCAGGGAAAGCCAATTTCAAAGGATGAAATTGCAGGGAGAGCCAGAGAGTTTATCTAAGCAGGGGTCTTCAGACTTTTCAGTACGAGGGCCATATTGTATATTTTACAGATTTTCACAGGCCAAATGAATGAAATTTGAATGAATGAATAAGTTTTACTTGGATCTTTTTTGCAATCAGCATGATATGATTCAGAACAAAAGAGAAATGTGACATTTACAAAGAAACAATGCCATGCTTAAACTGAGACATGATATATAATGAGTAAAAATGGCAAATATTTTAAGTTGCTCTGGGCTGGATAAAATCCTGTGGCAGGCTGTATTTGGCCCCCACCACTGGCAAAGGCAAAGAAGATGTCAAGAAGGACCTAGGCAAGAGTAGAGAAATACCTCTGTGTGAACAACTAGGGAGCTAGGAGAGCAAAAGGCAGAGCAGAAACTGTTTCAAGAGGATAAGGTGATATTGCGCTAAGCACTAAAATCAAAGATAGCAACTGCTAGGGAAAAAAACCCTGGAGAGTAATTCCCAAGAGATCTGCATATCACATTACCCACTAGCATAATTCCTGTTCAACAATTAAATAGTTGGATACATATGCATATTTAACACCTTATAGTGTAGCTTTAGAGCTTATTGTAGTATAAAAGTTACCCATTTAAAATGAAACTTGCTTAAATAAATTTCACCGAATCAAATATTTGTACTGTTGAGTCCTACACTTCCTATCTCCTCAAATATCCGAATGCCCATTAAGGAGATAAAGCGGGGTATAAATTGGTAAAGAAATAAAATATTCCTGCATGTGATCTTTTCAGACTAGGAGGTCAAGCAATAGTTCAGACTGTTGAACTAGACTGAGTAGACTCAAGTCAGGACCCACTATGTGAGTCGTAAACCAATTTCAGGTGGGTCCCAATTCATTTCAATGAGTATTTGATTTTTAATAAACTATTGTTACCTTGGTGTTTGACTTCATTTGGTAATGTGGTAAATTACCAAATTTGGTAAAAATGGTAAAAAGTTTGAGAACCACCGCAACAGTTTATTCTAACTCAACTGGTCCCCAATTGTGGGCCAACTGTTTGCCTGGAAGAAGGGTGCTTCCAGAGGCATTTGGAATTTTCCATTACATTAAATATGTATTAAAGATGCTTTTCAAAAAGCAAAAAGGGCTGTTACACCTCTTAGGCAACTACTAGCTGTGCTAGTAGTTAGTAGAGAAGCACTGGCTATATGACAGATAACATCTCTTTCGTTAATATAGGAATACTGTCAACAGGCTGTCTCTTCATGAAAAGGTCCTCACATTTTAAACACTGAATAAACTGACTGCCATTTCTGATTTTTTTTCCTGACTTGCAACTAGAGACACACCCAAAAGAGTTTACCAGAATGCAACAGAACAATTATGTTTCCTCAGTGTCAACCTTGTGTTTCTACATGCGTAACTGATCCAGACATGCTACCCGATTGGAAAGGGAAAAAACGCAAGGCAGTAATTAATGCAGAGACACAACTGACAGCAGGTGATCCTGCTGTGCCAGAGTTGAACAACCCAATCACACCAGATGCAGCAGAATTACAAGCCCCTTAGCATCTGATTAGAAGCAGGCAAGGCCAACACAATGAATTATGTAGCAGGCAACCTCTGAAGTGCCATGGGCTCACAGGAACCTTTATTTCTTGAAGCACACTCCCTTCTTTTGCATCACATGGCTTAAGAATTACTGTCATGGGTACACACAGCATTCTGTAAAACAGCAAGTACTCTGATTTTGATACACCCAAAAGCAGTTGCAGCAATTATGCTCAGAGTCACCAAATGTTCCTGTCAGCAGGAACTGGTACAGCGAATATGCTCATCTCCTTTTCTAACCAGCAGATAGTAACAGATAATAAGGCTTGAGTTATCAACCACTAATTCCAAGTTTCTCCATTTCCAACCCATGTAGTAAGTGTAATCTCTGGTTTAATTACAGAGCTGTAACTAATGCAAACAACAGGGGCTCCTTGCCTTGTCAACCAAGCTTGAGCATGACCACTTGCCGATCATGAAACGGTCATGTCAATAAAAAAAAATTCTTGAAATATAGCACCTTTGAAAATTAAGCCCTGGGAATATTTTAAAATTGAATGAGATATCCATCTTCAGACACTACAAGTCCTGAATTCTAGGATTCAGGAATTCTTGGATGCAAGATATCTTTATTGTATGTTTAGGTTGGTAGCAGCCTTGTAACAAGAAGAACAAAGATCCCAATAAACAACACACTTTATTCATTTGCAAAGATATCACCACAAAATTTTGAACTGACAAATTACATGAAAGTGTTTAGTCATATCATAGAAGCATAATCTGGTCATTTGCCTATTGTTGGTTTGGTTTCTGCCCAATAATTGTTGCCTGCTCTGGAAGAGCCTGTCCTAAAGTGAACTATAGGGTACAGATCTTTTGAATAAGTGTTGCTAACACACTTCAGCCGCTGAACAGCAAGAATCATGGAAGTTTTTAACCCTGACACTGGATCTGCCAATCATTACTTATTTAGCTTTTATTTCAAAAAAGAACAGATATTACCTTAAACTGTTCAGACAGCGCAAGCAGCTTGTTCCAATGGTACCTTCACTTTGGTTACTAAGCAAAAATCCCTCCAATTCTTTAAGGATTAGAGATATTGTGTTCCTTTTAACTGTTACATGGTATCATTGGTATTTCTTAATTAAAAATGCATAGTTTTTCATAATCCATTATGCAAAAGAATTAAGCATAAGCAGCATAAAAATTGCTCTTGCTAGATCATATCGAACACCCACCTAGCTCAGTATGCCATCTAGCAGCCAACCAGATGCCTCCGAGAGCAACCAACTGAACAGTATACCTTAGTATTCTAAGGTGCACTGGTCCCTTTCAATCTCTGAAGGTGCCTCAAAGAACTAGCTCAGATCATAGTCTTTTAAATGTTTACAATGGCTTCACCAACAACAAACCCTATTGCAAAAGGGTGATTATTCTAGACAGGTAGATCAGACTCTTGATTTTTCAAGCTGAAATTGGAAACATTTTGCTTGGATTTAACGCTGTTATTCCCCCAATAGCAGCTTGGAAGCCACCCCCATCCAGTTCAGTAATTTTGCTCCTCGGGATCTGCAACATGCACAGTTGAAATAGCAGAAGGATCAACTGAAAGTCAAAGAATAGCAAACTAGCTCTTGGATGTCACAGAACAGTTCCCCCAGTCTGATTATGAATCATTTTAAGAGGAGGCGAGGGGGAAAAAAAGATACTGCTACATGGGCCTCCGCCACACCCTATCTGCACCATTTGCTTACACAGCTAGCCTGATAACTAGACACTAGACTAGACACATCTAGCCTGAATGCTGGAAGCTCACTCACTGCTTTGTGACTTTCAGTTGGTCCAAATAAACAGTGGTACACTATAGCTGCTATGTGGATTTTTTCTAATTGACTTACATGGCTACCTATATTTGCCAGCTTCAGCTTAACTAGTAAACTATGGCACACCTATGGAAACTTGAGGGCAGAAAAAACTGTTAGTTTCCCTGTAAGTTTAGACCAACACGATATGCCTTAGAATCTCAATCTGAAATGGAGACAAAAGAGAGACACTCTGTGGTCACACTCAAATACAGCCTGCAGGTGCACTGTTCTAGCAGCCAGATTGCTAAGAAGTCAGGAAGTAGCCACTATCTATGAGCAGCAAGATGTTAGGAGAGGAAAAATGATATGTCATAAGCAAGCAAATCTCAGCCACAGCTGACAAGATACGTGTCCTATGTGAAAACAGGAAGACATGTACCTTTAGAGACCCAAACAGAAGATACCATTACTGTGAAAGGCACCGCGTCACTCTCAGCCTACCCTACCTTACAAGATTGTTGAGAGGACAAAAGGAGGGAAGGAATCATGTACACCACCTTGGAGGAAGGAAGTATAAAAATGTAGAAAAATAAATACATTAAGGCCTGCACAGAGAAAGCTTCCCTGTGCAAGAACTCAAGGTTCAGCTATGACCAGAACAGGTCAAATGAGAGAAGGGGTGACTACACAAGAGGCCAAAGAAGCACAGGGTTTTACTTAAGAGAGGGTATTCAGGCTGCCACCTTTCACCTGGACATAATACATCAGATGTAGTTCTCTTCCATTTCCAGGCAGTCTTTCTGCCCTTACAACAGCACTCAGGCCAACGCACAATTTCAGGGTCACAGGAGACGCTGTTCCCCAAGAGGATGGCGGCAACAGGAGTCTCCGGACCAGCCCCCTTGCTACTAAGGAGGACAATCTTCACACGAATGAGCAACGAGGGAGAAGCACCCCACGGGGTCCCCCCTTTACACGACTCCCACGCGCAGACCAATGCCAGGTCTAAGGCGGAGCTGCAGGGGCCAGCCAAGGTCGAGCTCACATCAGTGGAAGAGGCGCTACCCTGGAGTGGGCCGGGCACGGCACGGCACCCTTTCACCTAGCAGAGGAAGCCTGGCTGGAGAAAGAGAGCTGCCCTCAGAGACAAGGGCCGAGCCGGGCCTCTTCTCTCTCCCCCCCTGCCGCCGCCCTACCTTCTTGACGGTGCGCGGCGCCTCCGTGACGGTCCCGTCGGGGCTGACGAGGGCTTCGGCCAGCTGCCCACCCGCGCCAATGCCGTCACTACCGTCCCTGGCCAACCGAGGTTGCTGCTGGGCCTGAGCGAAGGACGGCGGAGGAGGCGGGTCGCTGCGCTTCATGGCCGAAGCCTGAGGCGCCTTGGGGGGCGCGCCGCGGCCACCTTCTGCTCCCGGGCTGGGCTCGGCTTGAGGTGGCTGCGGCTGCTGCTGCGCCGGCGGCGGGCTGGACACCGAGGGGCCAGCAGCATCGGCTGCGGGGACGCAGGGCCCGGAGCCGCCAGTAGTGCCAGCACCTCCGCCCTTTTCGGGACCTCCGGACATCTCCTTAAGCTCTACCGTCGGCGGAGCTTCCACTCGTACAGACATCATCGCTCCGTCAGCCCAGGCAAGCAAACTCGCACGCCACCGTCGCCGGCTCTCCTCACACAGACAAGCTCCACGCTCTCTCACTCGCTCCACCCCCTTCACGCGGCAGAATATAAGGAATTGTGGGACATGCAGTCCCTAGGCCAATGTCGGCAGGCAGGCACTTGGCCCAGGGAACTACCACCCCCGGCAGGCATCACAAGCGAGCTTCAGCTGAAGGGAAACATGGGAAGCGTGGTTCTGTCCTCCTTCCCTACCCGCAACCTTCCGGTGTACTGAGTAAAAAATACATAGAATTGAGCTGATTTCAATAATAAGGCCAGGGCTGGTGTTATCATTAGACCAGCTAGGCAGCCACCTAAGGTATAGATTTCAGAAGTGTGCAGTTTTATGCAGGTTCGCTTTTTAAACTAATGTAAAAATGCAACTGAAAATTTATATTTTTTCTTTTCATTTTTTCTACAAAACCCGTTTTTGAAAATTGAAGTTGGCAGTTTTGGGGGGAGGGATAAGCAGTCTTGCCTAGGGTGCAAAATAGCCTGGCATCTGCCCTGAATAAGGCTGAAATCCTGGAAGCATAACTAAGACAGAGCCTGAGGGACACCCCAGATGCCGCGGGTGTGTGTGTGTGCGCGCGCGCAGGACTGCCACTCACACCCTGCCCTAACTATGGAGGAGGTGCTGGCAGTTTCAGGCCTCTCCTCTGGCGAGAACCTGGAAGTGATGTCACATGATGTTGCTGTACCAGGACAGCGTGTTATGCACCTGTGAAAGCCTATGAATACGTACTTGGGAGTAAATCTCACTGAGGTCAGTGAGACTTAATTCTGAGTTTATGTACATAGGATTGGCTGTAAGGGAATGAATTAATAGCTGCATTAATCTTTTAGCATCAAAGACTAACAGCTCCATTCATATTTATTTAAAGTAAATCCTACAGTTTCCCATTGTTTCTAATGCATATGAATCTTCAAAACTGCAAAGTGCTTACAAATCTGCCTTGTGCAAAATGTTTGCTGGAAATCTTGCAAGGAACCCAGAGAGAGAAAGAGAGACAGATGGATGGGGGTGAGTGGGGTGAAATTGGCTTCATAACTTGGTATTTTAACAAACATAATACAGTATGTAGAACTATTAGATACAATGAAACAGCAGTTTCAACACAACCCGCTTCTAAGTGAAACTTCACTATGCATAACTTGTAACAATGCTGCCATTTTACAGATGGAGAACTAAGAAACAGTGATTTGCTAATGGCTGCACAAAGAGTACTTGCCGCAGAGCAGTCTTGAATTCAGGACTTGCAGGTTCACACTTTGCCTGCTGAACCAATAAGCTCACATTGCAGGTTGTGAACTTTTGAGATGCACAGAATGCTTCCCTAGGCACTATAGTCTATATGGCAGTGGTGATTAGATTGGCTGTTCCAGGAGAAGGTTGGCGAGAGCCCAGTCCTATTCATATCTACTCAGGAGTATGCCCCCATTAGAGTCAATGTAAGTGCGGTAGTCCCTGGTAATGCAAGTCCCAGGTAAGTGCGGATAGGATTGTAGCCTCAGTTATTATATAGATGGACTACCTTTCTGGCTTTCCCTCCAGTCTTCAGCCTACTGGTGTTCCTGGTAGTGATCCCTCCAACCTTAAGCTGCTGTTATTAACAGTAAGGATGTGTTTGATTCAGGCCTGGTCCAGGACGAAGGCATTGAGCTAGCATGTATCATGAGTACATGGTTGGATGAGGTTGGAGAGATTGCTCTTTCCCAGTGGTGTCCTCCAGGTTTCCAGGTACTGCAGCAGCCACAGCAGGGAGGCAGGGTCATGGTTGTCCATCATGATACTGTCTCCCTTGCCAGGTGCCCTATCCAGCTATCCTTCAGATTTTAAGAGTTCTGTGTGGTGCTGAATTGAATGACAGTTTTATAAGTATACAAAATGGTTATAGGGAAAACAGGCTTTCATACACTGCTACACCTGTCTTCCAGACTCACAGCACAATCCTAACCTGGAGTTAGACCTGCACAGTTAGGCCAGCAAAATTTGGCTTGCACACCATAAAGTATGTTTTGACCACCCCCTGAGTCAGAGATGTCAGCACACAGACATGCACCATCCTCCCTGACTCAGAGAGTGGTCCAGGTGCTTTACGGTGGCCCTTGTGCCGGCTTAACTCCAGGCTAGGATTGTGTTCTGATGGTGCTAAATAAATCGTTTGTCCACTTGAGAACCTAAATACTGTTATCAACAGCAATGTACCATTGGCTTCCACTTTCAGTCTCTGGGCTACCAAATAAGGAGACTTACAGCCCAATCCTATGCCTGCCCTGGAGCCCAGAAGAACAGTGCCGAAATGGCCGTCACTGTACCCTATTGGCTTGGGGCAGGCGCCGGACCCTCTTCAGGGTAATATTTGTTCCCTTACCCATGTAAAGCCCTGGTAGCCCTAATGAGTCTCCTTGCATCTATTGAGGAGGCCCGTGTTGGGCTCTGCAGCTTGAGAGGGAACATAGGTTGTGGCTGCAGAGTCTGCCACTATCTCCGCCCCCTCCCAGACCCCAACCTCCCCTCGGGCCAATCCTCCCCCGATCTAGTTGCATCTCTTCCCCACCTTCCCCTTGTCCTGAAAAGCCACAGTGCTGGCTGGTGGCGACACTCACCGCCACCAGTAGCATAGTTCACCCAGTGCTGAAGCACAGCACCAGCTGCAGCTATGTAGGCATCTGTGCTACAAGGCTAGCGCAGTGTTAAAGCGCCTTACATCACTTTTATGAGATCCGGTGCCGGCAGTACAAGCATACCATTGGGGCTGAAATCCAATAGAATCAGGTCCCTTAAAAAAAAAAGTCCTAACATCCTTAACATTCTGCCCCTGCTTTCATAAACATGGAAATCAACTGGTGTATAAAACAGTAAATATTTATTTAACAGCACACTGAAAAGATGCTTCCCCCTTTCTTCCATTACACACTTGGTTACGGAGTAGGAAAATGGTTTTGTGCTCTTCATTTCCAGTGGCCCAGACTGGGCCTGAACTGCCAATTAAATACAGACCAGCCTTTCTTGCCTATATGCCCCTGGGCTACTACCCACCTCTTAAGCCACAAAGCTCCACTCAAATACCGGAATATTTTATTTACCTGCGCAACAAATGGACTGATTTTGCTTTTCACTGTATAGGTTGGGCTCACAGGGAGGGCTGTTCACTTTTTTAAAGGCCTGATTGGTACCAGAAATCTTGGGAAATTTAGTCCACATTCAGAAATATAGATTTTAAAACATGACTTTGGCCCCAATCCTATCCTTTTCCTTTGCCACCAATGCAACCAAGATTGAGCTGCCCATCTTGTTTAGATCAGCGTGTAGATACTTTTAATTCAGATTTAATAATAATGTGAAATTGAAACAGAGGGATTTGATCTTGTTTAAAGATGTATCTAGAGATCTAGAACAATATTCTGTGAGGATTTACTCTCAGTTATATTTTTTAAAGATCGTCACAGGGCATTGTTGTGGGCATTCATGAAAATATTATCTGAGTAATCTGGTTAGGAAAGGGATGGAGAACAAGTCTGCTAATATGATCAGGGCCCTCTATAAATCTACAGGGCAGCCACATTTGGAATACTGTGGACAGTTCTGTAGGATATTGCAGAGCTGAAAAAGCTGCCAAAGAACCAAAATGATCAGAAGGCTGCTGGAACACCTCCCTTAGGAGGTAAAGCCACAGTGTTTGGGGCTTTTTAACTTGGAAAAAAGATGATGAAGTGGGAACACAACTGAGACCTATGAAATTATTCATGGTGCAGACAGAGTGCATAGATAGAAGTTTCTCTCCAAACCAGGCGGCATCATTCAAGGAAACTGATTGGCAGATTTAGGATGAACTAAAGGAAGTGATACCCAACAGAGGACGTCATTATGTGCCTGCCGAATCCCATGGGGGAGTTTTGGCATCTGGAGGCCTCCTCAGAGTAAGCGACTATTTATTCCCAAGCCCCGAGGTAAGCCCATGCCAGTCCACTGGGTCTGCTCAGACCACGTTATAGTTGGCACAGGTCTGTGTGGACCCAGGGCAAGGCATCAAGGCTAGGAAGGGAGTTAGGATTTTGGGGTGCTCCACTGCTGCCAATACCACCTCCTTTCCAGCTCTGATCCACGCTCCACCCCCCCTGCATGAACATACCAGCATAGGCAGGTTTCCTTCATATATGGACCCAGCTGCTTGTGATGGTAGCCAGACCCCATCAAATGACTTGTTGCCTTTTGCAATAGTCATAAAAGGCCTTTTGCTGCCAGAAAGGGTGTTCCAGCAAGGCCAGGCATGGTTAGGATTAGGCTGAAGTCTGGGGAATTCATTGCTACTGGTGTGGGTGGCTTTTAAAGGGGATTGAACACATTCCTGGAGGACATGTCTCTCACCAGTTCCAAGGCTGATCGCCACGTAGTGCCTCCAAAGGCCAGTTGCAGTGGAGCAACACCCAAAGAGGCATCTGCCTTCCTGTCCTGTTGGTGGGCTTCATGGAGGCAGCTGGTGGGCCACTGTGGGATGCAGGAGTCTGGTCTAGGTGAGCCCCCTCTGGTCTGCCAGCAGGGCTTGACTTGGGTTCTCAGTTTTACTACCTCACCCCCACATTGCAGATGGAGATGCTGAGGCCAAAGTAATAAGGCCACTTGGTGAGTTTGGGACGGAGGTGAGATTTACAGCCAAGATGTTGCAACTCATTCTTCATTGGAGCACAACACCAGCAGTGAAGGGGAATATCAATCAATCAATCAATCAACAGGTACTTATATACCGCTTTTCAACACGAAGTTCACAAAGCGGTTTACAGGCAAATAGTAATAATAAAGTTAAATGGCTCCCTGTCCCAAAAGGGCTCACAATCTTTAAAAAAAAAAAAAAAAAAAAGGCAGACCGCCAGCAACAGCCACTAGAAAGACTGCGCAGGGGTGAAGAGGGACAATTACTCTCCCCCTGCTAAATATAAGAGGAACACCACTGGAAAAAGTGCCTCTTGTCCAGTTAGCAGGGAATAGCAGCACATGGACCAACAGCCCAGTCCTAGATAGGATTGGGCTGTCACCCCAAGGGTTTACAACAGTGTTCCAGTTGGAAAATGGCTGCCTGTAAAGGTGGCAGCACCACAACCCCACTAATGGACCCTACTGTGCCCACTGGACAAGGCAGCAGTGGGGCAGGGGCTGGGCGGGGGCAAAACTGGGCTGGGAGGAGGAAAGGGGCTGGGAGGAGATGGATCCTGTGGAAATAGTGCATGGTGGATTCTATTCCCTTTTTCAAATCACCCCACCCCTTTCTTCTCCTTGGACTTGTGTCAGACAAAGAACTGATGCAGGTCCAAGGTGACCCACTGTGGATCAAGAATCTTAACCCCTGCTAACGAGGCAAGAGGCACTTTTTCAAGTGGTGTTCCTCTGATATTTAGCAGGGGGAGAGCAACTGTCCCTCTTCACCCCTGAGCAGTGTCTTTTCTAATGGCTGTTACTGGTGGTGTTCTGCATTTTTTTTTTTTTTTAGATTGCGAGCCCTTTAGGACAGGGAACCATTTAACTTTATTATTAGCCTGTAAACTGCTTTGTGAACTTTGTGTTGAAAAGCGGTATATAAATACTATTTGATTGATTACAGAGGTGTAAGGGAAAATAATTCCCCTTTCTCCCTCTGAAGCCTCCCGATCCCTCCCTCCCTGCTGGATATAGCATGCACCTATTTGGCACAACTGCATCAGGGGGAAATAGGATTGGGCTCTAAGGTACCAAGCCAGGAAATCCTAGCTATTACCTTAGCCCTTTCATCTGCAAAGTGGGAATAAGAATGCTGACCTACCATAAAGGGGTGTTGTAAGGATTTCTTGGGTAATGGTACAATTCAGAGACCACACTAAACCATAGATTGCACACACCAGAGCCTGGATCCCAGATCATGCTTTAGAGCAGTAATTCTCAAACCTTTTAGCATCGGGACCCACATTAAAACAAAGTTTCACTTTACCAGCTGCTCAAGCCCTCTGTGGTTATAATGGTGATGGGGCAGCAGTGCCCTCCCAAATAGCTGGTTGTTTAACCCTTAATGCGTAGTCTAATCTACCCTGTCTGTTTCGCAAACCACCAAAAATTGGGTCATAATCCACTGGTGGGCCATGGACCCACAGTTTGGGAACCACAGTTTTAGAGCAATTTGTTTGATCTCCTTTGCCTTCTGCTCAGCATTCCAGTCTCTAGCTAGTTGCCTGCAATGGTACAGCAAGACGTTAGGCTGCTGGAGCACTGAGATGCTGATCGCTTTGCCAACCACTTTCACAAAAACATAAGAAGAGCACCACTGGATCTGGCCAAAGGCCCATCTAGTCCAGCTTCCTGTATCTCACAGTGGACCACCAGGTGCCTCAGGGAGCACACAAGACAACCAGAAACTTGCATATCGCTGCCACTCCCCTGCATCTGGCATTCTGAGCTACATTGGTTTCTGAGTGGCCAGCAGTCCATTCTTTGTTCAAACATCCCACAAAACCACAGTTTGGTGCAACATCTGAATTGAGTGAATGCATCTGAAGTGCTGTGTAAGAGCTAAGGGGCAAAGAGTTCTAGGACCCGATTTTCAAAAGACTCTATGGACAGCATTTGTTAATGTTTACTCTGCAGTAAGTCCCATGGGTTTCAATGGGGCTTCCTTCCAAAGAAGTATGGAGAGGTTTGTAGAAATGGCTCATCTTCTTTAAGCTGAACCCCAGTCCAAAGTGGAATCTGAGATAGCAGCACTTTTGGGGATTAGACAAGGAAAGGGCATCGGTTTACAAACTGCAGGTCAAGAGAGAACAAGGCAATTGCTAGCTAAATCTTCTCCCTTAAAAATGCATTTCCTACTAGAAGATGACACTGTCTAAGCTTTAAAACATCTCTGTGCATTATACATAGATATGTTAAACTTAAGAGCAATATATAAAAAAAAACCCACCAATATTTCAACATGTTACCAAAGCAGCTTCTGCCCACGAGGCACTAATATTTACCTAAATACTAGGGTTGCTTTTTTCCATCCTAGGCATGAGATAAAGGCAATCAACAACAGAGATTATTAACATCAAGACCTCCCAACAGGCTATATGATAAGACCAAGTTAGTGTACTGCATGCCGAGATGCAGTCTACCAGTGCTCCATAGCATACTTCATGAGCAGCCCAAGCCTCCAGATTCTTGGCTAGAAATAATTCTTAGTACAGGGTGAATTCTGGGATAGGTGTAAAATTGCCCCACTTAATGACATATGAAAGTGCCACTTATGAAGCCAAACAACTGGCCCATATACTCAATATTGTATCTGCCAATCAGAATAGAAATCAGCCATTCCAGGAAGCCAAACATGACTACTTCCTGTCAGGTGGTCTGCTGGGTCCTGCCAAGCTTCTGCCTTTGGGCCAAATGTCTTGGGATCTGCCTTACATGGAGTTAGACTACTGAGACATCTGGCCCAGTACAGGGCACTCTGATGGGCAGCAGGTCTCTCCCCATTACTCTGATCATTTGAACTAGAGCTGCCAATGACTGAACCTGGATACAAACTCTATCAGTCAGGTCTGACCCCATAAATACATCTGCCAACATGGCCTTTCAGGAAGTCATGACACTCGCAAGAGCCAAACCCAACTACTGGGACTTGCTCTACTTCTCTATCTGCTAAGTAATACTCTCTTCCTTTCTTACAATGTCCTTCTGCCCAACATCTCATTTGCAAGGGGAAAAAACCCAAAGCCAGATGTCCAGAGCAAGGCTTCAGTATATATAGCTTGGCTCCCAGGTCTTCAGCTACTAGATACGGTGGATTGCCAACTGTCATTCTTCGGCCCTGCGGGAGAGGTTGCTGATGGCTTAAATCACATGACTGTAAACTTGCCCCCCAGAAGGGATTTCTCTCTGCTGGAAAGAAGGAAAACGGGTGTGACTAATCACTGGGTGTTGCTTCTTTGCAGAAGCCTTCCAGGAGCGGGCTTATTCGCTTATAAGCAGGGACTGCATTTAGGCTTGCCAGAGTCACTGCGGATGCATCCACAGGCCAGGGGTGCCAGCAAAAGTATTTCATCCAAGAAAAACAGGAAGGGCCCAGTCCTGTCCAGCGCTGATGCAGCTGTGCCAGTGGGACGTGGAGGGGGCAGTCAGGGAGGCCTCCTCAAGGTGAAGGAACCTTTCTTCCCTTACCCCCAGGCTGCACTGCAGCTGAATCAGGGCTGGAAAGTTGGATACGACTGGGCCCCTGAGACTCCTCTACTCCCTTGGTTCCACCCTACAAAAGTTGCCACTGAGTATCCTCCCTTGACCCTCAACACCTTGAAGCAGCTAACATTTTGAAAGATTCCTCCAGCTCCTATGCCAAAGTGGGGAAGAGAAGCTCTCCCATCACTGGGCTTTCTAACAATCAACAAGCGAGCTGGGGCTTCCAATGGCTGGGCAGGGTCCAGTTGCCGCACGATGGGAGAGCGACAAGCACATTTTGCCACCTAGGGCAGGCAACTGCTTTCAGTTAGGTTGCCGTTGGGCTAAGTCACAATGGTAGCTTGAAAAACCCATGCATTCCTTAACCACAACATCAAATTGAGTCTTTCAATGGTAGAAGCCAGGGGACACTTGAGGTGGGGATGGGGTGGTCAAAGGCAACATCTATTTCTCCCCCATAAGTTCCAGAGGGGTAGCAGCCATATCAGTTTGTAGGAGAAAACACAACCGAGAGTCCTGTAGCACCTTCAGCTGGATGGTCTTTAAGGTGTCTCAGACCTCTTGTTTTCACCCATAACAAACCCCACAGCTGATCTACAACTGAGCAAACCCACAAAATGCTGCCCCCCAAAAGGCCCTTCCCAAATCCTAGAAGTCTGAATCCGCATCCAGCAACTCAGCATCCATAAGATTTATCCTGGAGTGGATGGGGGGCAACCCCCCAACTCCTCCTCGAGTCTGCAACCGAAATGGGCGGTTTCCAAGGAACCGGGAATCAGAGTCTACACTCCTGGCAGGGTGCTGGAAAAAGTCACCGTGGTGAAGAGGCTGCTGTGGCCCAGCAAACAACCAGGCACCACTCCCGGGTCCCACCTCCTCCCGAGGACTGTTGTCAGGGCAAAAGGGGTGGCTGAAGAGGTTCTGGGCACTGCTTCGCCTGTACCCCACGCAGTGCTCCCAGGCACCACTGGAACACAGGTCTTCCTGTTGCACAGCACCAGGTCTTGGGGAGAGCACATCATTAAGTGCCTGGGACGAGCTGGAAGCCACCCCCTTGGTCTTAGGAAGCTGGAGAAGGCAGGGGACCGAGCCGAGGGCTGGCAGGGCAAAGTAATCCACTTGGTAGATGTCCACTCCAGGTCCCACAGGACACACCTCCTTCTTCTTCCGCCTCTTTTTCTTCTTGCGGCTTCGTTTCTTCTCCAGCCGGGACGAGACCTCGCCCTCCACCACCCACAAGCTGGCCCTTTCCTCTGGGGGCACTAGGAGAGAGCAAGCAGGGATCAGGATCTGGGCAGTGCCATCAACGTCCCCTCTGTGCAAGCAAAGACTGCACAGCAACACTTTGAGGGTGGGGGAGACAGCCAAGCACAGGGCAGCAATGGACATGGAGGCCCCAGTGCCATAAAAAGCAGCAGCGTGTCAGAGCGGCATTCTCTGCTGTTGGCTCCACCCCAGGGAACCCACCCCTGTCCTGGACACTCAACTAGGGCAGAACCTGAACAATTCTAGGCTGCTGCTAGAACGAACGCTGCTGGGTGGAACGAAACCAGTAAGAGGACATGTGAATTCCACAGGGTATTTTATGCTTATTGTCTAAGGGGTATTATTCACCCTTCAAGACAGGACAGATAAGATTTAAATAAGAAGCTGTCTATTTCTGAGGGCGCAATCCAAGGAGTGACATTGGGCCAACGCTGCTGCTGGTGTCAGCCCAATGTTACTAGCACTGCTTATGCGCCAGCCGAACTCAGCTGGCCAAGAGCAGTTCTGAGTGTGGGGAGAGCAGGTGCAAGGAACTGAGTGGGATTGAGCTTCCCAAGATTTACTGATAAAGACAGGGGGCATTGTTAAAATAAAGAAAATATACTGATATTTCCTCCCCTAAGGTTGTACCAGGAAATGTAGGATACACCTGCCTTTGGCCATACCATCTGCATCACCTGACAGAACCACATACAAGCGGCAGTACAGACTCTAATTATTCCCAGCCAATATTCAGCCCCATACCCAAACACAACATGTATTACCAGGTGTTGCTACAGGAGTCACAGAAACATCTTGAGGCAAAATGGCCCCTCTTCTGGCCACCATCTTGGTCACGTGTTGAGCCCAGGCTGAGGAGACATCTGCTGATGGCTCATTGAGATCAAACGCCAAACCAGCTGGAAGGAAAGCAAAGAAATGCAACCCAATCCTAGGTTTGCCTACTCTGAAGCAAGCCCCAGTGAATTCAGTGGGACTTACCCCCAGGTAAGGTTTATCAGGTTGCAGCATTAGAGCAGTTATTTCAAATGGCTAGTGGGGTGTTGTCACAGACCAATCCTGAATACATTAAAAGAGCTGGAAATGTCTTCTCAGGTATTAAAGATATTTCAGTTCCCAAAGACCTTTAGGGATATATTGTTTGAAACAACTGAATCAAGGTTTGGTTTCACTGATGCCATTTTAAAACTCTCTTGTTATAGTTTGACAGTGTCCATTTTGTATACATTTTATTGATGGAATGTTTGGGGGGAAAGGTGGGATATAAATGCTGGCAATAAAAACGGAAAATATCGCTTTCTTTTGTCTTTTCACATATGAATCAGGAATCTTGGAATGCTTATTATTTCTGGACTTTACAGCATTCAAATGTACAGTACACTTGTTTTAGTGAGAAGCACAAGAAGAGCTTGGTCTAAAATGGGCCTTTCATTTTTGGGACAATCAACTTAAAGGCGTGTGTTACATGCCTGCATATTTTTGTATAAAAACTCAAGCGAAGAAATTGTTCCAACAAAGCTGGCAGAAATCCACCCCCACCAAAGAGGGGCCTTCCTGTCCTAGAAGTACACCCAGACCCCTGATCCTGTGTACACCCCATTTCTCCCCTGCACATACCAACAGGCCCCTCATGCGAGACGGTGCGCATACTGAAGGAAAGCTCCTGATTTGGGTTCTGCTGCAATTCTTTTCGCTTGGAGAAGGCCTTGGCAATCATCTTGCTTTTTTTGATCCTCTTGGGTTCATTGCTGCTCTGGCCAGTCAGCCTACAAAAGAAGAGGGCACCAATGGAGCCCTAGGCAGGACAGCCAGAATCCCACCTGGAACCAGTACAGAGGACACCAGCACAACACAGACCCAGCCAGGTTTCACGCTGGACATATGAAGCTGTTTGGACCATTGGTCCATCCAGCTCAGTATCCTTTGTACTAACTGGCAGCAGCTCTCCAGAGGTTCAGGCAGAAAAGGGTCCTTCCCAGCCCTACCTGGAGCTGCTGCTGGGGACTCAGCTTGGTCCTTCTGCATGCAACCACTTGGCTACAGCCCCTCTCTAAGGCCAATCAGAAATACAACCCCAGGCCTCCAGGGCAGACTCTCTGACCCATCTTACCTGCACCAGGTGCGCTTCCAGATGAGGAGCGTGGCTTTGGTCCAGACCCAGGTACTCATAGAGATACCAGTTCCAAACATGGCGAAGAGGTTGATCTTCTCCACCAAGAGGCTAGGCCGGTTCTTGATCTCACAGTCAGGGATTGGTTTATTGGTCTGTGTAGCAATGGTCACATTTGCTTCACACCTGCAGTGGATAAAAGCAGAGCTGAAATGCATTCTAGGGAGTACAGGGGTGGTGGAGAAATCTTAAATCTGTATGAACCATGCTGGCAACCAGCACCTGCTGCAGCAACATGTGTGCCATCTAAGAAACAATGCTTGTTTATTCAAAAGTATGCACAGATTTTCTGAGGGCCAAAAATCATCAGTTCTGGTTTTTCTCCTCCGTCTTGGCTCTAAACCTAAAGAGCTGGCACAGGTCCGAGGACACCCATTGCAGAGCAGGAAGCTTAAGGGGGTGGGGTTAAGGAAGTTTAAATCCCCTTTCCCCTCCAAAGCTTTCCAATCCACCCCACCCCAGGATACAGGGCATGCCTTTTTGGTGCAGCTGCACCAGTGTGTGTGTGGGGGGGAGGAAAGGATAGGATTGGGCTCTCAGTTTAAGCAGGGTTCTGGACTCTGTTGCAGAACCTGGATTCCGGTTATTTTCCCCAATACCAGATATGCTCCAATCGATCTGCATATCAAGCACGTTTGTGTTGCTGCCTAAAGCAGAGGAAAATGGGTGGGAGAAGCCCCCTACTTACAGAACGTACTCCCGGAAGCTGCGTTCCCACTCCGCCTGGTTGAAGAAGTCATAAAAGTGACAGCCAAAAGTGATGAAAACAAACCCAAAGGCCAGGAAGCCAAAGATCCCTGTAATGGTTGTGAAAAGAAAGGTGTCAAGGTGATGGGGTATAACATGGGCCATCTGGCAGAAGTTTCAGCCATTTGGCCATTACTGGACAACTAGGAAGTGTGCCTGCAAGTTACAGCAGGCCTACTGCCCACCCACCCCCAACCTTGCATGTGGTCTACCAAGTCTTCTCCCCAACCAGGCAGTGGATCTTCAAGGTCTCAGACCAAGTCCTTCCCAGCACTGCAACCAGAAACACCAGGAGCTGACCCCGTATCTCCTGCATGCAAAGCACATGTTCTTTCACCAGCAACAGGCCTTCCTAATTTTTGGCAGCTTATACTGTAGCGAAGGTCACCTGAGCTTCTAGACATGACACAAGCCACTGGAAACTTGGATGCATGCAAGCTCTGCCCTGGCCGAGTCTACTCACCAAGACGCAGCATCGTCTCATTGATTTTGCTGGCAGCCTTCTCACTCAGCAAGCCAGGGTGGTTGCTTTTGATAGAAAACAGAGTCACCACACCTGGAACGAGCCAATAAACATTCCCCTGTACACGTTTGCAGTCCTCATGGCACGTGATCACGTTCCCAAGTTGAGTGACCGATGCAAATCATTTAACCCAAAATATGATGAAACAGGGAGCTTCCAAGTCTGTTCCCTCTCACCCAAAGGTGTCTTTCCCCAGTCTTGAGCTAAAAGGAAGCTGATTGACAATATACTCCTTTACATTTGCTGTCACGTGCAGAAAACCAGAACCTCTGCCAAGCCAGGGGAACTGGAACAAGAAATTCCAACAGATGGACACTCACCTCTGATCAAGAAATAGCCACCCACAATCAACACCAGGCCAATGGGAGCCAGGACAAAACCTGCCCGATAGTGATAGTTCTTGTATCCTACAAAGCAGATGCCACTGACCGAGTCACCATCCACCTGAGAAGAGGGTGGGGGGAAAGGGTCAGAAATCTGATCTGCATCTGAGGTACATCTGTAGCTGTTCTTCCTCCAAGGAAGGTTCTTCCCCTCCCCCAGCTCCGTTTCATTCTCTAACCAGCCCTATGTGACTGATGGGAGATTTGAACCTGATCTCCCTGCTCTTAATCCAGTATAGGAACTACCAGACTACACTGGCTCTTCCACTAAAACCTGTCAAACCACAGCCCACCCTTTCTCACAGCCCACTATTGTCGCTTTTCCACTGCTTGGGTCAGTTAAGGTTTTGATGCACAAAGGCATGAAGGTTCCCTACATACAAGCAGTCCAAACCAGGAAGGACTTATGCAACATTTCAGCCCCCCAACTGCTTTCTCACTGTGCTAGTACCATGTTGAACGTGGCAGGGGGGTTCTTTAAACAATGTACTGAGAAAAACAAAAGGCAGCAAGGGGGGGCATCTGCTCCACGCATCACAAACACATGAAAAGACAAACTCCCAGCAAGTATCACTAGTCCATCAAGGAGAAGGGTTCTAGTCCAGCTCACTCTCATGTGTTAGGTTTCTCTTTGCAAGGACACGATGCCACAGGAGAGCATTAAAAATTGTGATGCCGACCTGCAGCCTGAAGCAATACTACCCTATGTTGCCACCTCATTCTACTGCAAGTGTAGATCAAGCTTCGGTTCTCAGATCCTGGAGCTCCCCAGACACAGCCTAATACAAGGGCTGGACCACTAACACCACTAGTGTTCCTGGACCACTAACATAGCAGAATGGCTAAGCAATTGAACAGTGAAGAAGTCAGGCTTAATAAGGCCCTTTTGTAGTAAATGTACTGCTGGGTACCCTAAAAGGGAAACAGGGAACGGGGGTTCACCCCAGATGAAATGCTCCAAGCATCCAAAAGCAGTATTTAAATGGCCTGACACCAAAATGTCAACCCCACAGCAGTACCACACCCCTGGAACCTTTTAGTGCAATGTCAGAACTTGCAGGGTGGGGCGGCTGGAGGGCTCATTCAGCACACCTCACTGCAGAGAAGCTTGGAGACAGACGTGGGCAGGGTCATAATGAGACACCGAAAATATCTGTCACCCTCTTCCCTGAGAAGTGGCCCCTCTACCACCTGAACCAAGGCCTCACTCAACTGACCACATTTCCCCCACCCTTACCTGAGCAACAGCCAAAATGGCAACCGTGAGGACAAAAGGAATGGACCAGGTCACGAGATGGAAATAGGAGGTCTTGCCCACCAGTGGTTGGTAGGTGGTACCCAGCGCCTTGAAGGATGTGTGCCAGGCATAGGTCAGCATGACGAACCAGATCACGCCAGACATCAGGGAATAGTAGACGATGACAAAGATAATCACGCAGGACAGGGTCTCATTGGAGCTGGAGAAAGGGATGGAGGGGTGTGTGTCTGTCAGTCATTCCCCTTCTGAGGACAGGTCTGGGAATGTGGTCTAGCACCACCCAAAACACTCCATCATCCACAGTGACGAACGGAGGCCAGAGCGCGCCCATGGCTGGCGCCGAAACTGCGCCCCCAGGAAGTCGCCCCGCCCCCACACTTTGCTCCGACATACCTCCCTGTGCCCGGAAACGCTCCATTTCGGAGCGTAACGGAGACCAGGGAGGGCAGGCGGGCCGAAGCAGCCCCGCCACCCCACCGCTGCCCGGCACCCACGGTTCGCACCACCCCGGGCTACAGGTCAGGTACGCATCTGATCATCCAATTGCTGGGGAAACATACTCCAGCATGACCCAAAGGAAAACTCACAGGATGCTGGATTCTATGCTCTGTGCTGTAAGAATATGGCCTCTCCAGAGTGTGCAGCAAGGAGGGGAGAAGCACCGGCTTGCCTCCTGGTACTTCCACAGCCTATGAGGTGCTTGCACAATACACAGAGGGCGCACTGCACCAGAAGGGTGAGTCTGATGCAGGAGACCTGCACAGCTGGACACTGGCAGCCTATTTCTTATCTCCCTAGGGAATGAAGGCAGCAGAAGCTTCTCCTTGTGCACCCTGCTGAAACAAAAAGTCCTCCCTTGCCACCTACGTGGGTTCTCCCAAGCGCATGGTCCCGTCGGCACGGCACACAATCTCACTGCGGGCCCCATCCATGAACTGGGCCAGCCACCCAATGCTGCCCAGGAAGAAGCAGGCATTCACGTAGAAGAGGATGACGGCTGGGTAGCGGTTTGTGTTCTTCCAGTCAGCTACAAAGGTGGCCTGTGGGAGAAGGCACAGCAGTGTTTTGAATGGGCGGAGGGAGGAGGAGGAAGAGCTGCACAAAAATGGGGGCCTCCACAGTACTCGGAGCAGCAGAGCTCCTATGGAAGCACACCTGCCACATTGTTGGCCATGCAAAATGTCTTCTCCCCAAGGTCTCTGGAGCCAGCCCCCTAGACTGTCTTGCCTGACACTGTAACCTCTGGCTGGTGGAAGTGGTGCTCAAGGGTCTCCGAGTCCCATGCTGAACCCGAGCCTTTTTCCATGCTGCAAGGCCTCTGCAGCTGAGCTATGGCCCCTCCCCTTGGACCCCCACCCCCAGCTGGCTGTGCTGCCTCCAGGGCTGGCCCCATCATGACACGTTTCCTCCCACCCCAGAATTCTGCTCACCAAGGTAAAGAAGGTGCAGAAAATGGTGACGGAGCTGAAGGAAGCAATGTAGACATGCATTTCGCGGTGCTCCTTCTCTGTGAAAAGAGGGTTCTGGCACTGGATTCCACAGCCTTCCACATCCTCATACCAGCTCTTCGGGTTGTCTGTCCGCACCAGGGGAGCCTCACACTGACCTGAGCTGTTGAATTTGATGTTCTGGACCTCATTCTGCAAGGACAGGGCAGGGAGGCAACCTGGCATCAAGATCATTTTCAGGACCTCTGCTGCCCAGGACTCTCCCCCCCCTTTTATTGAACATATTATAATCCCAGCTATCAGAATAAAATACATGTGCGCACAAAGCTACACCAAAGCCCCAACACATGCATCTTAAAAGCACAGCACCTCAATTTACACAGCACAGAACATTAAACCACCATCCAATTAAAAGACCAAAAAGCTGCTTTTCCTCTCAACCCTTTATTTTCTTTTAGAACAGTGTTCTTCAACCTTGGGGTCAGGACCCTAATGGGGTCACGAAGCCTCAGTTTTGAAGTTGCAGCAACTTCTGGGAATTAAAAGGATTGACCACCACTGAACTAGAGCACCACCAGGTAAAGCGGGAGGCATCTGATGTACCCCTTTAGGTACCAGGAGATGGTGTTCCAGTCCTGCTCATGTTCTTGACAATCACTTTCAGTGCCAGGCTTAATATAATGGTAACTTTCTGTTCACTGTAACTTTTTCTGTAATTAAAGAATAGTGCTGAGAGTGGGCAGATAGGGTCTGGCGGAGGGACAGGACTGACAGTGGGTCCCTAGCCTCAAACTTTATTTATTTATTTATTTGCTTGGTTTTTGTGGCACAAAAAAGGTTGAAGACCACTGTTTTAGAAAAAAGATACACAGACCAACACTCTCACTAGGCCACACTTCCACCTTAAAACAAGAGGAGCCAGAGCTCAGTGGGGAAGGATAGCAGGAGGGTACCCTGTGCTGCCAACAGAACTGACAGGCCCCAGAACATAATGGGAGTTGATCAGTCTGGCCTCTGGTTTCCAGAGTGTAAAGAAAAACTGACACGAAATCCCAGAGACAGGGAACAGGGCACTTTTCAGCTTTGCCAAATTAGTACACACACACACACACAATACTGCAATGTCAGGCTAGTGATAGAAATCAGGCAGCCAAGCATGGAAGGACACAAAGCCACCCTCTAATTTTTCAAAACCAACCAGACCCAGAGGGGTGGGGTGGGGAATATTTTGCAAGTTACCGGGCACCCTTCTGGGAAGCGGTCCGTGGTACATCTGAGGAAGTCAGGCCAGCCACGCTCCCGTTCCACAATGGTGCAGGGACCCCGAGTGGCCTGGCACAGGGTCTGGCTGGGAAGCTCCACTTTGCCGTCCTCACACTTGGGCATGTACACAGCGCAGAGGAGGGGCTGGATCACATCCCAGCAGCGGGGGGCATTTCGTAAACCTGCGAAGAAAGAGGGAAGGTGGGGCTTACTGTTCTCAGTATACCTATGCTCTAAGAGAGCTAGGAAAGGGAACATTTCCAGCATTTGAATTTTTTAAAAAAATGTTGGAAAATGGCAAACTGACAATTTTCAAATGAAATCTAGGCAAATCACAGTCAAAGACAGCAAGCGGCTCATTAGCTGAACAAAATGGCACTAAAACCAGGTTCTTGGGCTTGCCTGACACCCTGGAAGTCATGTAATGTGACCAGATCACCACGTCTGCTTCCCATTCACACTCCATTCAAGGTGCTGATTCTTTCAAGCCTGCGTGACACAGGACACATGTAGCTTCAGGGTTACCTTTCCCTTTCCTCAACCAGTTCTTTTGGCATGGCATGTGTTGCTCCATCACCACAGGAGGTCATGGCAACCTCAGCCTGGGCAATTCCCATCTGAAGTCCCAGAGCACCACTACCATTCCGTGTGGACAGCCCTGACCCAGATGGACCCTCTCATGGATTGAGAATTGGTAGAGGATCAGGAAACAGAGAGTGCGGATTAAAGAGCAATTTTCACAGTTAAGTGGAGAGAGGTGAAGAATGGTGTGCCCCAAGGATCTGTCCTGGGACCAGTGCTTTTTAACTTATTCATAAATGACCTGGAGACGGGCATAAGCAGTGAGGTGGCCAAATTTGCGGATGACAGTAAACTTTTCCGGGTGGTGAAAACTAGAAAGGATTGTGAAGAGCTCCAGAAGGATCTCTCACAACTGGGAGAATGGGCAATAAAATGGCAGATGTGTTTCAATGTAAATAAGTCCAAGGTAATGCATATTGGGGCAAAAAATCAAAAATTCACATATAGGTTAATGGGTTCTGAGCTGTCAGTGACAGACCAGGAGAGAGATCTTGGGGTGCTGGTGGGCAGCTCGATGAAAATGTCGACCCAGTGTGCGGCAACAGTGAAGAAGGCGAATTTCATGCTAGGATAATTAAAAGGAGGATTGAGAATAAAACAGCCAATATTGTGTTGCCATTGTACTACATGTCAAGGCCAAACCTGCAGTATTGCGTACAGTTCTGGTCACCACATCTCAAAAAGGATGTAGTAGAATTAGAAAAAATACAGAAGAGAGCAACCAAAATGATTACTGGGCTGGGGCACCTCCCTTATGAGGAAAGGTTACAGTTTGGGGCTCTTCAGCCTAGACAGAAGGTGCCTCAGGGGGGAAATGATTGAGACATACAAAACTATGCAGGGGGTAGATAGAATAGATAGAGGGAATCTATTTTCTCTATCGCACAATACCAGAACCAGGGGACATCCTCTAAAGCTGAGCGTTAGGAGAGTTAGAACAAACAAAAGAACATATTTCTTTACCCAGTCTATGGAACTCCTTGCCACAAGATGTGGTGATTGTGTCTGGCCTGGATGCCTTTAAAAGGGGATTGGACATATTTATGGAGGAAGACTCTATCACAGATTACAAACCATGACAGGTATGCCCAGACTGAGATTAGCTGGTTGTTCATCATGAAGGCCGGGTAGGAATTTTTTTACTGTCATCTGAATTGGCCATGGATGGCAGTTTTTTGCATCCCCCAGACTGGTAAGGGAGGGACTGGTATTCAGTAGGTTCCATGATTTACACTTTATTAAACACAAGTGTAAATCATGAAACCTACTTTATTAAAGTTAAACACCAACATCAGTCTGGTGTCTTCCTTGGGGGTGGTGCAGGGGTAACCGGCTACCTCAGAATGCCAGATGCAGGGGAGTGGCAGCGAGATACAAGTACCTGGTTGTCTTGTGTGCTCTCCGAGGCATCTGGTGGGCCACTGTGAGATACAGGAAGGTGGACTAGAAGGGCCCTTTGCCTGATCCAGCAAGACTTTTCTTATGTTCTTATGACCCACAATCCCATTCAGTGGAAGGCAGCTTCCCACAACCCCTTTTCAGGCGGTGCTCAAAGAACACATTGGTTAGAAAGGCAAATGGAAGCCCAGTTCAGCAGGACTGACTGCTTCGTTTGCCACTATGGTTTAATGTTTTAACTGATGACTATATGACTATATATGAACTGATGATTATGTTTTAACTGATGGTTATATAGCCCTATTAATGCACACAAAAGATTGAAAATCGCTGCTCTAGATTGGAAGCCTCTTGGAGCAAGGAACTGTCCTCTCTTCTGTTATAGAGAAAAGTTCCTCCGAGAGGCTTATAATCAGGAGCAGCAATTTTCAACCTTTTTAATCTCATAGCACACTGATAAGGTACTAAAATTTTCAGGGCACGCCATCAGTTTTTGACAATTGACAAGGCACACCACACTGCTGACAGGGGGCTCACATCTTCAATGGTCCTACTAATACGTCCCTCTCCCACGGCACACCTGTGGACCATTCACAGGACACCAATGTACCACAGCACACCAGTTGATCTCGAGACACAAAGGAGAGGACAGCAGGAGATGTGGTGGCCGAGTAAATAGGGGAGGAATACACAATTTGTACCTGTACATGTAGATTGGTTGGTGTGTAATTTTTGATTTTATAAATAAGGATGTTGCATGAAAAGAAAAACTCATTTTTGGGATCCCTGGCCACATTGAAAAAACTGAAAAGTTTCCCAACATTTCACACCAACTTTGTGAGGCTTTTTCAAGGGAGTGATCCCCCAAAAACCTATACCCCAAAAACTCAAAACCCAACGACCCATTCTTTTACCTTTCAGGCTCAAGACTACTGCAAATAACCCAGTTTGGGAGGTAACAGAATGGATTGTTGGGTTTTGAGTTTTGGGGGTATAGGTTTTGGGGGGATCACTCCCTTGAAAAAGCCTCACAAAGTTGGGGCAACATGTTGAGAAACCTTTCAGGTTTTTGAACGTGGCTTGGGATCCCAAAAATGAGTTTCTCTTTTTATGACAACTCTGACCATGGGAGCTTTAGTACGGACATTTCTAAGGATGTTGCAATTTCAATTATGCTTGCAAGCCACCTTGAGCGCAAGATACAGCAGCATATCAATATTTTGAATACATGTGGGTCTCATCAAGGCCTGTCCAAGAGCATCTGTACCAAGAGGTCCCCTAGCAAAACTTTGTACCAGGTTCTTTTGTCACAGTGCAAGGGATCCCAGGCTGGCATCTCTTGGCTTGCACATAGCTTCTTCCAAAGTGCCTCCAAGATCAGTGCCAGGCAGCTTTGGGGTTTTGTAATCTGCCAAACTAGTTAATGCTCTGCATGCCCTGGCCTGGCCATCAAAGTGTGGGACAAAAACCCTTGAAATAAGACACCACGAGCCAAGGGATGCCAATCAGTCCCTGAATCCATGGCTCTTTGTGCAAGATGGAAGACATCTGGGGCATCACAGAAACAAAGGCTGCAATATTCTACACACTTACCTGGGAGTAAATCCAAGTGAACTCAAAGAGACTTAGGGCACCATACTAGCCTAGAGTTAGGCTGGCTTAGTTAGGTCAGCAAAGTTTGGCTGGCACAAGGGCCATCCTCTGACTCAGAGAGTGGTCCAAATGCGCTTTATGGTGGCCCCTGTGCCAGCCAAACTTTGTTTACCTAACTAAACCGGCCTAACTCCAGATTAGGCTTGTGCTCTTCAGCTGCAATCCTATCCAGTTTCCTGGGAGGAAGCCCCATTGACTATAATGGGACCTCCTTCAGAGTAGACAGACATAGGATTGGGCTCTTACTTCTCAGTAGACATGCCTAGGATTGTGCTGCACATCTTCTACACAAGAAAGCACCTCTACAAATAATTCAATGAGACTGCCACATAGGTTGTGACATGCATGCGTAAAGGACATCCATGGGTATTTGTATCCAGGGCTGCTGACCACCTCCAGGAGGCATTCACAGCATCTCCTACCTGAAAGTGCTTTCCTATCACGGTTACCTGTGTGCATGTCACGTGTGAAGAATGCCCGCAGTGTGGCAACTTATGTAGCAAAGTAGGTTTATTCTCCGGAGCAAGAAAGTTCTAAAGAGCAACGTCCGCCAAGACACCCAACCCTGATCCCTGCCTTGTGCCCAGGCGCACGGGCCATGCACTCTGCACGCGTTCAGAGCGGCTCTCCGTGCTTCCCGTGGGCCAGCTGCCCGCCCCTCAGCGAAGCCCCTGCGGGAGGGCCTTTCTCCCCGCGCAGCCTCCTTACCGGACCAGAGGAGCAGCTTGTCGTGCGCCTCCGCCTGCGAGCTGGAGTCGCCGGCGAGGAGCGTGGAGGTGGCGGCGTAGGGCAGCGGCGAGCCCAGGCACACGCTCTGCTGGAGCAGCTCGCAGGGCGCGGCGCGTTTGCACCGCTCCTCGCTGCCGTTCGACGGCGCCCCGCCGCCTCCGAGGGGGCCCAGCCCGGCGCACAGGAGCCCCCACAGGAGGCGCCAGCAGCTCCCGCGGGCCATGGGGGACGCCTCGGCGCGGCCCCGGCCGTCTAGAGCGCGGCGCCTCGCCCCGGGGCTGCGGGGCGAGCGAGTGGCGCCTCGGCGCGGGCCCCGCCGCAGACCATGAGCGCGCGGGCCCCCGCCGGCCCGGCCCGCAACTTCCCACCAACTTTGCCCGAAGTTCGGGCGGCGAGGCTGGGCTGGCGGCGGCCGCTGCCTTTGTGCTGCGCGGGGCTCGGGCTGTCTTTGTTGTTCTTGCGCCTTTCTCAAGAATGTGGCGGGGATGGTGGAGGGAGCCAAAAAGACGGAGCCCGGCCCGGCCTCGCCTCCTCCCCCTCGGCCGTCCCTCCTCCCCTCCCTCCTTCCCTCGCGCCCTCCTCCCTCGACAATGAAAGCGCAACAGAAACGTGGAGAGCGGGCGAGGCGCTCTGCTGCGGGGCTGGACGAGGACCCCCTTCCCAGGCAGGATCTTGGGGGTGGGGGATCGCACCGCCAAGGGGGCACAGAGCCTCGCCCCGCCTTTACACCGTCCAGAGAGAAGCCCCTTTCCGAACAGGACGGGGGGCCGCGCTGTCGAGGCTTGCAGCTCTTAAACCCTGAACGGGCGCCAAGCCACATCTCCCTGACCCGACCAGCAGCGATGCCCGTGATCACAGTGCTGGAAACATCGCCCCTGGCCAGGCGTCAGGTATCCCGGGTGCATCCATGGTTGTCTGGGGGTCTGACAAATATCGAAAGCGCACATGGTTTTTTACACTTGCCAAACTGCTTCTCACCCATTTTTAGGTTACTGACATTTGTTCACTTTCCCCAGCATTGTCCTTAATGTGGCCATGCAGCAGGGCCTTCTTTATAGTGTCCCCCTTCCTTGTGGATCTCTCTTCCAAGAAACAGCCAGCTAGCCTCCTCCCTAAAAGCAGCCCCCGATGTTTTTGCTTCCGTGGGTCTTTGAAAATTGTGTTTCTTTTGTATGGTGTGTGTGTTCTTTTAGTGGGTGAACTGCTTTTGAAAATATAAATGAGTGGTGTATATATAATACAAAATAATGCATTAAAAACACACATAAAGCAGTGGTTGTGCTGGAGGAGACCACACTGATGTAATGTCAATCAAGATACCTTCCACCATCCCTTGTCACAGTTGTTGCTCTACTCTCTCCCACAACTTGCTGCATGACCTACTATATCACTGGCCCCTTTTACCTTTGGAGAGAAACATTACAGTACCGGCAATAAAGAGAAGCTTGCTAGATCAAAGCAGAGCACTTTGCAAGACAACTCAATTCCTCTGCAAAGCTTCTGCTTGGTGGCAAGTTCATTTAGAGCCCATTCCTATTGTTGGGCAATGCTGGCACTGCAGCAGGGAGGGCGAGGAGGGAGCAGTTCAGGCCAAGGAGGGGGCAGGGATGGCGGAACATCCTAACCCCTATCCTAGGCCTGAAAGTCCTACACAAGGCTACTTGGTTCTGGGTCAGTTAAATGGCTGGCACAGATCTGAGTAGCCCCACTGAGCAGGCTGGGGTACTATACGGGATAAGGGGACAAATGCTCCCTTACCCTGAGGAGACCTGCCTGCTCTAATCAACACTGGATACAGTGTGGGCCCAGCGATTCTGCTGTGCCAGCATTGGATAGGATTGGGCTGCCTGATAACTTTGCTACCTTTCACTTGTAAGATTTGACAACTTGCTCTGGCTGCCTGTATAAAGCATGTAGTATTTGGGAAGGCACTAGTCTGGAAGATGACACAAGACTTTGTTTTTGCTGCAACTCACAAACAGGACTATTCACAAATAGGGTCATTTATTTATTATTCATTGCAGTTGAAAGTGATTTATAGCTCTTTAAACCAAAACAAAACTTCACTCTAAGCAGTTTACAACTGACCAACAGGGTGAACTCTATAATCCAGATTAAGGGGGGGAAAACATGATAGCCATACATATAAAATTACCAACCAATTTCCAAAAGCCAGAATTTTGATGAAATACATTAGAGATTTGTTGAAAACTCACTCAAAGCTTTCTTTAAATGGAATTAGCTGTATTTAGTAAAGTGATTTTAATACTTCCCTAAGTAGTTCATTTGCCAACAAGCCAAGAAAGAGTCCAGAGCATGCATTCTTAGCAACTTGTTACTGGCATAAGAAGCCTGTGAGATAGGTGAGGATGGCCTGAGGGCCATCCTCACCTATTTAACAGCCGAGCTGGCTTCCAGGTGGTGCATCAGAGGAGCCCTGCTGGATCGAGCCAAAGGCCCACCTAGTCCAGTTTCTTTCATCACACAGTGGCCCACCAAGTGCCTCTGGGAGCACTCAAGACAACAAGATACCTGCATCCTGTTGCCACTCCCTTGCACCTGGCATTTAAATGTAAGCTACCTCCAAAATCTGAAGGTAACATATAGTTGTCATAGCTTGGAACTTGTGATGGACTTTTCCTTCACAAATCTGTCCAGTCCCCTTTTAAAGACATCTGGGCCAGACGCCATCATGCAGCAAGGAGTTCTGCACATTAATTGCACAGTGTGAGCTGGCTATTCCAGGCCGATGCTCAATGGTGCAGAAAATGGGCTTGCATGTGATGTCTCTCCTCTTCCCATCCCACCCCCCAGACAAGGGGCAGGAGAGATCAAACAAACCAGACCACCACAAGATCAAACATCAGCAGGAGTGCCTGGCTCATGCATTGCATTATCTGCATGATGGAGAGAATGGGGCCCACTGCCCCTGCAGCCTGCAAAGACCCCATAAGCTGTGTGAATGGGGGCTTTGTTTAACAAGTCTCAGCTAAAGTGCATCCAACCAGAGCGGAGGCACAGTTTGGGCTGGTGATCAGCCCCCAAAATAAGAGGAACAATTTGACGGGGTGGGGGAAGAGCTGTGGGAGCCTGTTGCAGCCAAAACAACAAGAGACGCTTGTGGCCCCTTCCAGACTAACCCTTCGATTGCCCACTTCATCAGATGCATGAAATATACTTCCTGACAGCCCGGCAAAGAAACCTGAATTGGGCAATGATGTTCTCTGCATCTTAGAAAGTCTCCAGAAAGTTTGGGGGATGCCGAGAAAACCTTTGTCCCGCCCTCACACAGCTGCCTAGTCCAGGCACTGGAAGAGGCCCGGGCCTCCATTCCTCACCAACAGGCTTCCTCTGTGCCTCGCCAGGCTCTGACGTCGCTGCTTTTGGCTTCCCAGCTGAACGTGGGTGGGTTTTTTGTTTTCCAACAGAGCTCGGCTTGCTGGGAGATGCAGAGAAGGCCCCGAAGTTGCCAGCTCAGGGACTGTGTGTGTGGTCCTGCCTGGAGCCTTCCCTCCCTCCCTCCGTCTGGCCGTGCAGCTTCTCAGCCATTTTTGTGTGTACGTCAGCAAGGAGCAGCTGCCTTTGACTCTCTGGCACTGATAATAGTCTAGACCCTCCAGCAGCAGGAACAAGAAGGAAAAATTAGCGGTTGGAAGAAGCATCCCTTTTGCAGGTTAGGAGAGGCATCTGGAGTGTTCTGTTGGGGTCCTCTAACTGTGGGAATTGCACAGTCGGAGTCATCCTTCCTTGGAAGAGAAAATTTTGGGGCTAGGATAGCATTGTAAAAAGGTTGCTCCTATGGAAATGTACAGACTACATGGAAGGTCCAATGCAACATGTCTATAAAGCACTTTTTTCCCCAGGCACAAAAAGGCAGGGGTAAAAGAGCAAATCAGGCAGGTGTTCTGGGGCAGCAGAGTCCACAACCCAGTTATCACCAGTAAGAAGCTCCTGGAGCGCTTCCCAAACCACCACCCCTTAGACCACTCCTGGTGTCCAGAGAAGTTCATAGGGGAAGACATTGCCAATGACAGCTCCCAGACTGACTTTGGTTCCCAAAGCAATAGTAGGCTACAAGCCTGCCTCAAGTAGCTGGGAGCGAACTTCTTCTCCAATCTCTCTCTTAGTAACAGAGGGGCTATGCACACAACACATGAGGAGCACATGACTCCTTGACGACTACTAAGCAAACAGGTTGCAGTAGAAGCAGCACATGTACTTGAGCTGATGGGACAGTTCTATCCATTTGATCTGCAGTGACTTATTCATCCTTGTTTTTTATTCACCTAAAAATATAACATTGGCATGAGACAGGTACAGGTTTGAAAAGAGGTCTATCGTACAGCTGCAATTGTCAGAGAGCCAGGATTGAGAGCGGATCGGAAAACCAGGGCTGCTCTTGTTGTTTGTGACAAACTCAGGGTTGCAGCGTCATAGGTTGTGGTAAGTCACAGTGCTGCAGGCAACAAGTTCTAGGCCTGCTTGTGTGCAAACCTGCCTTGAGAGCTGTTTATGCCTTCCAGCGCAACTTTCCAGACAATCCTGGGCCTTCCAGGTGATTGCAGAGTGAAAAGGATCCCACTCAAATAGCAAAATCACAATAAACACTAGCAACAGTATAAACAGTTCATATATTACACTTTAAAAAGCACACAAAAGACCAAAACACAAACCAGAACAGGAAAACACACACACACACACACACACACACAGAGAGAGAGAGAGAGAGAGAGAGAGAGAGAGAGAGCGCACAAAAATAAGACATTTTTAGCTCCTGCCAGAGATTCACTGTCCTGTAGGAAAGCATACAAAACTCGTGTGCAGGTGGAACATGGACTGGGAAGGCCTGATTAAGTATCTGCTCAGCCTTGGGCCAATCACTTATCCCTTAGCTTAACCCACCTCACAGGACTGGTGTAAGGCTAAAAAGGTCGGGGCGGGGAATCATGTACACTGTCCTGAGTTCCTGGAAGGGCAGGTGGAAATTTTAGTATATGTGTTTTAAAGTCACACCCACTTAGGCTTGCCAGATCTCTGATTTGTGGCTGAACCTGACTTTGGAAGGCCACCTTCAGTCTCAGAGCACATGCATTTCCAAGCACTGACGGGGGACTTTTCTGGGAACCAAAGAACAGAATGAGGGGGGGGGGTACAAAGGGTGGGACATCAATATACCCCATCTCAGACATCAATATCACTGCTCTTCTGATCTTAAGCCTGGCACAAAGCTTGGGTAGTTGCATTGGCAACACCCAGCCTCCCCCCCCCAGGGGGAGCTGCTTCTCCAGCCACAGGCAAAGACTTCTGCCAGTTACCAGCACCTGGGCAGCCCAATCCTAAGTAAAGCCGACATAGTAAGGCTGACATAACAGGGCTGTATCCTAAAGCCCAGTAGGAGGCAGCAGCAGCAACATGCAGGACAAGGGGAGGTTTTCTCTTTGCACCCGTGCAAGCCCTGGTCACCCCTATGGGCCTGCTCGGATCTGTGCTTGCTGTTTTGCAGGCGCAGAGGAATGTGGACACGAGTGGCCCAAATCTGGGCCACCTGGCTGGGGACGGGCTTTAGGATTTGGCACTATGACTGTCCTGCATCACCACCCTCATCACTGCCCACTGCACTGCCCAGTTAGGCCACCGGAACACTCTCGTGGAGGCCCTGCGCCAACTGAGGGCCGCCGACATTTGACTCGTGCAAGGCCGGCGCTGCCGACAGTCATGGCAGTGCCTGAGCGTTGGCACTGCTGCTTGCGCCAGTCCAGCGCCATAGCACTGACGCGGACGCGCTTGACGGCACATCTGCGACAGCGTTCAGCCAGTGCAAGAGTGTAGCACCGGCCCAATGGGGGTATAGAATTGTGCTCTGAGGCTGGGTCCTAACAAGGATCAGTCTCTGACAGACCAAGTACTCTGCACCTGCCTTTCTCCTGCTTCTCCCACCAGATTCTATTTTAAAAGGAAACACCAAATCTGCTCCCACTATAGCAATGGTTCTCAAACTGTGAGTCGGGACCCACCCATGGGTGGTGAGCCAATTTCAGATGGATCGTGATGCACCTAGGGCAACCCTATTGAAAAGATTGGAAGCAGTAAAGAGGGAGAGGTGTATGGTTGTTTTGCTTGTATAATGGATGTAAACAGGCTTTTTTCTTTCTAATTCACTTTGCAATTGGAAGATGGCTGAGAACCCAACATATTGCCACATTCTCACGAAAGCAGCAGAATCTGGTGTCACAATGAAGGCGCTTCTGGCCATGGCATCGCTTCTGGTGGGTCCCAGACAGACTGTCATTCTAAAAAGTGGGTCTTGGTGCTAAAAGGTTTGAGAACCACAGCACTACAGGATAGAAACAGATCAGTGTTCTGAAAAATTGATCCAGAAGTCTCTATTTTTCTCCAGCATCATTGAATGCGCTTGTGTCCCTGGTGGACACAACAACCCAAGGCCATTCTTCCCCATACCCCATTTTTGCACCCCAATAGAGCAACTGAAAATTCCCACTGGTTCCTGTCCAGGATACAGAACCTCCTCTCACATTACCACTGCCAGGACCCCCATCCAAATTAGCTTTTACAAAACAAGTAAAGAAAAAACAGAAGTCTAGAATTTGGGGAGGGGGGCAGCCGAAGGGCAAAGTGTCATTTTTCAAGCTGCCAGCAGTCTCTGCTGGGAGGCGATGGCTCCTGCTCTTGTGAAACCATGACCTTTCCACAGCTCCTGCCAACTCTTTGCAGGTTTGGATACGCCCAAGAAAGGTTGTTCCTTATTGGCAGGGCTGTTATGCAGCCACGAGTCCTTTAGTACCAGGGATCTGCTCGGTGCTGCTGGTTGTAGAGCTGGAGCTTTATCTGATCTCGGATCTGATGGACAAGAACCTGGGAGAGCAGAATTCCCACCAGCTGTAAAAAAATAAATAAATAAGGGGGGGAACCACACACACATACACGGTAGAGTCAAACACAGCTACAAGAGGGGAAGTTCTGCCATTGACCAGAGTTTCAACTGTCAAAGCCAGCCCAAGGCAGAGACTGAACCATTTCAGACTGAACAGAGCCTCCGTCAGACCCTCCTGCCCCCTTCCCATCAATGACCCAGAATGCAGAGGGGGAGCAGGGCAAGAATACCTGGGGAATGGCCAAGCCCAGCGCCAGGCCACCCAGCAGAAAGAGGTTGCCGTGGATCCAGTTCACGAGTTTGTCAATGCAGCCGTTGGTGTAGATGAACTCGCTGGCCTCCAGGTAGTCCAGGGCCTGCATTCCTTGGCCACACATGGTGTTGATCACTGGCTGCATGCAAGAAAGCCCTGCGGCAGGTCACACAGCTAAGGGGGAATTCTGCAGTGGAGGATCCCAATCCACTGCTGCCTCAGCTGGGGAGCCACCTTTTCCCCTTCCAGGGAGTTCCAGCAAAGGGCTGATCCTCCTGGCCCCCATGAATGCAGCCCACCATCAACTTGCAGACATGGCCTTTTGCCCCTTTGTGGACGAAGGGTGCCAACCCCTGTCCTACATGTCAGTGCAGACAGGCATCTGCTCCTACAGGGCCACCTTCTGGCTTACTGCAAGTCAGCAGAACATGTCATCTAGTCAATCATAGGGACTGCCAGGAGATTATGCCAGGGATGGAACCAGCTTTCTGGCCCCACAGCACCCTGACAGATCCAGCTGATGAGTCCGCCTTCCGATCACAGCAGGTAATATGAAAAGCCTGACCAACTATTTGGGGATTGGGGCCCTTTTGGGTACAAAGCAAGGTAGTGCCTTCTACTGTCTAAATGGGAGGCTTAACTGACACCAGAGGAGAGGGATTTCTCCACACAGCCAAGAAAGCAATACGAGGTAGCAGCCTCTCTCTCAATGGCCCTGCTCTGGTGTCTTTTAACAGCTGCCCTACACAGATATTGAACAGGGGATACTCGCTCCACCACTTATCTCCAGGACTGGAAAAACATCACCAGCCAAGCCTCAATTTGTCAGGCTGCTGCTGGGAGACACAGGAGTATAACCAGCAAATGCTTTTCTCTGAAGATCTCCAGGAGTGATGCTTCTCCAAGACTCTTCATGTCTCTGCTATGCTTAGAGAAAGACATTTCTGCCCCCCCCCCGACCCAACAGGGAGAGCTCCAAGGCAGGGGCTCAAGAGGGCCCCAGGAGGCTTTCACTGGCTCTACCTGGTAGCTGGTCCGCAGGCAGCAGGAATAAGGCACAGAGCAGCGTTCCCGGCTGGGGTTGAGGGGTGTACAGTTGAAGTACATGTTTTGGGACCAGTCTTTATAGGAGATGCCGCCACAGCAGCTGAACTGAGAGAGAGAGAGAGAGAGAGAGAGAGAGAGAGAGAGAGAGAGAGAGAGAGAGAG